>JASEVX010000010.1:44479623-45079623 GCA_031761405.1 Serripes groenlandicus | reverse complement strand
TTAGACTAATTGAAGACTGTAATGATTTCTTATATAAGATGGCGACACCGCCTTTACCACATTTAGCCGGACCGTACTGGTCTATCGAGCTATCACAAACCGAAAATGACTTATATTTTGGATTTATGCTATCAAGAAATGACTTCGAATGGTTGAAGAGTTTGTGTTCAGATATGATGCCAATATCAATATCATTCTTGTCTAACATATCGGAAAGTGCATAAGCAGACGACTCCTCTAACGTTCCAACACATAACATTTAATATGGCCAACTATTTTTATATAACATGTTTTATATTATATGAATATTAACGAAAACCACATTGTCTGTCTTGTTTACCCTTTCCCACCTGCAGACGCATTTTAACGCAATAGCAGCAGACGACGTTTGAAAACATTGTGGCCAAAGGTGAAATTGCTCATGATGAGCAATTTCACCTTTGGCCACAATGTGTTCAACTTTATTTAACAAATAAGCTTTCTTTTATGGAGATTTTTTTGGTTTTTGTCACCAAAGTAGTCTGGTGTAGAATTGTTGTATATGGGAAAGGGTTAAAAGTTCTTTTAAATACGAATAGAATATATCGTTAACCGAACTATTTTAATGGTAACAGTTTATAAATTCAGAAAATTCAAAAAAGTGAAAATGTAAAATGTTACCACATCGTTGGCTAAATGTACATTGTGTTGTCGTTGATTTTGTTTACTAGATCAATAACCAATGACGTTAAAACTTCGCAGTATACGTGTACAAAAAAAGAAAGTATTTCAAGCAGCATAGATATAAAAAGACTTTGGCAAACAGTCTTCAATTACGACACATGTTTCCGATACCGTATATGTTTTAAGGTGATTTTTCGAGCATTACGTCCACTAACTGTAACAGCTGCCGCTGTTGAAGATTCTGCAAAAAGGATAGTGACCAAAAAATAGAAGAAGAAGAGTCTCCCCCGATATTCTGAAGTTCATGTTAGTTGCATAATTACGTATTGAGACATTTAGAAGAAACATCTTACTCTCGGATTTTGATGCCGTATTAAATGTCCTGTCAATCATTGTAGAAATGGATTTTAAGATTCAACACAAACAATATGCCAAGACAATGCATAAATTTATACCAAAAAATCACTATACAGTAAAGTCGAACATTGGAAATTTCAAAAGTATCGGTTAACTAATTTCTGGAATGGATCCGTTTTTTGAAAGCATCAAAACAACAGTTTGGTTTATCATACGAGCATGTGCTGTTTTCTTGATACGATATTGCACTGTAATTGACAGAACCGTGTCACCAGATAGGCATGCGTTTCTTAAATTCTAAATTTAAGATATGTGATTAATATATTGAGAATTATCTGCTGGACGCAAGTGCTATTCCAATACCTGATCGCCATCATTATTCTGAAACATTCATATCGCACGATATTCAATTACGAAAGTGTGTTCACAATTAGGCAGGAAGACACATTTATAAATATATATGAAAGGAAATCATCAAGATGGTTGTTAAACCTTCACAAGCAATCCAGTGAAGCCTCATTACGCTAATTTACCGAAATTGTCACCAGCTTTTTTCGAGACATTTTGTCAGCCATAAAGACGCCAATTTGTTGATAGAAATTCACTTTTTCCTGCGAGGATAATATGGAAATAGCGATGATGTTTTCAGTTTTTTCACTCTTACCTCGGATTCGTTGTGTCGCTTGACTTCTGCATGGCGACACAAAGGCTTTAGTTGTCCGTCACCCTCCTACTAACTAAAGGCTTGGAGGGCGACAATATTGTCTTTGCGAGTTTTTAAAAATACTTTTATCTGGGATAATTAGGTTGATTTAGTTTTTGTTTGGTGTTTTACACCGATCAACAATGTATCAGTTATATCATGGCGTTTCCTCGGTAAATTACCAGTACTTCTGGTCTATTTATCCTAACACCAGCCATGCAGTATATATGCCAAACCCGCAACCCTGAGCGCAAATCATTTTAAAGTATTGTGTATGACTCGGCCGGGGATAGAGCCCAAGAGGTGATCTCTCTACCACTACAACCGGGGATAGAGCCCAAGAGGTGATCTCTCTACCACTACAACCGGGGATAGAGCCCAAGAGGTGGACTCTCTACCACTACAACCGGGATAGAATCCAAGAGGTGATCTCTCTACCACTACAACCGGGGATAGAGTCCAAGAGGTGATCTCTCTACCACTACAACCGGGATAGAATCCAAGAGGTGGTCTCTCTACCACTACAACCGGGGATAGAGCCCAAGAGGTGATCTCTCTACCACTACAACCGGGGATAGAGCCCAAGAGGTGGACTCTCTACCACTACAACCGGGGATAGAGCCCAAGAGGTGATCTCGCTACCACTACAACCGGGGATAGAGCCCAAGAGGTGGACTCTCTACCACTACAACCGGGGATAGAGCCCAAGAGGTGGTCTCTCTACCACTACAACCGGGGATAGAGCCCAAGAGGTGGACTCTCTACCACTACAACCAGGGATAGAGCCCAAGAGGTGGACTCTCTACCACTACAACCGGGATAGAGCCCAAGAGGTGGTCTCTCTACCACTACAACCGGGGATAGAGCCCAAGAGGTGGACTCTCTACCACTACAACCGGGATAGAGCCCAAGAGGTGGTCTCTCTACCACTACAACCGGGGATAGAGCCCAAGAGGTGGACTCTCTACCACTACAACCGGGGATAGAGCCCAAGAGGTGGACTCTCTACCACTACAACCGGGATAGAGCCCAAGAGGTGGTCTCTCTACCACTACAACCGGGGATAGAGCCCAAGAGGTGGACGCTCTACCACTACAACCGGGATAGATCCCAAGAGATGGTCTCTCTATCACTACAACCGGGGATAGAGCCCAAGAGGTGGACTCTCTACCACTACAACCGGGGATAGAGCCCAAGAGGTGGACTCTCTACCACTACAACCGGGATAGAGCACAAGAGGTGGTCTCTCTACCACTACAACCGGGGATAGAGCCCAAGAGGTGGACTCTCTACCACTACAACCGGGATAGAGCCCAAGAGGTGGACTCTCTTCCACTACAACCGGGGATAGAGCCCAAGAGGTGGACTCTCTACCACTACAACCGGGATAGAGCCCAAGAGGTGGACTCTCTACCACTACAACCGGGGATAGAGCCCAAGAGGTGATCTCTCTACCACTACAACCGGGGATAGAGCCCAAGAGGTGGACTCTCTACCACTACAACCGGGGATAGAGCCCAAGAGGTGGTCTCTCTACCACTACAACCGGGGATAGAGCCCAAGAGGTGGACTCTCTACCACTACAACCAGGGATAGAGCCCAAGAGGTGGACTCTCTACCACTACAACCGGGATAGAGCCAAAGAGGTGGTCTCTCTACCACTACAACCGGGGATAGAGCCCAAGAGGTGGACTCTCTACCACTACAACCGGGATAGAGCCCAAGAGGTGGTCTCTCTACCACTACAACCGGGGATAGAGCCCAAGAGGTGGACTCTCTACCACTACAACCGGGGATAGAGCCCAAGAGGTGGACTCTCTACCACTACAACCGGGATAGAGCCCAAGAGGTGGTCTCTCTACCACTACAACCGGGGATAGAGCCCAAGAGGTGGACGCTCTACCACTACAACCGGGATAGATCCCAAGAGATGGTCTCTCTACCACTACAACCGGGGATAGAGCCCAAGAGGTGGACTCTCTACCACTACAACCGGGGATAGAGCCAAAGAGGTGGACTCTCTACCACTACAACCGGGATAGAGCCCAAGAGGTGGTCTCTCTACCACTACAACCGGGGATAGAGCCCAAGAGGTGGACTCTCTACCACTACAACCGGGATAGAGCCCAAGAGGTGGTCTCTCTACCACTACAACCGGGGATAGAGTCCAAGAGGTGATCTCTCTACCACTACAACCGGGATAGAATCCAAGAGGTGGTCTCTCTACCACTACAACCGGGGATAGAGCCCAAGAGGTGGACTCTCTACCACTACAACCGGGATAGAGCCCAAGAGGTGGACTCTCTTCCACTACAACCGGGGATAGAGCCCAAGAGGTGGACTCTCTACCACTACAACCGGGATAGAACCCAAGAAGTGGACTCTCTACCACTACAACCGGGGATAGAACCCAAGAGGTGGTCTCTCTACCACTACAACCGGGGATAGAGCCCAAGAGGTGATCTCTCTACCACTACAACCGGGGATAGAGCCCAAGAGGTGGACTCTCTACCACTACAACCGGGGATAGAACCCAAGAGGTGATCTCTCTACCACTACAACCGGGGATAGAACCCAAGAGGTGGTCGCTCTACCACTACAACCGGGGATAGAGCCCAAGAGGTGATCTCTCTACCACTACAACCGGGGATAGAGCCCAAGAGGTGGACTCTCTACCACTACAACCGGGGATAGAACCCAAGAGGTGGTCTCTCTACCACTACAACCGGGATAGAGCCCAAGAGGTGGTCTCTCTACCACTACAACCGGGGATAGAACCCAAGAGGTGGACTCTCTACCACTACACCCGGGGATAGAACCCAAGAGGTGGTCTCTCTACCACTACAACCGGGATAGAGCCCAAGAGGTGATCTCTCTACCACTACAATCGGGGATAGAGCCCAAGAGGTGGACTCTCTACCACTACAACCGGGGATAGAATCCTAGAGGCGGTGGGATAATTGGAAATAAGACGCAGAGCAACATCAGTTATTATTTGATGTCTACATGTTAGATAAAGCAACATCGGTTATTATCTGATGTCTACATGTTAGATAAAGCAACATCGGTTACTATTTGATGTCTACATGTTAGATAAAGCAACATCGGTTATTATTTGATGTCTACATGTTAGATAAAGCAACATCGGTTAGTATGTTTTATTACACCTCAATTTCATTGTCCATATAAAACTCCCATTGACAAAAAGTTGCTATTTTTACTGTCAAGACAAATGTACCACGTGACCATGCGACAGTTTTTGTACTGTCTCACGGCTGTATGCAAATGTGTTTACTGTCTCACGGCCGTATGCAAATTAGGTAGGTAGGAAGATTTATGTTAATGAAACTCATTAAAATTAGACATGTAGAGCGCTCTATGTTGTACTTTTGTGCTATGAAACATTTTACAGATCATATGCTAATAATAATAATAATAAAATAATAAAATAAAATATTTTCATAAAACATATAAATAATATGCAAATATTTTATTTTTTTATTTTTTTATTTTTTAATATTATTTATTTATTATTTATAATTTTATTATTTATATTTTATTATTTTATTATTTTTCGGTATAATAAAATAAATAACACATTGCTTTGAATTGGACAGTAATATTGTCATCCTTCGGAGAAATACTGTCACCCTCGCCTGCGGCTCGGGTGACAGTATTCTCCTCAGGCTGACAATATTACTGTCCAATTCAAAGCAATGTGTTATTTATATAATGTATACATGTTAGATAAAGCAACATCGGTTATTATTTGATGTCTACATGTAAGATAAAACAATATCGGTTATTATTTGATGTCTACATGTAAGATAAAGCAACATCGGATATTATTTGATGTCTACATGTTAGATAAAGCAACATCGGTTATTATGTGATGTATACATGTTAGATAAAGCAACATCGGTTATTATTTGATGTCTACATGTTAGATAAAGCAATATCGGTTATTATTTGATGTATACATGTTAGATAAACCAATATCGGATATTATTTGATGTCTACATCTTAGATAAAGCAACATCAGTTATTATGTGATGTCTACATGTTATATAAAGCAACATCGGTTATTATTTCATGTTTACATGTTAGATAAAGCAACATCGGTTATCATTTGATGTATACATGTTAGATAAAGCGACATCGGTTATTAATTTAAGTCTACATCTTAGATAATGCAGCATCGGTTATTATTTGAAGTCTACATGTTATATAAAGCAGCATCGGTTATTATTTAATGTATACATGTTAGATAAAACAACAACGGTTATTACTTGATGTCTACATGTTAAATAAAGCAACCGCACACAACTTTACGAACACACAAGTTAACATTCTACGAATAAGAGTCTCATCAAAGTTATGTTATTGACCACATCATCTATAAATGCATGTTGTGAAAATATCAAATGTATTCGCATAAACCTTTTTGCATATTTTTTTAAAAAATATCATTTACCATGTCGAAGTCTGGTATACAAGATACATGAAAATAGAGTCGTCCGAGTTTGAACATGGAAGAGTCGACTTTAAACAATTCGGCGCTGAAAGGGTTAAATAATTCCATCATCAACATATTTGGTACCGCGAACACCATTTACGGTGGATTGTTACTCCTTGATGATTAAACACAAATACAGAGGATGCATTTGTCATTGTGATGCGTCTTTGATATCGATATTAAACATTTACAATGTACTCTTCTAGTTTTACAAAGGGATTTACATGAACTTCTTTCAAAGTAAAAACCTCCTTTCTACTACAACAGACATTAAATGACAATTCTGACCTAATTTGTATGAGCTTTTTTTTTTTTTTTTTTTTTTTTCAGTGTATAGTAAATATCTATATAACTTTGATTTGTGTGTATCTCTATTTCAGAAAATTATCTCAATTGATAATCCTATACCTGTAATTGATACTGGAACATAGTCACTATTTCCGTTTAGAAGGATGACATATTCCGATTACATTATACACAACCTTGGATATTGGTCGTACCGCAAATGTCCATACCAAAGCCACTAAGTTTAAAATAGTTGTGTACCCATGAAAACAAGAAAACTGCCTGTTTCATTGCATATATCCCTCAATCAATTATTATACTTATCATGTGTAGGCATTTTCTTTAAGTATCTCCTTTAGAAAGTTTTATTTCTATTAAGTTTAACCACTTTTGATAAAGTACAAAGCCACTGCTATATTAACGGTTTGGGAAAGGGTAGTATCTTGAAGCTTTGCAATCCAATAATAAACATATTTTGAAATGCGAGTGAGTAACAAACATAAGTAATAAAAACATATTTCACAAATGTCGTATACATCGAGCAAAAGAGAACAATGCAAACATAACTATATGTTTCAGTATTGTCTTGTCTTAAGAGATACACGTAAGATAGAAACATAGAATTTTACATTAAATCCATCTATTGCCATTAACAGTAATATATTAATCAATACGTCGGAAAGAGTTTTAAAACTCCAATACATTATTTAAGAAGGAAGTGTACCTACTATAAAATTGTATTCCAAAACACATATATGCTATCGAAAACTGACATGCACGGTCGTCGGCGGATTACAGATATACTTCTCGTATAACTATATCGCTGTGTTGTGTTTATTCCTCTACTTACAGTCAACAATAAAAACCTTTATCAAACTTGTCTTGTGTAGTTGTTCACAGCAACAATAGCATCGGTTCACTAAATCGACATTCAGATTATTTCTTAAGATCAGAATATAATTTGTATTGGTATGGAGTTTCTATTATTGTATTTTTTACAATAGACATCGTACGCTGATATTATTCCCGTTGTTATATAGGTTCCTTCATATTGAAGAGGAATTCCCTTTGCTGTTTGAATTCCCTCTTAGTTTGACCAATTGAAATAAGCTATATCCAGGATACCACATATTTGAGTATTTTGTTTTCGCTGAAAATTGAACCTGAGCAATGTATTTCAATTACGCCTATTAATAATCGCTGAACATGGAGTATAGCATATACATTTTGCTTATACAACGTATGGGATATTGGATCGAGCTCACATCAAATTTATTTCGTAATGACGTTAAAAAAAGATTAATGCATGGTAAAACACGTTACATAAATAAATTCGAGTCGCACTAGGTGGCATCAAGCCGGATTTATGACAACCGGAGTTGGGTTAACAGAGTCGCTATCACCCTCGATTTGGCGTGCCTATTGTTCGAGATAGATGGAGTTGGCAACCAATTGATGCATGCCAATTGAAAGCACCCTAAACTGACTTCGTGTTGCGTTATGTCCCGTTTCAACAAGATGCGTCAACTGGCTGATATGCCCAGCCGGATTTGCGATGTTGCAACCGTCCTGTTACGATAAGAGTGTGCCATGTGTCAGGTCGAAGTGCCCAACTCTTACTCCGAGTCGTACTAGGTGGCATCCACCCGGACGTTTGACAGCCGGCTAGCGATGTCCGGATGAGGTTGGCATTTTGGGCAAGTCTACAGCATAACTCCGGCTGTATTTTGATCGAGTTACAGACTTTAACTAGCTGTCCTGCACGTTCCATGGGAAGGCACCAAAACACTGGCTTTGAGTCGTACTAGGTGGCATCCAGCCGGAGTAATGGCAGCCGGCAACAAAACCCGCACAGAGTTGGGCAGACAGAGTGGCTCCCACCATAGATATGGCGTGCCTATTGTTCGAGATAGCTGGATTGGGCGACCCATGTATGTATGCTAGATGCAAGCACCCCAAACTGTCTTTAGTGAGGATTTTCATACAAAAACCCGACTCTGCACACCCCTTCTGTTCGAATTAGAGAATTTGACTGGCATCCAGCCGGATATATTGAAGCTGGCTGTAATGTTATGATGAAGTTGAGATTTTGGGCAAGTCTACAGCTCAGCCTCGGCTTTATATTGCTCGAGTTACGGACTTTAGCCAGCTGTCCAGCACACGTCAAAAAAAGGCATCAAACACTGGCTTCGAGTCACAAAAGGTGGCATCCAGCCGGATTTATGGCAGCCGGCTTCAAAACTCAGCCGGAGTTGGGCCGACATAGTGGCTCTCAACTTCGATTTGGCGTGCCTCTTATTTGAGATGGATGGTGCTGGCGGCCCATTAATGCATGACAGGTGCAAGCGCCCGAAACTGACTGTGTGTTGCATTAGGTCCTGTTTTGCCAAGTTGCGTCAGCCGGCTGCTATACACAGTCGAAGTTTGGATTTCCCGACAATTCCCGACTTTGCACCCGTCCTGTTTGAATTAGAGAGTTTAACCGGCATCCTGACATTTGTCAGGTGTAAGTGCCCAACTCTGCATCTGAGTCGTACTAGGTGGCGTCCAGCCGAATTTATGGCAGCTGACTGCAATATTCAGATGAAGTTGACATTTCGCGCAAGTCTATAACACAACTCTGGCTGTATATTCCTCGAGTTACAGTGACTTTGGGGAAAGCACCAAACAGTGGCTTCGATCCGTAAAAGGTTGCGTCCAATCAGATTGATGACAGCTGGTTGTAACACCCAGCCGGAGATTGGCTACAACCCTCAATTTGACGTGCCTATTGTTCGAGATAGATGGATTGGACGGATCATTGATGGATGCCAGGTGCAAGTGCCCTAAACTGACGTTGAGGTTTGGACTTTTGGCAAGTGTACAGCCCAACTCAGACTGTATATTGCTCAAGTTACAGACTTCAGGCAGCTGTCCGGCACGTTTCAGGAGAAGGCACTAAGTACTTGCTTCTAGTCGCACTAGGTGGTGTGCACCCGGATTCATTGCAGCAGGCTGTAAAACCCAGCCTGAGTTGGGTCGACAGAGTCGCCCCCACTCTCGATTTGGCGTGCCTATTGTTCAAGATAGATTGATTGGGCGGCCCATCGATGCATACCAGATGAAAGCGCCCTAAACTAACTTCGTGTTGCATTAGGTCTCGTTTCGACAAGTTGCGTCAGTCAGCTGCTATGCCTAGCCGTAGTTGGGATTTCCCAACAAAGTCAGGATTTTGCACCCGTCATGTTTAACTGGCATCCTGACATCTGTCAGTTGGCAGTGCCAAACTCTGGCTCCGAGTCGCACTAGGTGGCGTCCAGCCGAATTTATAGCAGCTGATTGCAATGTTCAAATGAATATTAGCTTTTGGCAAGTCTACAGCACAACTCCGGCTGTTTAGTGTTCGAGTTACAGACTTAAGCCAACTGTCCGGCACGTCTACGGGGAAGGCGACACACTTGGTTCGAGTCGCCCTAGGTAGCTTCCAGCGGGCTGCAAAATCCAGCCAGAGTTGGGCCGACAGAGTGGCTCGAACCCTCGATCTGGCGTGCCTATTGTGCGAGGTATTTAGATAGGGCAGCCCATAGGTGCATGTCAGGTGAAAGTGCCCCAAACTGACTTCGTGTTTAATAAGGTACCGTTTCGTTAAGTTGCGTCAGCCGGCTCCTATGCCCAGCCGGAGTTGACATTTCCCTACAAATTTACCTACAAAGTCATCCTGTTCCGATAAAAGAGTTTATCTGGTAACCTGACGTGTGCCAGATGAAACTGCTCAACTCTGGCTCCGACTTTGCACATGTTCGAGTAAGAGAGTTAAGTTCGCAACCGAATGTCCCGATCATAGAAATTCCCTTTGTGTCTGACCAGTACGGGAACATCATTCCGATACCCCATCCATCGCACTCTGGTATACATTTTCATATAAATATCGGTAGCAAATGCTTAGTGCAGCAAAGAAGACGCTGAAAAACACTCAATATTTTGTGAAAGAGGATTTTTCCGAGCGAGTGAATTTGTGTAGACGTGAGTTGGGAAAACGGCTTATTCATGCCAGAGAGAAAGGTTTGTACGCATCCATGCATTACAATAAACATATAAATAAATCAAAGCGCCAATGGCACTGTAGTGGCGATCGTATGGAAAATCCTGCAAAGTAACAAGCAGTATATCGGTGTAGGGCTTGTGATGACTCTGGTGCGGGTATATTTGCGAATGTATCAACCCTGCATCTTTTGACAGTAGAATAATGTTAGTTTGCTAGAATGTTGTCTTGGTGATTTTTTAGTTACGTTTTGAAATTGGTCATGATGTGTTCAAAATTAGGCCATTCCAAATTTATGAAAAATCTAGTTGGTACTCGATAGACTACCGTTTTAGTTCATTAGAATGGCTATTTGTAATCTAAATTGTTCGGGTAATCACATGTAATCACATGCTCATCACCAGGTCGCTAGGCCATATTAAGATAAAATATTTTTTACACTTTAGAAATGACTAAATTATCAAGAAAGGAGAGAAAACAGTATCCATTAGTTTGGTGTTTGTTTCAATGATGTCCGATATTAAACAGACACAAAACATGCTAAAAAATCACAATTTTACTATTTGCCAAACTGTTCAATTTATAAAAATATAGGCATATATTATAATGCTCGATCTCCAAATTAGGCTACACTTTCAGCATTGATTGACTCTAGAACGTGCAGACGTGTATACATAACGTGTGTACACACTGACATCGTGTGTCCTTTAAACCTTTGTAAACCAGTCTTATCATCTAGACGCTTTCATATATTTAAACAACTACACACTAAAACGTTTATAATATTGAGATAACCAGTCTCGCGAGCTATTTATAGAACCTTTTGGAATTTCCAAATTTTAGTATCATCAGAGTTATTTGCAAGGCAGATAGAACGCGCAATGATATTTATTATCTGCCCAATCATGACGAAGATAATATTTACATATTTTAACTCTTTGTAGATAATGTCTCGATAAAACTCAAATATTAGTAACAATCCGGTACCAAAGTAGCACTGACATAATTATTATTAATCACGTCTCTGCATCAATGATGGAACTATAACGGATGTGAGTAAATTAGTTTGCAGTAAGGAAAGAAAAAAAATATCAACCGATTGTTCAAAACCGACTATGTAAATAGTTTTCGTTATTGTTGTTTCTGTTAGCATTGTGGCGATTGTCAAACCAATCGCCACAAAAAACGAAATTTACAAATATGACGAGAAGGCCAGGACATATATAGGGTCGGCTATACAAGAGGCAGACCGGGAAACAATCGCAGTGCACGAGATTTAATTACGCAAACTCCACGTGCATCGATTTCGCGGGAAGATATTCACAGTCCATTTGGACGACGAAACTACAGTTTCTGGGGGCGGAGCAACTTGCACGGACAAGAGTTGTGGTCGAGGCCCAATTGAGATGAATGACTATAATCATAACCTTTAACATATTATCTTGGAACATAGCGGCGGACTGTCTAAATGTTCATGTGGCAAAGTATTTAAAGACTATTTAAAGTGGCATTTCTATCCAGAGGGAAGAAAACTCATGTAAAAAAGTTCAAATCTATTTTTTAAAAAGTAAGTAGCTGAATGGGTTTGGGATTAACCACAAACATGTTACCCAAGAGCCCACACTCACAAATTATACGTTTCTCCAAGATTTCAGGATTTTAAAAACGGAGCCGTTCATGTACATTTTCATTCCAGAATGTATTTAAAGGTTGGATGTCATATACAAACCGTGTTGAGATAAAATGTACATAACTGTTTAAAAACACACTCAGTTCAATGAGGCATATACATTGTATACACAATAAGTATGTATATCCCATACACAGCATAATTGTATAATGCTTTAACACTAGATAAACACACTTATTGTGTATCTGTGCTTCAATGAACTTAGTTATTTTTATAACAGTTGACTTGTGTACACTTTATTCCCCCTCCCCCCCGAATGTTTGTATTAGACACCAACCTTTAAAGAGGTACCTACCGAGCAGGGAAAAACAACTTTATTTAAATAATTAAAATATGAAAGCTTTCTCATACTACAGTCTAATTAGAATCAAACATGTTCTCATAAAGGTTTCTAAGGGAAAACAATTGTTATTTTACTTATTTTTTTTATGAATTTCTATAAGAGTGCAACTTTAATAAACTTTGACATTATAGGTTTATTGGAAACATGGAGCAGAGTTAATTAAGGGAGAAAATGACGGCTTTTTACATGACTACAGGCTTTTCGATTGTGTACGGGAAAAAACAAACTCTTGTTTTAGAAACAATAGGGGAACAAGTGTATTTGTTAGGGAAAAGCTGAATTGTAATGGTTTTGTTAACCAGTTATAGATAACTTTTCAGACTGTATTGTACTTTAACTAAACACAAATGTCGAGTCCCGGTAGCTCAGTCGGTAACGACGCGGGCTGTCAATCCAGGGGTTGTGAGTTCGAATCCCGGCTCGGCCAACTTTCTTTTCCGACGTTTGACGACATGCGTCATTCGTCTTCCACCAATGGGCTCAGTCTATGTGGAAAAGCAGCCAGTTGCTTGAGAAGATTGTTGTGTGGAGTACTGGTGTGAGAAAACCAGGAAACACATGAGTAGGTGAATTGGCCGAAATGACTGAGAAATTGTTAAAAGCGGCGTTAAACCCCAATCAATCAATCAACTAAACACAAGTATATTTTAATCACTTGATAGTATATTATTTATTACATATGTATCTCCGGAAGGGAGGTATCTTACTGTTGGAGAGAAACATAGCCCAGCTTCTCACTGACTATCCCGAATGCTATATGTATATAGCGGGTGATTCACTTGATGTTGTGTTCAATACGAATACAGATCACGCCGCAGTGTGTTTTAATATGCCGCGCAATATACGCGATAAAGATAGGCTGAATATGTTTGGTAAATCACTGAGAGAACTTTGTTGTACACATAATATACACTTTTTAAATGGACGAATGTTTGATGACGCGGAGGGCCGTTTTACTTGTATAGCAAATGGCGGGCACAGTCTTTTTGATCGGCGGAATTATTTCCCTTTGTATCGTTTTTTGATATCAAAAAATACTGACGATTTTCTGATATCAAATATTCATTTTCTGATATCAGGAATTCGAATTCTTGATATCAGAAAATCATCTGATAAGGTAAAATGTATGAGGCGCCGTTTTACTATTTATCCCTTATTTTTTGATATCAAAAAATCGAATTTTTGATATCAGAAAATCGATTTCTTGATATCAAGAAATAAAGAGTATTTTTTGATATCAGAAAATCGATTTTTTGATATCAGAAAATGAATTTTTGATATCAGAAAATAAATTTTTTGATATCAGGAATTCGATTTATTGATATCAGAAAATATTCACTATTTTCTGATATCAGGAAATTGATTTCCTGATATCAAGAAATTGATTTCCTGATATCAAAAAATGATTTTCTGATATCAAAAAATCGAATTCCTGATATCAAAAAATTGATTTTCTGATATCAAAAATTCATTTTCTGATATCAAAAAATCGATTTTCTGATATCAAAAAATCTATTTTCTGATATCAAAAAATACTGACGATTTTCTGATATCAAGAAATACATTTTCTGATATCAAATATTCATTTTCTGATATCAGGAATTCGAATTCTTGATATCAGAAAATCATTTGATAAGGTAAAATAGAGCATATTTCTTGATATTTTTTGATATCAGGAATTCGATTTTTTGATATCAGAAAATCATTTTTTGATATCAGGAAATCAATTTCTTGATATCAGAAAATAATGAATATTTTCTGATATCAAAAAATCGAATTCCTGATATCAAAAAATCGATTTTCTGATATCAAAAATTCATTTTTTGATATCAGAAAATCGATTTTTTGATATCAGGAAATCAATTTCTTGATATCAGAAAATGAATATTTGATATCAGAAAATGTATTTCTTGATATCAGGAAATCAATTTCTTGATATCAGAAAATAATGAATATTTTCTGATATCAAAAAATCGAATTCCTGATATCAAAAAATCGATTTTTTGATATCAGGAAATCAATTTCTTGATATCAGAAAATGAATATTTGATATCAGAAAATGTATTTCTTGATATCAGAAAATGTATTTCTTGATATCAGAAAATGGTCAGTATTTTTTGATATCAGAAAATAGATTATTTGATATCAGAAAATGGATTTCTTGATATCAGAAAATGATTTTCTGATATCAAAAAATGGAATTTCTGATATCAAGAAATATAAATGATTTTCTGATATCAAGAAATCGAATTTTTGATATCAAAAAATCGATATTTTGATATAAAAAATACTGACGATTTTCTGATATCAAGAAATACATTTTCTGATATCAAATATTCATTTTCTGATATCAGAAATTCGATTTCTTGATATCAAAAAATCATTTACATTTCTTGATATCAGAAATTCCATTTCTTGATATCAGAAAATCATTTTCTGATATCAAGAAATCCATTTTCTGATATCAAATAATCTATTTTCTGATATCAAAAAATACTGACGATTTTCTGATATCAAGAAATACATTTTCTGATATCAAATATTCATTTTCTGATATCAGGAATTCGAATTCTTGATATCAGAAAATCATCTGATAAGGTAAAATAGAGCATATTTCTTGATATTATTTGATATCAGGAATTCGATTTTTTGATATCAGAAAATCATTTTTTGATATCAGAAAATCGATTTCTTGATATCAGAAAATAATGAATATTTTCTGATATCAAAAAATCGAATTCCTGATATCAAAAAATCGATTTTCTGATATCAAAAATTCATTTCTTGATATCAGAAAATCTATTTTTTGATATCAGAAAATACTCGTTATTTCTTGATATCAAGAAATCGATTTTCTGATATCAAAAAATGATTTTCTGATATCAAAAAATCGAATTCCTGATATCAAAAAATAAGGGATAAATAGTAAAACGGCGCCTCATAAAATAGAGCATATTTCTTGATATTTTTTGATATCAGGAATTCGATTTTTTGATATCAGAAAATCATTTTTTGATATCAGGAAATCAATTTCTTGATATCAGAAAATAATGAATATTTTCTGATATCAAAAAATCGAATTCCTGATGTCAAAAAATAAGGAATAAATAGTAAAACGGCGCCTCATATTGATATGAAGAAATCCATTTTCTGATATCAAAAAATGATTTTCTGATATCAAAAAATCGAATTCCTGATATCAAAAAATAAGGAATAAATAGTAAAACGGCGCCTCATATTGATATGAAGAAATCCATTTTCTGATATCAAAAAATCGAATTCCTGTTATCAAAAAATAAGGAATAAATAGTACAACGGCATTTTCGTAACAAATGATATTCCTGATATATTTTGTTTATTATTTGCAGACGATGTAGCGAATTGTGCGGATACTGCCGTCAATTTGCAAAACCAAAATACCATATTCTATTCACATCCTTATTAGAAGTGACAAAACAGATGAACTCAATGTGAATTTGAGAAAGGAAAGTTTTATTTTATCTCTATTTTACTATTTTTTTTAACATTAAGGGTCAAAACCGTTTACAGGGACTGTGCAGAACCGAGAACCTATGTTGTTTCCTTCAGTTCTTTCATTGTCGTTCATTTAGAATAGTATTCCTTGTGGCACTCTGGAGGCTGCATTTTCAACTTGAGCATGTTGAAACTGTATCAGAATGTTTGTCTTGATGATATGTAGGCCAAGTTTGAATATTGGTCATGTCTATTCAAAAACTAGGTCATTAGGCCAAATTAAAGGAAATCTTGTTCGAATATGTGTCATGCCGGATTACTAACCTATTAAACTTGTTAATACTCTGGAGGCCGCATTATTGGCTCCAGCAGCTTGAAATTTTGTCAGAATGTTTGTATTGATGATATCTAGTCCATGTTCGAATATGGTCAAACGAAGGGAAATCTTGTTAACACTCTGGAGGTTGCATTTTGAACCTTTGTCAGAATAGTTGTCTTGATGACCTGCTGTCAAATTCTCCTTTGATTCTTCATGTCTTAAATGTATATACTTGTGAACACCCAGGTGAGCCAAAAAGGTCCTCCTGTTTTCAAATTGGCAGTTTCATAATATTTACTATTTTTGATATGATCTTTCAACCTCTTAACAATAAATACATAAACATAAGCTGCAACTGATATTTCTTTTCACATTTTCCCACCTTCTCCAACCTTCCTGCGGCCCCCAGGTCGTCAGCACTTCAGTGCTTTGATTAATTTACTTTTCATTTCTCCTTTAAAGACACAAAATGAAACATTGAAAGTATATGTATCAGTGCGAGGACCTGACTACTTCGTATGGGTTTTACTTAATGTTTTCATGCACTTTTCAAGGATGGAAAAGTGCCAAATTGTCGAAATATAACGTGCAGTTTGTTCAATACCACCGAAATACTTCTCGGTGAATATTTCTTTAAGTGAGCTTACTTTGGAAAATTTGCTTAAAATATGAATGGAAATAAAATAAAAACCACATTGTTTCTTGGTCAAGGCATAATTTTGTTTATCACATAAATACCTTTAATTTCAAGTTGAGAACAAATCACGGAACGACGTTATCATACACGTGTGATAACAAAAACACGTCATACACGCGACTACTGATGACGTCATTTTGACCTTTATCTTTATTATGTTTATTGTTAAGTTGTTACATTTTACACATTGAAAAATGCAATAATACGTTATTTTGAATAAATAACGAGTCTTAATTGTTTAAAACATTGGGTTTTTTTTTCTTCTTATTGAAAAATGATGAGGACTACTTTTTTATGCGGTGAATCACAAGTTCTTATGAAGAATATGTTATTCGGTCTTTGTTTTGATGTTGTCAATATTTTTCATTAAAACACACTGTTTTGGTGATAAAAAGAATCCATCACTCGTTTTTCTTTGGAGAAGATTTCTTAAATTCGTCTCAAAAAATGGAGTTATTAACCTCGCCAAGAGGCTCGGTTAATAACCGTCTTTTTCTAGACTCATTTAAGAAATCTTGATCTCCAAAGAAAACTCATGATGGATCCTATATTTATCCATCCTTTAGTTTGAAGGTACTATGGGCCGCCGTCCGAAAGCTAGGATTGGTAGGAAGTGGAAGTATAAATGGAAGATGTTAACTATTGGTCCCATGACATAGCTTCATTCAGGGGGAATACTTAGTCCAGGTTTCTGTCATGTTCTGTACTAGGAATGCGATTTTTTATTTTGACTGTTCGCATAAAGTATTTATGCATGTTGAAAGCAAGTATGTAGCAAAAGTAAAAACGGCAAGTCATGAGCAATTTTTCCTTTTGCGTGCGTAAACGTTTTGCTTCAAACGACTTCTCATCTCTAACCACTTGGCCAATTGGGAAGAAACTTCATAGGAAGTATCCTCTCAATGTTCTCTCTTAAATTCCTTCAAATTGTGTGTATTCATGCACAATTCTGGTTTCAATGGCAACCGAAAGAAAAAAATAGTGAAAACTTTAAATCTTCTCCTCCGAAAGTGTCAGACCGATTTTCACATTATGTTGTAGAAATGTTCCTTGGGTGACCCTCTACCAGATTTATGTAGCATTTATGTAGCATTGCGGTTTCCTCTGATCCAAACACCACATTCACTCAGTAGGGGCCTATGGGGAAAATGATTACATAACACAGAAGTGAACTGAAAATGGGCATTTTATTTGTTCAATGCCAGATACATAAAATACCCAACATCTGTATCTATCTTCCTAAGAAATACTTTTTGTATACATCAAATAGTAAATTTTCAGTGATATCGATTAAATCTCGATAAGCCTTGATACGCGGGTAGATAAACCGCGTTCAGGTATATGGAACGCCGAATCTACATAAACTCAAATATTTAAAGAGCTCTTCAAATATTTAGAGAGCTCTCCAATTCAATTGAAGAGCTCTCCAATTGAATTAATGATATCATCAATTCAATTGGAGAGCTCTCTAATTGATTTGAAGACCTCTCTAAATCAATTGAAGATATCTCCAAATCAACTGAATTAAAGATATCTCCAAATCAATTAGAGATATCTCCAAATCAATTGGAGACCTCTCCAATTCAATTGGAGATATCTTCAAATCAATGTTCGTATAATATACAAATTTCTCCCTCACTTAACCGCGTTCCGATAAACCAATCGTAGCGCGTTTATCAACTTGAAATTTGGCGGCACAAAAATGGCCGATTCTATCATACGCGATGTCGTTGTAGCTTCGCGACAAATTATATCAGAAAATCATCGGGTAAATATGAGATACATGAATTTGTTTTATTACAAATGGCAAGTGACTGTACTGTCCCGTGTCATTTCAATCATTTATAATACCGAATGAATACAAAGGGTATTTTACAGAGACATTCTTTCCAGGTCAAATCGTCCGCAAGCAAAATCGTACACACTTTGACCTAATCAGCTGATGAACTCTCATTTTTAGCTCGACTTTTGAAAAAACGAGAGCTATTGTCATGGCGTCGGCGGCGTGGTCGTCCGGTTAAGGTTTTTTGTTCAGCTCAGCTTTTTTTCTGTTTTCTATAAGTCGAGCGTCTGTGCCGTACGCGGTGCTCTTGTTATAATAAGGAGATGTTTACATGTTCAACAACATATGTATCTTTTCAGGACAATGATCAATCAGATTTAGAAAGAACAGGCACGCTTCTGCAGGCTACAAACGTTCTATTCAGAAGGACTGACAGGGAAGTGACACCAAAAAGTATGTAATTTTAGTGTACAGTACCATTTTGATGCTTTTCAACCAGATTCAAAATAAATTTCTGTGTATGTAGATTGTATAAATATTAAGTGTAGGAAGCGGGGGGCATCAAACTATTTTTTCTTTTCATGACATGAATGATGGCACTGTCTGTGTCTTCCTACTATCCTAGTATTTCAAAGAAAAACATCGCGTATGCTCACTTTTCATTTTGTGACCAATAAATGACAGATGAAAGTCTATAAACTATTTAGACTAGTGTCTTCCAAGTCAATGCAAACAGTTCAAAGGTCACAAGACATACTGTTCTATTTCCATGCCATAGCTGTCAATTAAGATGGAATTTATATGTAACTTTTCATAAATATCATATTGCAATACACACCTATAGAATTTTAAAATCTGTCAGTGCTTCTTTTCTCGTTTGCATGAACAATTAATGTATATTTATTTTAATATGAGATTGTGTCATGAATGTAATATGAACAGGTAATATCAGGGACCGTGTATTGTCCCTAATATGCACAGGTAACTGGTTTTTTTTTTCTGAAAGAAGCTAAGCAAGCTTCTGCTGCAGCTTTAAAGAAACATTAAAAGTTTTTGTGCAGATTTCTCATCTCTGCTATTGTGTTGAAGGAAATTAAAATACAAATTATCTTCAGGATGAACTGATTAGAACCGTTTTTATGAAAAAGTATGTTGAGATTGTGTTGGGGTTGTTGCATGGAATGGATTAACTTTTAAGTAGTATGTTCAAATAGTTGAGATCTCTTTGTTTTGTCTAGACAAAAATACAAAAATACATATTTTAGACACAAAACAGTACATGTTAGACTATCTGAACATCTGATAATATATTTCACATAATCTGGCATATAGTTTGTGATTATAATAGTATGACTCTAACAAGCCCTGTAACTTAAGGAAGATTTTCAAATTTAAGAGGATAAAGTGTGACGAAGGGGGTCAAAAGTAATAATTGGGTAATGAGACCTAATTTTTTTTTACTTTTCTTAATCTTACTGTATGGTTACTAAAAACGTACCTCAAATTTATTTTAATATTAATCGGGGACAATATTATATATACATGTAATAATATAATAAACCATTTCAGCTCATTTTAAATAAATGCAGTATGATCATTATCTGCTGTTGTACAACTCCACAAACGGTATGCTTTAATTTAAATATTAAGGTAATCTTGTGATGATGTTTTTTATTTCAAGGAAAAAGAAGGAGAGGCCGCCGATTCCTGGCAACAACCAGAATAAGGTTTATTCTTTTGGACAACCAGGAATACGTAAATGTTCCTGGTTGTGCCAAAATAAAATACCTTCAAAGTCAAGGGCTAGGTAATCTTTGACCGTTTATTCGTTATGCATTTATTTACCTGTACATAAAGTGAATTTCTAGATAAATTAATCTCAGTTTGACGTTCTCTCTATGGGTTTACAAAATAAATACTTTTAAAAAAAAAAATATTCATCCAAACTAATTGTATCATACTATGTAACTAGGTCTATGTGGAAAAGCAGCCAGTTGCTTGGGAAGATCGCCATGCTATAACTGAGAAATTGTTAAAAATGGGATTAAACCCCAATCAATCAATCAACTATGTAACAAGGTATTGTAATGGTTGATTATTGTAATACTATACCTGCACAGATATAGAACTAATCTGGTTTGACTTGATTGAAAGATTTAATGAGAAATTATTATAATTTATGGTTTAGTGATTTTTTAGTGTATTGAATTGTGTAATGTATCAGAATTTATTTGGCACTTTGTTTATGCAAGATATTTTGCAAATCTGACTTACTTTGTTTTGTGTACAAACTGAAATTATGTTGAAACATTATTGTATCTATTTAAGGTGAGAAAGAATTAGAATTGAACAGGACCATGTCCAGTTTAGCCATGGAGGACCATCTAGTTTTTTGTTTTCCAGCTTTGAATCATGGCTTCAAGCTAATGAAGTCGGGTCAAAACAAAAAACTAGATGGTTCGTTGACTTACGACAATGTCGGTAAACTCAAAAGACTATTGCGAAAGGGGAAGGTGTACATACTGCCACCACGCGCTAATTTTAATGGTATTTTTGCATTACTATAAACACTTTCTGGCACATCTTCAGCAGACACCTCTTGAAAACATTGTGACAAAAGAAGAAATTGATAATAAATAAAGGATGAGATTTAATAACTACAGGCACCATACTAGTTATGAGTATTTAATCTCGAAACAAGCAATTTCTCCTTTTGCCACAATGTTTTCAATAATTAATTAATTATACCTTCATTTATGGGGATTTTTCATGTTTTTGTGTGGGCGTTTTCAAAGTCATCTGCTACAGATTTGTTGCATGTGGGAAAGGTATAAGAAATATGCAATTATTTTTACTAGTAAATATTTTAGTTATATATTTTGTGTTAATAACTTTATACAATACTTTCTAAGGTACATATACCACTGGGGCCCGTTTTACTAACAGACTTACGCTTACGAAAGTCCAAAACTTTCATAAGTTTGTGCGTACAAAATTTCTTTGTTCGTAACTGCGTTTTACTAAGATGTTATAATGTAAGTTTCACATAAATATTTTCATAGATATACTTTAGAAGAACGCTTGCGTAAGTTTATTTCGAACAGCGTAAATATTGCCGACCGAAGACAAGTCCGACATCGCCAACCTCACAAGATTCGCGATAGGACATTATTTGCTGAACAATCCGAGTGATAGGGAGATAAAAGAAAAATATCGTTTGTCAAGGCAGCAAGTTACTGAATTGTATGATCTTTTAGAGGAAGACATCAAGCCAAAAAAACATGAGAAGTCATGCCATGACAAAGGTAAAATAATGTGTAACATGTTTCAAGCTCGTGTCTTTCCCCATTACCCGTTTCTGTTTGTATAGCCGGAAGAAAAGTACTTCTAAGATAGTCTCCCTTACTTATAATTAGACCTTCACATTGGTCAACACTAAAAGCAATCATTTTTTACAATAATATCTACAGTACTGTACTTTCTTTTAAAGGTGCATCAATACTACAGAAATCAGTGACCCATATTGTAGGTGTTTACTCAGATTATTTCAATGTTAAGAATGACTGGGAAATTGTATTAAACAACTTAATGCTAAGATTAAATTTTAATCCGAATGATACGCATATCCGGATGTTATTGCATGAGTGGCTGAACTAGAAATAAATGTGTCTGTGATTTGCACTGGGTGACCTTTCCCCAATATGGATTGCAAGATATACATTTATATGCAACTTGTAATCTACAAACTGATATATGTGCTGTGTAGTTGAACTATTTTAACGAGAATCAAGGAGGCAGACTTTATAAGGTGTACCTGGCGTAGTCAACCAAAAGACAGTACCAGTAACCCTATAGATCTACTATTGCTCATTGCATGGAATATTGTTTAAAAACATTTTTTTTTTTAATTTTAGATATCAACATTGTGACATCAATGTTATTACTAGTCTGAATTTAACAGTGAGTGTGACATAAAAGTATTTATAGGAAACTCTTGATTTGTTTCAATGAAAAGGTGTCAATATAAATCTGTAAATAGACTGTACTGACATGTTTCAAGAAACTAAGTACAATTAAGCAATTATGAACTATTATACATGAAATATTATAATATATTAAATGGTTTCTTCTATTGTTTTAGCTCCTCGTTAGACTGCAGTTCTTGGCTAAAAAGGAGTTCTATAGTAAGGGTAGACTTGTTCTTGGTGTTTCAAAAAGCTCTGTATGTGTATCTGTTTGGCAGGTAAGTAAAATTTCATTTGCAGTGACTATGAAATAATGTGGCAAAGAAATCCCATAGAATGATGGATTTTGCATACAAAGTCATTTCCAAAGAAATGTAAATGTTGTAAATATGTCAATGTGGCAATTTAAAATGGGAAAATCCCAATACCAGTTATAACTCTTTTGGAATTAAGACAATAAACAAAACAAAAACGTTAGGAAAATTATGCCGAGACTGTAAATAGTTTTAACTGAATGATCAAATATGAGAGCTTAATGGTGATAAGTGATGTAAAGAAAGTGTATCCAACTACGCAGGGGTTTCATTTTGTTTTGGGTTAGTAGTATAATAATTGAAGTAGGCGTGTATGGGGTCCTCCCCCAGTAAGGGAAAAGGAAATTCTGTTGGTAAAGGTGCTTTAATAGATGGGTAATTTACCCAGCTACCGGGTCATTTTGAAACCTCTGACTGTGAAAACTTAAATCTCTAACCACATCACAAAAAGGGAAAACAAAACCTAATAGACCTGTTAGAAGCAAATTGCTTATAAGTTTCAACTAATTTTGTCACTACTACTACATGAGAATTTATGATTTCAGTCCAATAACATTTCCCGATTTAATATTTTTAACATCTTATGTATAAGTAACTATTTAAACCAGCCTTTTGGATTTAATTAATGTATAACATAAATAAACTAGAATAGAGTGCTTCGCGGAGCACGTGTGTGACCTGCACCTGCTCATTGAAAGTGTGACGAAAACGTGTGGCGGACAGACATACGCCAGACAAAAAAAAAAGTAATCCCTAAGTGCCTACCATGCTACGCAGGGTGACACAAAAAACTCCCTTTGAATGAAAGGACGATAATTTAATAGAGCTGGAAACAGCAGGAAAAAATGCTTATTTTGAACAATTTCTTCTTCTGTCAATGTGTTTTCAAAAAGCTGTCTGCTACAGGGGCGTCAGAAAGCGTCTATGGTAGGGAAAAGGTTAACACATGAATTTAATGATAAATGACTAACTGAAATAACTATGAGTTGTAGTAAATCTGATATCAAGTTTTACTTCACTCTAGTCTATCAGCTTCAGATGTTTACCGGCAATTTGTCTTCACCCTAGTAGTACAATGCAGTGCACTCATAACTGTTGATGGAAACATCAACGACTTGAGAGATGTCAGTTCAAGTCTGACCTGGGTTTTGTCAGAATTTGGGTACAACCATCATCCTGTGCTGACAGTGCAGTTATAATAAATGTCCATTTATATCTCAAGTTGTATTGATGTCAGCAGCATACTCAGGCGCGTAGCTGACTGTACGCAAAATACGCAGCTGCATACACATTGTCTCCAGTACTCAAATTTTAAAAAGTTCAAATCTGCAATAAAAACTTGACATGGGGTAGGCGTAAGTATAAAACCAACGAAAAATGGCAAATGCAACACATTTTACAATCTCAAATTTTCCTAAAAAATACGTTTATTTCACCATCAAGATCAGTCATATTTTGCTACTGAAATGCTCCCAGGAGTCACCACAGATGATATAGAGTGGCTTTTTCCCCCTAAAAATTGCGTACACACTCTCTTTACCCTAGCTACGCCCCTGATACTATTGTATATCTTCAGATTGTTACTGTTCAGTTAAATTTAAGCCTATCATGCAGTGTTAAATGATTGGAGACATTTATGTTTTTTTGTGTGAAAAACTGTCTGTAGTTGATATTCTTCTTTAATATGTGAACAGATGAAGGAGACAAGAGTAGAACCATAACATCTTGGGTTCTTATGTACAAGTCTGTAATTATTAAGAAATTAATGTTTCATATTTCACACTATTAAGGTTGTAGCTGCAATAGACGGGCATGTGGTAAACATACAGTTCCCAACAACACCGAAAGACTTGGTGCCATCAAACAACAGTTCCACCAGGTTGCAAGGCTGCCCGACTGCATTGGAGCAGTCGATGGGACTCTCATATGCATTATTGCTCCAAAAGTTGGGGATGACAATTATGTTTGTAGAAATGGATTTCATGCCAAGCAGTGGTCAGCCCAGATATGATGAAATGTACTGGAACAATGATCCTGTGTAGAAACAAATCATAGAAGACTAAAATAAATATGAAGAACAGAATGCAAGCTTGACCCTCATAATTCATAACACACAGCTTCATACATGTTTGATTAAAAAAATGTCTTGATACAATAACACTAGGAAGCACCTTGTATCATTTCAATCAATTTGCAAGTATACTGTTGCATAACATGTAAGGACAAACTATAAATACTGGTCTATTTCTTCAGTATGGGAACTTGACTCCTAGTCTTAAGTACTGCTTGTCACACATACATGTATACTATCTCATACCTCATTTACTACTTGAGGTATTGCCTTCATACTATCCTCCCAACAGGTACACATAATAAATAATATCGTTAGATAACTCTTATCTTGCATTTAACTTAAATTATGTTCTTTTATTTTTGCATGTTTGAAAAACTGATAAAGGTTTTGAATGCAAGTACATGTATCACCAAATTGTATTAACTGCTTGATATAATGCTTCGAACCTTAATACAAGGATTCTTACTGTCGTATGATAAAAGAAAATTAATTGAACCCACTTTTTCATTATAAACAGTTGCCTTCATAAAACTTGAGGATTTCTGCAGATTACCACAGAGAAGGCTGCCAATGTGTTTGTGGTTTGAAGCTGCATAACATGTGCATAGACAAGTATAGGTGGTACCTATTTCGGGTAAACATTTAATATGTTAATAGGCCAAACCAAGGTCGTGTGAAAGTAAGAACAATTATTTAAGCAGTGTCAGTCCATAAAGAAGAAAGTAATCCGATTACATATTGCAAAAAACTAAACTTATCATGTATTTAAGTTAAATTAGTACATATGCTTTTTTTTTAGGTTTTTTGTAATGTCAGAAGTGTAACAGTGTGAGATTTCCAGGAATGTTGATGAAAAATCACCCTTGAAGGCATTGAATTACAGAATAATGTTCTGATTTTTTTTCAAATGCCAGTTATTTGTAATAAATATAATTGGAAACTGACTCTTACCATGGTCGATTGATTGACTTGAGCTCAACAACATTATTTTCAATGGAATTTGACATGTTTACCCCTGGCTTTCTAGAAAAAATAATCACACACAACATTGATTGATTGATTGATTGGGGTTTAACGGCGTTTTTAACATTTTTTAAGTCATATCACTGCGGCCAGTTCACCTACTCATGCGTTTCCTCACACCAGTACTCCACACAACAATCTTCCAAGGCAACTGGCTACATTTACATGATCTGGCTCAATGTATAATTTTAAGACAAAGATGAAAACACTGCATTAAGACTGAGAAACAACTATTTGACAAATATTTTAAAGTCCCATACAAGATATTTCAATATTGTGTGTCCATATAAGGGAAATTTAGTTATTTCTGTAAATTATTTGACCGATATGATGCTTTAAATAAATCAAGGAAAGACATAGAAAGGTTAAAGGCATTTTGAGTTAAAATTGTCCCATATGAAAACAGTGGAGAAAAGCACCACCTGCTCATGATCAGCAATTTCTCCTTTTGCCACAGTTTCCAATTCTACTCATTAATTAAACTTTGGCTTTCCCTTTTTTTTTTCCTCAACATTCACTTTCTAACATACATCAAACCTGTAATCGATGACATTGACAATCATGTCAATGTCATCTACTACAGGTTGATGTATGTTGGAAAGGGTTAAGTTTAGCCCCTTGACCGATGTAAATGACTTGATGTCTGCGACTTAATCTGAATACATTGTCGGAATGTTGTAATTGCTCCAAAATAAACAATATCTTCATATCCAACAATATCTCATTTGCTGGTTTTTAATTTGTAAAACATGATAAGTACAAGTGTCAACAACTGAGTATGTAAATGAAATATGTTGTTTAACAATATGGATAATGAAGGATATGATCAGACCTTGAAAATTATCAGCTTCTCAAAGTCATCACTGTTGATCAACTCTTATGATTCCCCACAACATAACGGTTTCATGTATAAATTGTTAAGTTGAGTTGCTTCTGTCAAAACATGTTCAGGCTGAGATTTGAACACAGAACTCTTGTTAAAACAGGTGTTTTACCATTAAACTACAGTTTGGGTTTTAACTTTAGAATTAGTTCATGAAAATATGTGTAATTTTATTACCAGTATGTAAAATGAACTATAAAGATTTATTTGATAAACTAAAATTCTAGATTCCCAATACAATGTATACCTGTTTTTAACATGTTTAATGTATAAATTAGACAATTTCACACTGCAAAAAGGCAAATCACAATATATTACAAAGAAAAAAGATACATTTCAGTTATATCAGAGGACAGAACATTTATGTGATGTCCCTGGTGACTTATTTATTTCCGACATTAATTGTGAACTGCCTTTAAATTTTTATAATATAGCATTTACTGTTTTAAACAGACCACCGATTCTGATTTTACTTTCATATTTTGACAAAGACAATGTCATAAACATAGTTGCATTCCCTGTTAAACTGTTCAATGTAAAAAAAAAAAAAGGAAATTAGCTGTAATTTGGTTTGTTTCCTACATTTACTGCAATTAACTGACAACAGTCTTAAGGTCAATACAACTTGGACAGTCAAGGATATGATATTTAAGCTGTTTTCTTGTTATAGCCCTTTTTTCTTTTTTTACTTAGAATTTCTGGTTATAAAGTTTTGCGTGCAACTGAATTAAGAGTCCATATTTCAGTATCTACTTGATGCATTGCATTGGAACTTTATACAACCCTACCCAACTATCACACCTATGTATACTATCAAGTTAGAAAACTCTATCCTGCATTTTATGCAAGTCATGGGCTTTTTTTTTACTTAGAAATTCTGGTTAATGAAACTAAATTAAGAGTCCATATCTCAGTATTTACTCCAAACATTGCATTGTAACTTTATACAACCCTAACCCCCTATCACATCCATGCAAATGATCAAGTTGGATAACTCCTGCATTTAATGCAAATGATGGCCTTTTTTTCAACTTAGAAATTCTGTTTAAAGTTTTGTGTGCAACTACATTAAGAGACCATACCTTAGTGACTACTTGATGCATTGCATTGAAACTTTATAAAATCCCTTCCCAACCATCACACCTATGTAAACAATTAAGAACGATAACACTATCCATTTTATGCAAGTTATGGCCCTTTTTGGACTAAGAAATTCTGGTTAAGTTTTGCGTGCAACTACATTAAAACTCCATATCTCTGTTACTACTTGAAGCATTGTATTGAAACTTTATAAAAACCCTCCCTAATTTCACAACTATATACACAACCAATTAAGATAACTCTATCCTGCAAATGATGCTAATTGTTGACCATTTTTTACTTAAGAATTATGGTTAAATGTTTTGGTGCAACTACTTTAAGAGTCCAAATCTTAGTAACTAATGCATTCCATTGAAACGTTATACAACCCTTCCCAACCATCATATCTATGTAGATTTTCATGTTAAATTACTCGATCCTACATTTAATGCAAATTATCAACCTTGAAGAAATTCTGGTTAATGTTTTGCCTGCAACTACATTAGAAAACATATCTCAGAAACTTAAATAAGCGGTGGAATAGTCCAGTGCGCTGTCCTCCGACAGCTCTTGTTATTTCATACGCTTAAATTTACTTTTAGTTTTTTAAACCAAAATTGAATTTAAAATATATTTCAGGATCCGGAAATTGGTATGGATGAATCAAATACTGCAAAAATTATAACACCTAATATTAAAACTTGTTTCTATACTTAAGAATGCCATATGTGACTGCAGTATACTTCAGAGAACACATTTTACTTCTTGTTGCCATCCCCAATATTCACTTCTATACTAAAGCATGCTGTATATTAAATTAATGCATTATCTGTTTTAAACTTGCCATGAGCTGAACATTCAACATTTAATACGGTAGCTCTGCTTATTCTTAATTTAATTTGTGTCAGTTTGATATTGGTGGTTTCCATTTAATAATGACAAGACATTTCAAGTGCTCCTACACTTGCACTATCTTACTTAGCAATTTATGAAATGTATGCATATATGTTTAGAGAATGGATAAATTAATTATTGCATTAAGTTTTCATACAAGGTGGATACATTATTTACTCTTGTTTAATAGAAATAAAGTATTATTATTATTATTAACAGATGTAAAATGTAATAACATCTATTTTTCAGCGAGTTAATAATGATCGACTTACAACATCAGAGTTTCGAGCAAGACAAGATGTTGAATATATGCAGAGCTTGGCAGCTGATAGAGAGAAGGTTATTTAAATTAGTATTTTCAATGGAAAATATCTTGTATATATATGCAATGTCTGAATGTTCACTGCTTTAAAAATCGGCTTTACAAAGCAAGTAAAGACATTGTAAAGTTACTATTCACATCACCTTTAAATACCTTTACAACAACGTAAATATAAAATTTAAGGGAAGTAAATAACACATTTAAGTGTATGTCAAGTTGAAATTTTATGAACTTAAATTAAACCTTTTCTTTCTTTCATTACATGAGTTAAATGCAATTTCAAGTATCTCTTTGTCTGTGAAGTTATTATAAAGTCGATCATTGTAATACACTCTACTTGATATAAAAAATACCACAAAATGCATCAATATAATGTAACCAATATTTTTTTATTTACACAAATTATACATGATACATCAACAACTTATCACAATACTGTTCTTTGACAACTTTGAATGGTGCAAAATAAAATAAACTTTTCTGAATATAATATTAATGAGAAATAAAAGAGGCTGAAGTATTATTATTAAAAAGATAAGAAAATTATTGTATTGGTCGGTTGGCAAATTCTGATGTGATGGATCATGAAAAAAATAATTTTGAGACCAGGTCGGTTTAGACATTTTTCTGCGGAAATTATTGCCCAAAGAAAAACACAACATAACGTTACAATTCGCAAGTCATTTGTCATGTTTTTAAAGAAAAACACAACAGAACGTTACAATTCACAAGTCATTTGTCATGTTTTTAAAGAAAAACACAACAGAACGTTACAATTCACAAGTCATTTGACATGTTTTTAAAGAAAAACACAACATAACGTTACAATTCACAAGTCATTTGTCATGTTTTTAAAGAAAAACACAACAGAACGTTACAATTCACAAGTCATTTGTCATGTTTTTAAAGAAAAACACAACAGAACGTTACAATTCACAAGTCAGGGCTCATGTTTTTTACAGATTGTAACAGCAAATTCCATTAGTACAGTTCTGAAACTTCATAAATGGCTAAACGATAACGTGGTCTCTGAATCACATGTTAGAAATCAGAGAAAACCATCTGTCATTTGAAAATATTTTACGATTTGTGAGATTGATAAAACACAATAGCGTCCCTGTATAGTAAAAAAATAACATAGAGAAAGATGTGTGTTTTCACGATAACTTTAACACGTTTAAACAACCATGTTATCTCCGCATTCAATGTATGAATTCATTGTCTCTGACTTAAAATACCTTATTAATGAACTAATGATATAAAAAACCGAGTTAACAAATGAAAAAGTGTTATGTTTTAAAAACAAAACAAAAGAACAGTACAATTCGCAAGTCAATGTTCATGTTTTTTACAGATTGTAACAGCAAATTCCATTTGTACAGTTCTGAAACTTCATAAATGGATAAACGATAACGTGGTCTCTGAATCACATGTTAGAAATCAGAGAAAACCATCTGTCATTTGAAAATATTTTACGATTTGTGAGATTGATAAAACACAATAGCGTCACTGTATAGTAATCAAAGCGCCAATGGCACTGTAGTGGCGATCGTATGGAAAATCCTGCAAAGTAACAAGCAGTATATCGGTGTAGGGCTTGCGATGACTCTGGTGCGGGTATATTTGAGAATGTATCAACCCTGCATCTTTTGACAGTAGAATAATGTTAGTTTGCCAGAATGTTGTCTTGGTGATTATTTAGTTACGTTCTGAAATTGGTCATGATGTGTTCAAAATTAGGCCATTCCAAAGTTATGAAAAATCTAGTTGGTATTCGATAGACTACCGTTTTAGCTCATTAGAATGACTATTTGTAATCTAAATTGTTTGGGTAATCACATGTTTATCACCAGGTCGTTAGGCCATATTAAGATAAAATATATTTTACACTTTAGAAATGACTAAAGAAAGGAGAGAAAACAGTATCCATTAGTTTGGTGTTTGTTTCAATTATGTCCGATATTAAACAGGTCTGTTCAATTTAGTCCCTTCACATTGCATGATTGAGGGTTGTCACAGTGTATTTATATGTCTCTGAGGTTGTTAAACTGCTTCGAATAATGTGAGTGCAAAAACAAACACAAAACATGCTCCAAAAGCACAATTTCACTATTTGCCAAACTGTTTAATTTATGAAAATATAGGCATATATTATAATGCTAGATCTTCAAACTCAATTAGGCTACACTGTCAGCATTGATTGCTAATTGACTCTAGAACGTGCAGACGTGTATACATAACGTGTGTACACACTGCCATCGTGTGTCCTTTAAACCTTTGTAAACCAGTCTTATTATCTAGACGCTTTCATATATTTAAACAAGTACAAAATAAAGCGTTTATAATATTGAGATTTACAAGCTTTTCTGGTTTTTGGTCTCGCGAGCTATTTATAGAACCTTTTGGAATTTCCAGATTTGAGTATCACCAGAGTTGTCGTTATTTGCAAGGCAGAACGCGCAATGATATTTATTATCTGCCAAATCATGACGAAGATAATCAGAGTACAACCAACTCCTGCCGAATCAGGTTAAAGGTCAAAAGGTTACGGTTGACTACAGTAAAAATAAAACGAGGCACAGGAGTATCATGATACTCTGCATAGCGTACCCAAGACGCCCGATGATATTTATTATCTGCCCAAACATGAAGAAAGATAATATGTAAATAGTTTAACTCTATTTAGATATTTTCTCGATAAATCTCAAATATTAGTACCAATCCGGTATCAAAGTAGCACTAACATTATCATTATTAATCGTGTGCCTGCATCACTGATGGAACTATATATATATATGGCGGTTTAACGGAAGTGAGTAAATTGCCTTTGCAGAAATATCCAACCGATTGTTCAAATACGACTATATAATTTTTTTTTCGTTGTTGTTGTTTTGGTAGCACTGTGGCGATTGTCAACCAATCGCCACAAAAAAATAACATAGAGAAAGATGTGTGTTTTCAAGATAACTTTAACACGTTTAAACAACCATGTTATCTCCGCATTCAATGTATGAATTCATTGTCTCTGACTTAAAATACCTTATTAATGAACTAATGATATAAAAAACCGAGTTAACAAATGAAAAAGTGTTATGTTTTAAAAAACAAAACAAAAGAACAGTACAATTCGCAAGTCAATGTTCATGTTTTTGGTAGACTTGCGCATGCGCAGAGGCTGCCATAGTCATAGTGAGTTTGAAGTCACGTGATGTATATGCCCTTCACCACCAACAATTAAGTGCAATTTTTGGTTTGACTAATTTACGAATGCTCACAAAAGCAAACATAGAGTAACGAAATAAAATCCGATTATTCAAGCTTATAATAGAAAATAACAAGTCTTGAAAGTGTAAATATCATATTTAAAGTGTACACAATTATTTAGATATCACTACGCCAATATAGCACTGCACCGCGCAATTACCCTTTGTAAATTGTAACCCTTTTTTCCCTCTCGGCAGAGATGTAAACATCCACTCGCCCGCTAGCATAAACGAGTTTTGCTAAGCCTTTTCTTTCTCTTTCTCTCAGTCCATCTATTCCTTCGACAACGATGCATTTTGGATAGGTGCTTTCGACAAGGTCCGCGTCTAAAGAAACAAATTTCATCAAATGATTTGAGCGCTTTAAATCACTTGTTTATAAAGCGTTTAGAATACTTTGATTATAATAGGCAGAACGAATAACGAATAAATCTTGCAAGAAATCGATCATTTCTTTCGGCCAAAATCAGGTAAATGACCCGCGGATATTGGTTGTTACAACATAACTGATTCATCCTTTTATTCTAAATGTGTATTACACAGTTCAAAATTAGATTTTGACAGTTTGTTCGTTATGGTTTTGACGCGATTCAAGATTTTGACGCGATTATTTCGTTCATAGAGTTGATTACTAACAGATGACTAAGTTGATGATGGAAAGAACATTAACAAGTTAAGTTAAGCTAAAACATGCACAGGCAGGCGAGTGTTTCATTAGGATAAGTGCAACACTCAATTCCCAATCCTGCTTGCCCTTTAACAAATCACAACCCATCCCACAATATAAAAACTCTGCAGCAGACGAATTAAAAAAAATCTGAGCAAAGATACAGAAAATCATATTTATTGGAAGTGTAATCATTGAATATAGTTGAAAACATTGTTGCAAAAGGAGAAAGCTTGTTATGAAGCAATTTCTTCTTCTGCATCAATGTTTTCAAAAGTCGTCGGCTGCAATTACGTATGCAAGTGGGAAAGGTTTAAATAAGAAACACTTTTTCAAATGATAGTCAGTTGGCTATTCTAGTATATAATGTCCGTCTTAAATAATAATGACAAAACTTTCAAAAAACAAGAAAAAGATTTTTTACAATTTAATTGAAAACATTTAATCAAAGTTGGGAAAGTTGTCCCTTTCCGTGCTTTTTTTATGAGAGTTCAAATCACAAGCAAAACTTATGGGACAGAGTTGACAAATAACACATTGACACAATTTCAGATTTAGGCTTTGTTTCTGTCAAACTGCTGAAGAAGACAACACTGAGACACACATTTTGATTAAAAGTTTATTTAAAAAAGGAATAATTTTATTTATGATAAACAACATTACAATGATGGTGTAGAAAATACATGTCAACAATACATTTTTCAATTTGTACATTCATTGCACAGACCAAATCTTAGCAAGTTTGAAATTATGGACCTCTCAGCACTTTTTTTTCTCAATTCATTACTTCTTGGCAGGATTTTACTGCTAAAATTGATGATTTTTTTTTTTTGGCCGGATTGCTCTAGCAATTCCGGTCTATAGATTGGCGATGTCTGTCTCTCCGTCTGTCTGTTCGTCAACATTTTGGTTAAAGTTTCAGGTTGAGGCAAAATCTCAGCACTGGAAAGGGTTACACACTTGAAACTTTGCCTGAAGGTAACCAGTGAGAGTTAGCAGTATCAAATCACAGGAAAAACTTATGGGATATAGTTGACAAATAACACATTGACATAATATTAGATTTAGGCTTTGTTTCTGTCAAACTGCTGAAGAAGACAACGCTGAGACACACATTTTGATTACAAATTTATTAAAAAAACCGATCGCAATTCTACCTTCAGTACTATCAGTACTTTGATTTACAGATTGCAACAGCAAATTCCATTTGTATAGTTCTGAAACTTCATAAATGGCTAAACGATAACGTGGTCTATGTATCACATGTTAGAAATCAGATAAAACCATCTGTCATTTGAAAATATTTCATGATTTGTGAGATTGATAAAACACAAAATTGACATATTTAGCCAAAATACTGTAAAACTTGCTTTAAGTGACGTCATGCAGTTTTAAACGTCATAATAATCCAGTTGTTACGTCACATATCCTCAATATTTCATTCCTTTGCGAGCTCTTGGAGGATAAAGACGTACCTTGCAAAGCTAAAAACGGATTTCATTTTGGAGAATTATTTGGTACAACCAAATAAATAATGGTAATCTTTTAGCATAAGCTTCTGAATGGACATACTTATCAACCTGTATATAAAAAACGTAAGTACACCGATAATAGGGAGTCCCATCCTACAACACGTATGAACACAGCCTATCGATGATTTCAGAGAGGATATTAACAGAACTGCATAAATTAAACAGTCGTCAATATTCAATGTCGGAAAAAGCTTTTAACGGAATTGAGAAAAGTCAACAGCAGTCCGACGAATTAAAAGACTTTGAACAGATATATCTACAAAACATTTACGGATCGGAGATATACACCTACATTTATGAAAGTACCAGTATGTTTTGAAGTTGAAAGGTAAAGTCTGAGTGACTTTATACTAACTCGACTAGGTCAACGCGGATGACAGTAAGCTGTCAGCGACAAAACCATGCAGTACAATCTACAACATTTCAACTGGTGTTGCGGAGGAAAATCTTAACTCTCCGTATCACCTCGCAAAAGGAAATCAACAAATGATACTCCAAAACAGCCACGTAAAAAGACATGTGAGGAGTCATACAGAATTTCAACAGTTACTGGGAAAGGCGAACATTCCGATCACATTAACAAGTTCAAGATCCAGAAAGAGAAAACCCCAAAACAATCACGTAAAAAGGCATAAGGGCTAACCAAATGTCTCGAAAAGTTAACTTTTCAAAATGTCAACGGTTTCCACCTGAAAAACATTTTGTTTTTTACCCCTTCGCAACAAATAGATGAAAAACCATGCAAATGCAGTAGTTTTGTAACCCAACAACTTTTCATTGGATAACGTTCAGTTATTTCGTTGGTCAAGCTTAATTCTGAGTCAAAACGTAGGTCAATCCGACCTATCGGTATAAATTAGCAGAACGTCATTTCATTCCATACACTTTTCGATATCAGCATGGAATTATGCAGAGGTGTGTTAAAAGTCTTCATTGATTTAATTGACATTGGCCGTAGACTATATAACATATTTACTGAATTATACGTTAATCGGAGGCTGCCTCGGGAAATTGATACAATTCGTCATCCAGATGCGATTTATTTTGTTAGGGTGATGATGACAAAAGCTTCTTATGAGTTCTGCCTCCTGGCAGTTCTAATAGGTACTTCATTGGGTAATTGGTATGTCAATGCCACTCGACTTTTAACGCCCCGAAAAAACAAAAAACGGCCCTTTTCAGAGCCACCTCACATACTTAGAAAGTTCAACTTTTTCAATGAATTATACGTTAATCGGAGACTACCTCGGGAAATTGATACAATTCGTTATCCGGATGGGATGTTTTTAGTCAGAGTGATGATAGCAAAAGCTACTTATGAGTTCTGTCTCCTTGCAGTTCTCATAGGTACTTCTTTTGGGAATTGGTATGTCAATGCCACTCGACTTTAACACCCCGAAAAAACAAAAAACGGCCCTTTTCAGAGCCACCTCACATACTTAGAAAGTTCAACTTTTTCAAATTGTCATTGAAAAACGACTAAGTCCAACATCAGAAATGGCCTGAAAAACCCTGAAAAACGACTAAGTCCACGGTCTATCCTATCAAGGAGGGTAGAACGACCCGGTCTACCCTCCAGATTGAAAAAACGACTAAGTCCAACTTTTACGAGCGCCCCAGTTCCCCTTCATACCTTTTCCCCCCGCGCCCCGGTCTACCCTCCTTTGGAGACGAATTACCTTTCAAAGGAGGGTAGACCGGGGCGCTTTCAAAATTCATGTCTTTTACGAGCGCCCCAGTTCCTCTTCATACCTTTACTCTTTAAATCCCTTTTAAAAGGAGGGTAGACCGGGGCATGCCCTATTCTACCCTCCTTGGACATGCCCTATTCTACCCTCCCTAGGAGATGAAATACCCTCCAAAGGAGGGTAGAATAGGGCATTCACAAAACAACAGAGTTATTTAAATGCCCTATCTCCCCTTCATACCTTTCCTCTTTAAATCCCTTTTATAAGGAGGGTAGAATAGGGCATGCCCTATTCTACCCTCCTTTGGAGACGAAATACCCTCCAAAGGAGGGTAGAATAGGGCATTTGTCAAATGCCCTATTCTACCCTCCCTTACTACTCATGTCATATTCATAGAACTAGCCTGGAAGCCTGCACAGTCGGCCTGGTTCTACACTTGGTGTCACAAGATGCTACTAACTTATTGAAAATAAGCATAACATAATTAAATGATTACATACGCCTTACCTTGGAACCTGCATTTGGATGTCTAGAATGTATATCTGACACCAAGTGGTCAAGTTCTTCATTCGACAATGTTGAAAATTGACGTCTTTGACCCATTCCAAGCCTCTTTAAATGGGAATACATCGATGAATCTGAACATCCAAAGAATTTTGCCATTTTCTTTGCTGTAAATCCCCTATTTTGCAGTATTTGCACCTGTTCCCTTTCTACAACGATTGCTGGACGTCCCATTTTAACTGCAATGAAACAACATATTAAAAACAAAAAAAGCCACTAACAATCATGACAAGGGAAACAAGATGTGTTTGTGAAACACTGATGCCCCCCAATGGCAACATCTAGGTCAAAGGTCAAGGTCGCCAGGTCAAAAATGTTGGTAATGACAGAAAGGTCATGTCACAAGGTATACACATGTGAAATATGGTAGCCGTAAAGTTTTTTTCGAGAATGGCAACATCTAGGTCAAAGGTCAAGGTCGCAAGGTGAAAACTTTGGTAGTGACAGAAAGGTCATGTCACAAGGTATACACATGTGAAATATGGTAGCCGTACCTGTTATGGTTCAAAAGTAGTGGTCAAGGTTAAAGTTTTTATCGAGAATGGCAACATCTAGGTCAAAGGTCAAGGTCGCAAGGTGAAAAATTTTGGTAGTGACAGAAAGGTCATGTCACAAGGTATACACATGTGAAATATGGTAGCCTTACCTGTTATGGTTCAAAATAAGTGGGGAAGGTTAAAAAAAATATTGAGAATGGCAACATCTAGGTCAAAGGTCAAGGTCGCAAGGTCAAAAATGTTGGTACTGACAGAAAGGTCATGTCACAAGGAATACACATGTGAAATATGGTAGCCGTATCTGTTATGGTTCAAAAGAAATGGCCAAGGTTAAAGTTTTTTTCGAGAATGGCAACATCTAGGTCAAAGGTCAAGGTCGCAAGGTCAAAAATGTTGGTACTGACAGAAAGGTCATGTCACAAGGAATACACATGTGAAATATTGTAGCCGTACCTATTATGGTTCAAAAGAAATGGCCAAGGTTAAAGTTTTTTTCGAGAATGGCAACATCTATGTCAAAGGTCAAGGTCGCAAGGTCAAACATTTTGGTACTGACAGAAAGTTAATGTCACAAGGAATACACATGTGAAATATGGTAGCCGTACCTGTTATGGTTCAACAGTAGTGGTCAAGGTTAAAGGTTTTTTTCGTGCAGACAGGCCAAAAACTACATCTAGGTCAAAGGTCAAGGTCGCAAGGTCAAAAATGTTGGTACTGACAGAAAGGTAATGTCACAAGGAATACACATGTGAAATATGGTAGCCATACCTGTTATGGTTCAAAAGAAGTGGTCAAGGTTAAAGTTGTTTTCGTGCAGACAGACAGACGTGCAGACAGGCCAAAAACCATATGCCCCCCGAATCGGAGATTCCGGGTGGGGGGGGCATAAAAATATATATGTCATTATATGAGGTTAGAAAGTTACACACGTAATAAAATGCAATTATTAGTACGACGGGAACCAGACTATAAACAACGCCGCTTCTACGGTACACATGCGCATACGAATGCAAATAGGGAGCATTTGTTATTTTACATTGTATTGTTTCATATTTAACCGAATAAGAGAGCTCTCCAAATCAATTGGAGAGCTCTCCAATTCAATTGGAGAATTCTCCAATTCAATTGGAAATCTCCAAATCAATTATGGATATGTTTAATTTAGAAGAATTGGAGATATCTCCAATTCATTTGTTGCTCTCACTAATTGAATTAGAGATATCTCCAATTGATTTGGAGAGCTCTCTAATTCATTTAGTGAGAGCAACAAATGAATTGTTGCTAGCAATAATTATATAGTGATATCAACAAATAATTAGAGAGCTCTCTAAATATTTGAAGAGGTTGAGTTTATGTAGATTCGGCGTTCCATACAGGTAAGGCTGATTATCGACCGATAATATCTCGATTAGAACGACAGCATATATGATATACAGGCGCGTAGCTAGGCTTACGCACGTACGCACGTGCGTAAAATAATTTTGGACAGATCGAAAAAAATAAAAATGAAATAAATGCGAAAAACGCAATAAAAATGTACACTAAGGGGGGTGAGGGGCAGACTTCCAGAAATTCTAAGAATAAAACTTATGAAAAAAGAACAAAGTCAACACATAAGTTAACTTGATAAACCCATACTAGTATATTTTAATTGTTTAAATTTAGTGAAAATGCGGGGTCAAGGCTACGACGGGGCGTCCAACATGTCCGGAAAATTCCATGGCGTTCAAGCGCGGGTACGACAGATATTTCCCGAGGCAATTTACACGCACTGCAATGCACACTGCTTAAACCTAGCAATAATACATGCATCTGAGGAGCCACTCTCTAGAAACATGATGAAGACAGTACAAGAAGTGGCTTTTCTGTTCAATTACTCGGGAAAACGGTTGTTAAGATTTCGGGAGACGTTGGCGAACGACCAAGCTTGTCGCGAAGAGATGGAGAGAGTCGTACAAAACTCCAGTCATTATGCGAAACTAGATGTGCAGCCAGAGCAGACGCACTGAATACGTTTGTGCTCGTACCCAACCGTTGTAAACTGCTAAGAGGACCTAAGCCTTAACTATGGTGACGCCAAGGCTGGTGCATTCAGAGCCGCGGTCACTCAGTTCGGCTTCATAGTAGGTCTCGTCGCCATAGAACACGTTCTTTCTGGACTTGTGCCGCTCTCACAAATGCTGCAGCGTAAAACCTGCGACTTAGTTGAAGCCGTGCGAGAGGCACAAACAGTTTTGCGTCAGGTCGACGAAGAAAGAAATGATCCAGCGGTGTGGGATGCCCGTTACAACAAGTCCGTCGATATGGCCCAAGCAGTTGGTGTCGAACCATCCCGACCACGAGCAGTGTGCAACCGTAGACAACAACATCGACAGAATACTGGCGACGCAATTTGTACCTTCCATTCGTCGACCATTTATCGACGGAACTATCCACCAGGCTCATTCAAAATGGCGACAGGTTTAACGCACAATATCTGATACCAAGCGAAATAGAGCATATCGACAACGATATTGTACAGGAATTATGTGCCACCTTTTCGCGAGATCTGCCAGCTGACTCACTTGAGGAGTTTCAACGAGAGCTTAGTCGCTGGAGAAATAGGTGTGATGGAGACGATCCTGTCTATGATACCATAGGTGATACATTAGCACACATGAACGCTGAGCTGTACCCAAATGTGTCAACATGCCTCCACATTTTACTGGCAATGCCCGTTTCAACCGCCACTACAGAGCGCTCATTCGGCTCAATGAGAAGGGTGAAAACCTACTCAAGATCAACAATGACCACCGGTAGACTGTCTGGGCTTGGGTTGATGAGCATTCATCGTGATAGGGACATAAACGTCGACACAATTATAGATGTGTTTGCACGTAGAAAGGAGCGAAGACTAGTCCTCTTATTCCGTGTGTAGATTGACCTGCTTTATTACCACATCATGTATGGCATTGTGCGGCGCGAACAAAATAGTGACCACTGTATTGGAGTACATTGTAATGTGATTTAAACAATTTGCAGAAGCTCTAGCGAGGACGTACGTTTTCCATTGTGTTCATTTTTGCACTTGCATTTATAAGCGTGTTTACCGTTATATACCACCTAGAGCTATCAAAGTTCAATAGCTAAACAGTCTGAACGCCCATTGTATGATGTTTTGTTTTGAACTATGAACAATAGGAGAAATGTTTTGTATGTTTGTTTTAAAATTGCAGATGATGATTGGAAAAAGAAGACTTATTTTTTTTGTCTTTCATTAAAACATTTATATGTTTTGGACGGTCAAATAGGACCACATTCTATGTTGTAAAATATACTCGAAACGACACCATAGACTGTTCCAATTACAAATCTAGCAGAGTGCGTAAAGTAAATTTGGGCTCAGCTACGCGCCTGATATAGCTTGTCGCATTCGTTTCTTTTCCCCGTATTAGTAGTTTGTCTTCGATTATGTTTGTCATTCTCCGACGTGAAGTTAATATCAACGAATTTTCGCTTCATAATTGCATCTTTTTTTGTTTAAATGGAAAATAGAAGGAAAAATATCAAAGTAGATCTATTCAATAATTCACAGCATCAACCAATAAACATTCAACCCAACTTCCCTATTGTAAACATTTAAAACATTATAGAAGAAGCCTTTTTATCGAAACTCTATATACATGTACTATATATTACAAAAAAAAATTAATACTGAGCTAGTCATTTAATTACCGAACACCTGCGGTAACCGAGTAAACTTTATATTTTGTAACTATCACAAAGAATTTATAATCGAGCGCAGCGAAAAAAGATGGTGGAAACAGTTGAAGTAGAACAAGGAATGTCAATATTCCTTGATGTATGTCTTTTTGATCATCTGATACTTTGTTAACTTATTTATAGATGCTACACATTAACGAAGCACGTAAACAAAAATTAAAGAGCATATTTTGATCATGAAACATGATTTTAGAGTGATTGACTAGTCGATGATAATCTTCATGTCATGTTTTGCATGATTAAACAATGTTTGGAATTCGTATTATTGTACACTGCCCTGTTTCGGTGAGGGACCCAAATCGATGACATTTTTATTTTGCATTTTGTCTTCAATTTGAAGAGTTCTTTGGCATCATTTGATTTTGTGGTCTCAAGTGTAAACAAATTTCTGTCAGTTTGACCAGGGTGATTGTATTGGTAATACAGTTACCTCGTACCCTAGTTATTTTGTACTCTGTCATTTTCGGTTATTTTGTACCCTGTCGATTTCGGTTGTTTTGCACCCTAGTGTAACCAACATTATGCCTTGGATGAATTCCTGCAAATCTTGTATTTGTCAAGAAAAATGAAACTTGTTACTTGTTTAAGTATATTATACACATTAAATACACAAAACTTCATTTCACATTATAAAAGGTTATATGATGGAATATAAGCTACATGCTTTTGGCAATTCATAATATGTTAATAGGCAAAGCCTAGGTCGTGTGAAAGCAAGAACAAATTAATTAAGCACTGTCTGTCCCCCAACAAGAAACAAATTAATAGGCAAATTGTAGAAAGTTACAAAAACAGAATTTGAAAAACATATTGAAAAAAACGAAACTTAGCATGCATTTAAGTTTAATTTGTACATATATATCTGTTTTATTTTTTATTAGGTCAGGATTGTAACAGACTGTCTATTTCCAAGGATGTTGATGGGAAAACAACACTAGAAGGCATTGAAGAATGTTCTGATTTATTTTTACAAATGCCAGTTATTTGTAAACTAGTAATACATATAATTGGAAACTGACTCTTACCATGGTCGATTGAATGACTTGCGCTTAACATTACTTTCAATGGTACAAAAGTTCACCTAACATTTTCCCCTGGCTTTTTAGAATACTAAAATACTCCACACAACAATCTTCCAAGGCAGATGGCTAACTTTGCATGATCTGGCTGAATGTATAATCTTGAGACAATTTAAGATGAGAACACTATGCATACAGACTGAGAAAACTAATTTTTGACAAATATTTTCAAAAGTCCCATTTATAATGATGTATGTTGGAAAGGGTAAAGTTTAGCCCCTTGTCTGATGTAAATTACTTGATTTCTGTGACTAATCCGAATACATTGTCGGAATGGTGTAATTGATCCAAATTGAACATATCCAAAATGAACAATATGTTCCTATTCAACAACATTTTCATTTTGAACACCTATCTCCTTTTCTGGTTTTTAATTTGTAAAACATGAAACAGCATCAGATTATTTGTTAATATTAAAATACCAGACTTAGTGTCAACAACAGTTACTGATTATATATACATGTACATGTGTTTTTTTTTTTTTTTTTTTTTTTTTTTTGGTTTTCTTAATTATTTTTCTTTTGAAAGTGACTTATAGGCCCATGGGGCCGGGTGTTATTTATTACATTTTGTACCATTGTTTTGTTGTTGTATATACACATGTCACTATAATAAAATATTTACTTACTTACTTACTTACTTACTGTATCTGAAATATGTTGTTTGAAAAAAAATGGATAATGAAAGATCTGATCAATATATTCAATATACATTTTATTGCATAAAACAATAAACAGTATGTTTATAGCAAATAAAGAAATTATAAAAAGTACAAACAGAGAAATGGATTTTCCAGAAGAATTTGCAATAATTTAACATTGTTAGTGATCATGTTAAAATTGCTCTATTATACAAATATGATGTATAAATTTCGTTAAAACTTTGATATTAGAACGGTTATCAAAGCTGGATCAAACCTTGAACATGTACAGATTCTCAGAGTTATCAATGTTGATAACCATTCCTTTTTAGATCACCTAGAGCCAAAGGCTCAAGGTGAGCTATTCTGATCACTCTGTGTCCGTCGTCCGGCGTTAACTTTTAGCTTTAAACATCATCTCCTCCTGAACCGCAAGAACAATTTCCACCAAACATCACAGGAATGTTCCTTTGGTGGTCCTCTTTCAAAATTGTTCAAAGATTTAAATTCCATTGAACGTGATTAACACAGTGTATTTAAAATGTGTCTGTTGTAGACAAAAAGAAAAATATCTGCCAAGGACAAACAGAACATCTGCATTCTGTTAATTCAGGCTCTGTTGATGTACTGGCAACCTGCTTGTCTGGTGATGTTTTATTTTCTGCAAAGTAAAGCATGCCAATATGAATCGGCAAATACCACTGTGTAATCATGTAAAAAGAACTTGCGTCGCTATCAAATGTCTTTAAATTCAATTTGAAAAATAAAAGATACGATGGTTTCTTCGCCATAAAAAGGATCCGAAAAAAGCGCATCCGAATATACGTCTAGTTTTACTCTAGTTTCACTTCATCATATTTCGATTTTTAATCGTAACGGGACTAATTAATGACTAGCAACTGTTTATCGGTTGGAAGAAGCTTTTTATTGTCTTTTTTTGTTCATTTCGCCCGCGCAGACGATGCAACGTTTTGGATACGTAATCGCCCTTCCCAAATCGCAACTTCTCGATAATGAGCTGTGCCCTGCTTGGCTGTTTACGTCATATTTGACTTACTGATCATGTGACCAGTTTGTACATTACTTATTAGCTTGTCGAAGTTGAACGATTGTTCAATCGGATATTTCTGTATAATATATTAAAGAACAGTTGAGATGTGACGAAACGATCCGATGCATTTCCGATAAAGATGGGTTTTCCCATCCACAAATGGCCGAAAATTGAAAGGCAATAAAAATAATAGAATAGACTGTCTTATTTCTTCATTTTAATTTTACGTGCATGTACCCCTCAACATCAGAACTTTTACGTGCATGCTGATTATTTTACGTGATTCACGCAACATTTTGCGTGAATGGGCATGCTGCGCTGTAAATCATCACAGTCACACACCATGTTGCTCAATTCAGTCATTGGTATACACAGTTACTTAATCAGGAATTGACAACTGATAATGTATACCCATTTAAAGTAGAAGAGTCTAATCGCGTAAAACACACCGTGACGTAGAACCGATTGTCCAATCAACCATCGTGACTTTATACACTTATTGGCATAAATGAAGAACCGATTTTCAAATCAGCCATCAGTCCCCCCTGTTAAATATTTTACTAGGAATCCAATTTAAATGAGATTAATGTTAGATTAAACCTTAAATGTTTCAACCATTTAAATGGTATAAAAAAAACTGTGAATCGATTCTTGCTTTTATGAAACATACAGTGCAGTATCATTTGAGCATGATCTAAATGCAGTATATCACTCTAAATTTCCGGAACTATTTCTGTTATAGTCTGTTATTTTGTGTGTTTGCTCCATTAGGTGCAACATATAGATAACAATTTTAAGGTCACTGAAACTGGGCACTCAAGGATACTGTCGGGACGTATTATTACGAATAGAAAATAATAAAGTAAAGACTTTAATTTAAAAAGAAAGGGCCAATTTGACATTTAATTGGTCATCTGCATGATGGTATAGAAGCCAATGTGTTCACAACTGATAATATCGGGGGGGATTTGTTCATTTTAGCCTTTTTCTGATGCCACCTGAAGACTACCCTTTGCAACCAGTCAATATGGCTGGAACAAATTATGTAGGTCACATTTCTGCTCAACCCTTTCCCTAATAGTCGGTTTCTTACGCCTTTGCAGCAAACAGTGTAGGAAGAGTTTGCCGCCAAAGGAACGGTTGCTCTTTTATAAATGATTTAATATGAGCAATTTATACACTTGCCACGTCTGATCAATAATACTACTTTCATTTATAGATATTTTATCTGCTTGCCAAGTTGTTTTCAAAGGTGTCTGCAAGCAAATTTGTTGTGTGTGGGTAAGGGTTAATCATCTTGATATCAGAGATTCAGACACTCACATTCATAACATAATAAACATATGGGTCAAGATGCCATGGTCCTAAAATGATCACCTGAGTGATGATATAGTAGTAAATAATGTAACTTCTAAAACTTCCAAAATCGGGGAAAATGTTATTACGGTTGGATGAAACTGTAGGGAGTTGACACTGTAGATAAAATAATTTAAAGGAGAAGGACATTTGTCATAAGGCATTGAATCTTCGAAAAATTTGCAAGGGACATTCTTTTGATGCTTGGGGGATATCAATCAAGTGAATTAGGAGGAGATCATCAGATGTCGTTTGAAGCTTAAAGTTTATTTTACATTTTACCCCTTTTCTGTTGACCCCTGCAGTGTTTCATTTTGATGTGCATCCAGAGTCCTAGACTCATTAAATCTTTGCCAGAACTCGTTAAAATGTGAAAAAAATATTTGTTTACACTGTAGGACTCGTTGATTTGTGAAAAATATTTTATAGGACTCATTTATAGATATTTCAAAATGAAATAGTGCCCCTGTCGGCTATATATTTCAGAAAATCAATGCGGCTTTAGAGATATGTTTTAAAAAGTTCGACCAAAGAAAAACAGGGCAGCAAGGCGGCATCAGGAAAGGGGCAAAATGACAAAACTTTATAATTCCATTCTTGTAGTTGTTAGTTAGCAAGGTAAAAATGGCCTTTACTGATAAGCTATTTCTTTAAGAGTGTTGCAGTTAAATATTTGCTACTAATTTACTATCACTCAGGTGATCGATTTAGGGCTATCTTGGCCCTCTTGTTTAAAAATCTGGTTGCATCGAAAAATATATCGGCATTGAACAAAGCTGATTTCATTCTAAATTTGGGCGATTAAAGTGTACAATGAAATTTGATGAGTTTAGAGGCATTGAACAAAACTGCACAGTCTTTGAAGTTTATAACACCCACTCCAGGATTAACTTATCAGTCTATGACCTGCAGCATATCAAGACTAATTAACAGCGCTGTTTGACACTTGAGATAAAAAAAAATGGTCGTTCAGTCTCATGGGCTCGTATTTTTAAGCTCATGGAGATTTTAGAAGACAATTTTTTTTAATCCATAACTTTGCAAAATAAAATAATGCCATTTTCTGTCTCCAAATTAACGAAATGATCACCGTTTTCATAAAATAATGCGACAATGGCAACCTACAGTGTAAGTCCTGGTATAAGGTTAGGAAATTTGCCAAAGGGCACTCCACAATGACTGCTGCGACTTGGGATAGAACATGGGACATGTCCGGTTTCAAACCCCCAACCCTAACCACCCGTCCAAAGAGCATTCGATTAATCTTACATTTTTTGAAACTGGACAATTAATCTACTGAATTTTTAATGAAATTACAATCTTTCTGTATTTAACCCTTTTCCACATAAAGCAAATCAAATTTGAAAACATCAAGGCAAAAATATGAAAACTTGTTTGAGCAATTTCTCCTTTTGCAATTTTTTTTCATTTGCCACATTGTTTTCAAGTCTGTTCTATTATTATCCCCCGCTTTTTCGAAGAAAAAAAGGGGGGTTATTAATTTCGGTTTGTCCGTCTGTCTGTCACACTTCGTTTCCGTGCAATAACTGCCACAAATGTGAACCGTTTTTTTTCAAACTTGGTAACAAGGTTAAATGCCTTAAGGGCTAGGCCAAGTTCGATCGACACTTTCGGTGGAGTTATGGCCCCTTATTTAACAAAAAATGTCGTTTGTTGCTGTTTCCGTGCAATAACTGCCACAAATGTGGACTTTTTTTTTTCAAACTTGGTAACAAGGTTTAATGCCTTAAGGGCTAGGCCAAGTTCGATCGTCACTTTCGGCAGACTTTATTCGGTGGAGTTATGGCCCCTTATTTAACAAAAAATGTTGTTTGTTGCTGTTTCCGTGCAATAACTGCCACAAATGTGAACTGTTTTTTTTTTCAAACTTGGTAACAAGGTGAAATGCCTTAAGGGCTAGGCCAAGTTCGATCGTCACTTTCGGCGGACTTTATTTGGTGGAGTTATGGCCCCTTATTTAACAAAAAATGTTGTTTGTTGCTGTTTCCGTGCAATAACTGCCACAAATGTGAACCGGTTTTTTAAAACTTGGTAACAAGGTTTAAGGGCTAGGCCAAGTTCGATCGTCACTTTCTGCGGACTTTATTCGGTGGAGTTATGGCCCCTTAATTAACAAAAAATGTCGTTTGTTGCTAATTCCGTGCAATAACTGCCACAAATGTGAACCGGTTTTTTTAAAACTTGGTAACAAGGTTAAATGCTTTAAGGGCTAGGCCAATTTCGATCGTCACTTTCGGCAGACTTTATTCGGTGGAGGTATGGCCCCTTAATTAACAAAAAATGTCGTTTGTTGCTGTTTCCGTGCAATAACTACTACAAATGTGAACTATTTTTTTTCAAACTTGGTAACTAGGTTAAATGCTTTAAGGGCTAGGCCAAGTTCGATCGTCACTTTCGGCAGACTTTATTTGGTGCAGTTATGGCCCTTTAATTAACAAAAAATGTCGTTTGTTGCTGTTTCCGTGCAATAAATGCCACAAATGTGAACCTTTTTTTTTCAAACTTGGTAACAAGGTTAAATGCCTTAACAGCTAGGCCAAGTTCGATCGTCACTTTCGGCGGACTTTATTCCTACAATATTTCCTGCAAGCGGGGGATATAAATTTCATGAATTTGCTTGTTTTACTTTCATTTTTATACGACCGTTTTTTTTAAAAACGGTACGTATTATGGTATGGTCATGTCCCTCCCTCCGTCCGTCCGTCCGTTCAGGTTTTCCGCATTTTTTTTTACATACTTTGAGCTATTGAGCTGAAATTATGTATATGGTTTTGTAATCAAGTGTCACAGATCAAGTTCACATTTCCTCGAATTTCGTCAATTTTTGAATGAGTTATGCCCCTTTTTGGACTTAGAATATTTGTTTTCCTCACTTTTTTTCTACATGCTTTGATGTATTGAGCTGAAATTATGTATATGGCTTTGTAATCAAGTGTCACAGATCAAGTTCACATTTCCTCGAATTTCGTCAATTTTTAATGAGTTATGCCCCTTCTTGGACTTAGAATATTGGTTTTCCGCATTTTTTTCTTACATACTTTGAGCTATTGACCTGAAATTGTGTATTAGGCTTTGTAGTGATGTGTCACAGATCTAGTTCATATTTCCTCGAATTCCGTCAAATTTTAAATGAGTTATGCCCCTTTTTGGACTTAGAATATTGGTTTTCCGCACTTTTTTCCTACATACTTTGAGCTATTGACCTGAAATTTTGTATATGGCTTTGTAATCATGAGTCACAGATCAAGTTCACATTTCCTCGGATTTCGTCAATTTTTGAATGAGTTATGCCCCTTTTTGGACTTAGAATATTGGTTTTCCGCACTTTTTTCTTACATACTTTGAGCTATTGACCTGAAATTGTGTATCAGGCTTTGTAGTGATGTGTCACAAATCAAGTTTATATTTCCTGGCATTTCGACAATTTTTGAATGAGTTATGCCCCTTTTTGGACTTAGAATATTTGTTTTCTGCACTTTTTTTCTACGTGCTTTGATGTATTGAGCTGAAATTATGTATATGGCTTTGTAATCAAGTGTCACAGATCAAGTTCACATTTCCTCGAATTTCGTCAATTTTTAATGAGTTATGCCCCTTCTTGGACTTAGAATATTGGTTTTCCGCATTTTTTTCTTACATACTTTGAGCTATTGACCTGAAATTGTGTATTAGGCTTTGTAGTGATGTGTCACAGATCTAGTTCATATTTCCTGGCATTTCGACAATTTTTGAATGAGTTATGCCCCTTTTTTGACTTAGAATATTGGTTTTCCGCACTTTTTTTCTACATGCTTTGATGTATTGAGCTGAAATTATGTATGGCTTTGTAATCAAGTGTCACAGATCAAGTTCACAATGTTTCAATGAGTTATGCCCCTTTTTGGACTTAGAATATTGGTTTTCCGCACTTTTTTCCTACATACTTTGAGCTATTGACCTGAAATTTTGTATATGGCTTTGTAATCATGTGTCACAGATCAAGTTCACATTTCCTTGGATTTCGTCAATTTTTGAATGAGTTATGCCCCTCTTTGGACTTAGAATATTTGTCAATTTCTGCATGAGTTATGCATTTTTCATAGTTTCCCATTATTCTTTAACAACTTATTCCTGAACGACTTTATTAACTTTTTACAAACACACAATATATCAAAACAAAGAGGAAACTTACAAAGAAGTTCCTGACGGGCGTATTATGTACCGTTTGCGGTACTCTTGTTAGGGATTTGCCATATGTTTGCCTAGATGTTTACAAAGTCTTCTACTGCTGATATGTTGGTGTATGTGGGAAAGTTTAAAAGGACAATTCAAGTACATCAACAAAGCATTAACATTATAAGTAAAAATTCTACTGATGATCCCAAGATAAATTTAGTAAATCTTTTCAAATTATTTCATTGTGCAGAGGACTAGATAAGGACGGCATGCAGTCTGTGAAATAAGCAATGATCCTATAGACCTCGTCAAGTGAAAAATCTCCTTTGGCCAGTGTAATTTTATATGTAATATAATTATAACATAACCAAACCATTTAGATTTTTGGACAAGTTGAAAAGGGAAGACATCAAAATATTGATCATTACTTACGTCTTTGGGATTTGTGTCTCAAATGAAATATACATGTGGGGGAGGATGAGTTCCTTTTCTTGATTGTATGTCCTGCTTACGATGAGCTCAGGGCTTAACACTTCTACCATCTATGTGAAATGGAAATTCTCATAACCAACAATAGAACTATTCAATAAAATAATGGCTGATTATGTGCATAATAACTCTTGCAATTTTTAGCTCTACTGGCCAAAGTCCAGAAGAGCTTATGCCGTGCGTGCATGTGTCTGTGCGTCCCTAAACAATTGCTTGTGAACACGATACAGTCTTCAGTTTTGATTGAACCTCAATCAAACTTATACAGTAGTTAGATATCCATGAGAGCTCAGTTCCTTTCGCAAACCAGCCAGATCCGGCTATGCAAGACTGGATTATGGCCCTGGAAATTGTCAAAATTGCTATAATATAGCTTGTGAATACAGTAGAGGCTCCATTTACAAACTAATCTTCACCAAACTCAGTTAGTAGTTAAATATTGATGAGAGCTCGGTTCCTTTCCAAAACCAGCCAGATCTGCCCTTGCATGACTGGATTATGGCCCTTGAAATTTTTAAAATTGCTATAATACAGCTTGTGAACATAATAGAGCCTCCATTTACTATTCAATCTTCACCAAACTTAGATAGTAGTTAAATATTGATGAGAGCTCGGTTCCTTTCGCAAACCAGCCAGATCTGCCCATGCAAGACTGGATTATGGCCCTTGAAATTGTCAAAATTGCTATATTAGAGCTTGTGAACAGGCTCCATTTATCATCTGATCTTCACCAAACTTAGATAGTAGTTAAATATTGATGAGAGCTCGCTTTCTTTCGCAAACCAGCCAGATCCGCCCATGCAAGACTGGATTATGGCCCTTGAAATTGTCAAAATTGCTATATTAGAGCTTGTGAACACAAAAGAGCCTCCATTTACTATCTGATCTTCACCATACATACATACATGCTCTGGATTGAAAATGACCAAAGAATCATACCAGTAGAGCATAGGCCCTCATGGGCCTCTTGTTTGTAATAAGAGTCATTTAAAATCAGGAAATTAAGTTATGAGGAAATATTACCTAAGTCATATATATATTGATTTTCAATTCTTGTATTATTAGATAAAACTTCATACATGTTATATGTATTGGTATAATATATGTCAGGTAAATTATGCAATTAATTTACTATTGGGTTAATATTTACTTCTGTGTACATTGTATTTAAAACATAAAACATGTTAACCCTTTCCTGTAAAAACAAGTTTTGAAAACATGTGGACCAAATTATAGTAACATTAAATTATTGAAAGAACACATATAGTTATTGAAAAGAGTTGAAAGCTTTTTTGCAAAAGGAGAGTGCGGAGAGATGAACATAATGAACACTTTTTCTCTTTTATCACATGTGAGGTTTTAAATAGGTGTACTGCTTAAAATTGCATACAGAACTTTTTCTTTACTTGAATCTCTACAGTGATGGCCCTCATATATGTAAATTTATATGATGGGATTGAGGCCTGAATTACTGAATGAACATGTTGTATTGTACTGTATTTCAACATACGGTTTGATGGTAATACATGTAAAAGGATTTGGCGAGGCGAAATACTCTTCTTATCTATTGTGTTTCTTACATTATTTTCATTTCTGATTTACAGGTATTCAGACGAGCAGACAAAAAAGGTATTATTTACTTTTCTGGACCAATAAACAATTGTTAAGGTACTTGTTCACCTGTAATGATATTTTGGATTGCCTGGCTTTGAAAAACCCTAGAGAAAAAAATGAATGATCTTGAAAGTTAGGGGTATTATCATTTTGATGTTGTTGGAAAATTTAGAATTGATCTAATTGAGCTTGTGTGTTTTTGGAGGAAAACAAGTTGGGCTATTGTGATACACTTGGCATCATCGTCACAAAACTTAACTCAAAAACAGTTACACATATTCAAACTTTGGCTTTAATAATTATTCAGTTATACCCCTTTTGGTCTTAGAAAAATCAGATGAGCGTTGGGATTCGCTCCGTTTTCTTTCTCACAAAGTTTTGAAAGTAATCTACAATGGAGTTAAATGTTGTCTGTATTATGTAAACCATTAGTTTCACATTGTTAAATCCTCTCCCACAAACAAAAAATCAATATTGAACAGAATTGAAAACATTATGATTAAAGGGGAATATTGAAAGTCATGCGCATTGAAATACATTTGCATATATATGGAAGGGCTAAGGCATAATGAAAAAGGCTTACCATGAGAGCTTGGGTATGCTTCATTGGTTTTATTAGCTCCACTGGCTGAAAGGCAGTGGAGCTTATGTAATGGCGAATTGTCCGTCATGCTTGTGTGCGTGCTTTAACTTTTTCCTTAAACGACTTCTCCTCCCTAACCACTTGGCCAATTTGGTTGAAACGTCATAGGAAGCATCCTCTCAATGTCCTCTCCTAATTTCCTTCAAATTTGTTTGATCCATCCAAAATTATGATTTCCATGGCAACCAAAAGAAAAAAATAGTGAAAACTTAAAAAATCTTCTTCTCCGAAAGTGTTGGGCAGATATTCAAAAAAAATTGTAGAAATGTTCCTTGGGTGACCCTTTATTAGATTAGAAATGTTGATTGGTTGAAAAATATGGGGCTATTTTGACTTATAGGCTATAGAGAAAACTTAAAAAATCTTCTCCTCCGAAATTGTCCGGGCAATGTTCAAATAATTTTGTAGAAATGTTTCTAGGCTGACTCTCTATCATATTCCTTCAAGCCATGTTGATTGGTCGAACATTATGGCCGCCAGGGGGGCGGGGCTATTTTGCCTTATATGGCTATAGTGAAAACTTGGCCGCCAGGGGGCAGGACTGTTTTGCCACATATGGCTATAGTGAAAAACTTAAAAAATATTCTCCTCCTAAACTATGAACCGATTTTTCAAAAGAAATTGCAGAAATGTTCCTTGGGTGACACTCTACAAGATACCTTTAAGCCAGGGTGGTTGGTAAAAGAACATGGCCACCAGGGGGCAGGGCTGTTTTGAGATTTAATTTTTGCATTATGGCAGTGGAGCGATATTGGCCCTCTTGGGCCACTTGTTCATTTATTGGTCCTTCTATGGTTTTAATTGCAATAATAACCCAAGCTAAAACAGTATTTAAATTCTTCTTTGGTACTGAGTATTGTAGGATTTTTTTATCTAGCATGACTTAGCCTGAAACAAAATGTTATAGTATATGTTTTTCGAGGACTGAACCGAAGTCCTTAGTAATGTTGCTCATGAACGCTGGGTACTTCATCTATAATGAGGCCATTTTGATGCATGGAGAAACATAACGTCTTGAAAATTGGAATAGAAATTCTGACACAAGATTAGAAAACATTTTGGAAAAAGGAGAAATTGTTTGTTTTGATAAATTTCTCCTACTTCAATTATGTTTACAATTCAAAGGCCTCTGCTGCAGATGTTTTTCATCAGGGACACTGTTCCTAACCTGTTTCAGATGATGGAAAAATTTCCTGGGAAGAGTTTGTGGCCTTTTTTGCTGATGGTGTGATGGGAAAGGAAGAGCTCAGAAACTTGTTTGATGAGATTGATACTCACAATACTAAGTATGTACAGATTATATTTATTAGCTCATCTGAGCTTTGCTCAAGGTGAGTTATTGTGATCGCCTTTTGTCCGGCTTGCGTCATCCGTCGTCCATTAACTTCTTCTCCTCAGTAACCAGTGGGTCAATTGGGATGAAACTTCACAGAAAGTATCCTCTATGACCTCACCAGAATTCCTTCAAATTTTTGGGATCCATGCAGAATTCTGGTTTCCATGGCAACGAAATGAAAAAAACTTCAAAATTCTTCTTCTCCCAAACTGGTTGGCAGGCTATTTTGCCTTATATGGCTATAGTGAAAACTTAAAAAATCTTCTCCTCCGAAAGTGTCAGGCCGATTTTCTAATAATTCTGTAGAAATGTTCCTTGGCAGACCCACTATTAGATTCCTTCAAGCCATGTTGATTGGTCGAAAAACATGGCAGCCAGGGGGCAGGGCTATTTTGCCTTATATGCTATTATGAAAACTTAAAAAATCTTCTCCTCCAAAAGTGTTGGGCCGATTTTAAAATAATTTTATATAAATGTTCCTTGGATGACCCTCTATGAGATTCCTTCAAGCCATGTTGATTGGTGAAAAAACATGGCCAAAAGGGGGCGGGACTATTTAGTGAAAACTTAAAAATTCTTCTCTTCCGAAAGTGTCAGGCAGATTTTCAAAAATAATTTTGTAGAAATGTTCCTAGGGTAACCCTCTATTAGATTCCTTCAAGCCAAGTTGATTGGTCGGAAACTATGGCCGCCAGAGGGCGGACCTTATATGGCTAAAGTGAAAAAAAAAAATCAGGTGAGCGATCCAGGGCCATCATGGCCCTCTTGTATTACATATATTATATTATGAAGTTTTATTGAAATATATTGAAATGATAAACTTCTATGAGTGATTAGCAGTTGCTTTGATGATTTGTAATAATATCATATATATAATATAACATAACCTCTTAAAGTGTAATACATATATTCATATCATGAAAGCACCAGAAACACAGCTATTTTTGTCAATATATAACATTAGTTTACGCAGCTATTTTTATCAATATAAAATGTCAGTTTTATACAAGAAACACAGCTATTGTGATGGCCTGATGTCCGTCATCAACAGTTTTTTTAAATGACAATTCCTAAACCACTTCATGGATTTTGACTCAACTTGGTAGGAATGATCCTTGGTTATCCTCTTTCAAAGTTGTTCAAAGAAATTAATTTCATTCAGAACTCTTGTAGCAATGGCAATTGAAAAGACAAAAGTTAAAAAAACCTTAGAAACAGAAAGGCCAAGAGCTTAGGTTACTAGGTATTTGGTGTTTAGCATTGTCTAGTGGTCCTCTACCAATTGTGTTCAAAGTTGGCCCTGTTGTACATAGAGATATATAGGGAAAAACTTTAAAAATCTTATTGTCTGAGACCGAGAGGCCTAAATTGTAAATATTTGGTCAGAACAATGGTCTAGTGGATCTACTAAGATACCCCTGGGGTCAAGTTTGGCGAAGCCCTTGGGGTCACTTGTTTTTCATAGAGATATATAGGAAAAAACTTAGAAAATTCTTCTTGTTAAATACTAACTGGTAAATAAACTATTCTTTGGTGACCTTCTAACTCATATTAACTTGACAAAAGACAGACAATATAGTGTGTGTGTTTTTTGCTCTGTGGCAGTGGAGCTATATTGGTCCTCTTTGACCTCTTGTATTAGCTTACCTTACAGCAAAATAAGTTATTGTGGTTGGCATGACAAATCACATTACATAAATCATGTGATTGATCCAGGGCCATCATGTTGTCAATATATTATATCGTCAGTTAATAATACCAGAAAGTCCAGAAACACAGCTATTTTTGTCAATAAATAACATAAGTTTATAAAACCAAAACACAGCTGTTTTCGTCAATACATGTATATAACATCAGTTTATAATACCAGGAAGACAGCTATTTTTCCCACTACATAACATCACTTTATAATATCAGAAATTATATTCATTTTTAGCTTGACCATTTTGAGATTATGAGAGCTATTGTACTAACCCTGGCGCTGGCATGACACCTTGATTAAGTTTTTGCATGCAAGTATATATATTTCACCATAGCTCATTTACTACTGTATGTATTGTATTGAACTGTACTAAAATACTTCCCCAATATCATACCTATATAAATAATCAAGTGAGATCATTCCATCTGGCATATAATTATGGCCCCTTTTTAGCTTGACTATTCGAAGATTAATGAGAGCTTTACTACACGCGTCGGCGTCTCCGCCGTCGCCCAGTTAAGTTTTAGGGCAAGTTGGCATTTCTATTTATAAGTATTTGTGCTTGGGCTTTCATATTTGGAATATAGTTACATCTTATACTTTTCCTCACATTAAATGCTGAAGATGCTGAGTGGGACCTTCTTTTTGGGGTAAAAAACATGATTTAAGGTGGTTAAATTTTAGGGCAAGTTGGAATTTTCATTTTTTTTTTTTACTTTTTAGCTCACCTATGCACGAATTGCAAGGTGAGCTATTATGATCACATTTTGTCCGGTGTCCGTCCGTCTTGCGTCGTCAACATTTGAGCTTGTTAACACTCTACGGGCTACATTTTGCATCCAATCTTCATGAAAGTTTATCAGAACGTTCATCTCCATAAAATCTTGGACAAGTTCGAAACTGGGCCATATGAGGTCAAAACCTAGGTCACTAGGTTGAATTAAAGGGAGATCTTGTTAACACTCTGGAGGCATTGTCAGAATGTTTGTCTTAAAGATATCTAGGTCAAGTTCAAATATGGGTCATATTGGGTCAGAAACTAGGTCACTAGGCCAAATTGAGGGAAAATCTTGTTAAGGCTGTAGAAGCTGCATGTTTTGCTTCAGCGGCTTGAAATTTGGTCAGAATGTTGAGCTGAATGATATTTAGACCAAGTTCGAATATTGGTCATGCCGGGTCTAAAACTAGGTCACTAAGTAAAATTAAAGGAAAATCTTATTAACACTTTGGATGCCGCATTTTTTGCTTCAGCAGCTTGTCTAAATGATATCTAGGCCAAGTTCGGCAAAGTTCGGATATGGGTCATGCTGGGTTAAAAACTAGGTCACTAGGCCAAGTTGAAGGGTAATATTGTTAAAACTCTGGATACTGCATTATTAATTTCAGCATGATGAAACTTTATCAGAATGTTTTTCTTGATGATATGTAGGACAAGTTCGAATATGGGTCATGCTGGGTCAAAAACTAGGTCACTAGATCAAATTGAAGGAAATTCTTGTGAACACTTTGGATGTCACATTTTTTGCTTCAGCAGCTTGAAATTTGGTCAGAATGTTTGTCAGAATTATATCTAGGTCAAGTTCGAATATGGGTCATATTGGATCAGAAACTAGGTCAATAAAGGAAAATATTGTTCAAACTCCGGAGGCCGCATTTTTCATATTTGGAATATAATTGCACCTAATACCTTTCTTCATATTGTATGCTGAAGATGCTGAGTGTGACTTTCTTTTGGGGATAAAAGACATGATTTGGAGTGGTTAAAGTTTTAGGGCAAGTTGGCATTTTCATTTATTTTTAGCTCGACTATTCGAAGAATATGAGAGCTTTACTACTCGCCCTGGCGTCGGCGTCGGCGTCCGGTTAAAGTTTTAGGGCAAGTTGGCATTTTCATTCATAAGTATTTGTGCTAGGGCTTTAATATTTGGAATATAGTTACATCTTATACCTTTCTTCACATCGAATGTTAAAGGTACTGAGTGTGACCTTCTTTTTGGGGTAAAAAACATGATTTTCGGTGGTTAAAGTTTTAGGGCAAGTTGGATTTTTTTTTTTTTTTTTTTTTTCTCAATAATTACTTATGCTAGGGCTTTTATATTTGAAATATAATTACATCTAAATACCTGTCTTCATATTGTATGCTGAAGATTCTGAGTGAGACCTTCTTTTTGGGGTAAAAGACGTGATTTTGGGTGGTTAAAGTTTTAGGGCAAGTTGGCACTTTCATTTAATTTTTTATTTTTTCTCAATAATTACTTATGCTAGGGCTTTTATATTTGAAATATGATTACATCTAATACCTGTCTTCATATTGTATGCTGAAGATTCTGAGTGAGACCTTCTTTTTGGGGTAAAAGACGTGATTTTGGGTGGTTAAAGTTTTAGGGCAAGTTGGCACTTTCATTTAGTTTTTTAGTTTTTCTCAATAAGTATTTGTGCTACGGCTTTAAAGTTTTAGGGCAAGTTGGAATTCTTTTTTTATTTTTTTTTTCTCAATAAGTACTTATGCTAGGGCTTTTATATTTGGAACATAATATCATCTAATACCTGTCTTCATATTGTACGCTGAAGATTCTGAGTGTGACCTTCTTTTTGGGGTAAAAGACGTGATTTTGGGTGGTTAAAGTTTTAGGGCAAGTTGGCCTTTTCATTTAATTTTTTAATTTTTCTCAATAAGTATTTGTGCTACGGCTTTAATATTTGGAATGTAGTTACATCTTATACCTTTCTTCACATTGAATGCTGAAGATGCTGAATGAGACCTTCTTTTTGGGGTAAAAAACCTGATTTACGGTGGTTAAAGTTTTAGGGCAAGTTGGATTTTTTTTTAATTTTTTTTTTCTCAATAAGTACTTACTTATGCTAGGGCTTTTATATTTGGAACATAATTACATCTAATACCTGTCTTCATATTGTATGCTGATGATTCTGAGTGTGACCTTCTTTTTGGGGTAAAAGACGTGATTTTGGGTGGTTAAAGTTTTAGAGCAAGTTGGCCTTTTCATTTAATTTTTTAATTTTTCTCAATAAGTATTTGTGCTACGGCTTTAATACTTGGAATGTAGTTACATCTTATACCTTTCTTCACATTGAATGCTGAAGATGCTGAGTGTGACCTTCTTTTTGGGGTAAAAATCCTGATTTTCGGTTGTTAAAGTTTTAGGGCAAGTTGGAACTTTTTTTTTATTTTTTTTTTCTCAATAAGTACTAATACTAGGGCTTTTATATTTGGAATATAATTACATCTAATACCTGTCTTCATATTGTATGCTGAAGATTCTGAGTGTGACCTTCTTTGTGGGATAAAAGACGTGATTTTGGGTGGTTAAAGTTTTAGAGCAAGTTGGCATTTTCATTTTATATTTTAATTTTTCTCAATATGTACTTGTGTAAGGGCTTTCATATTTAGAATTTAATTACATATAATACCTTCCTTCACATTGTATGTTGAAGATGCTGAGTGTGACTTTTTGGGAATAAATAATATGATTTTTGTTTGATTTTGAGAATTTTAGATAAATTCATAATTTTTGGTTACATTCCTTTCTAATTGTGATCATTCATTTATCAAATATAATTCTTCAACATATCAAACGGGTTTTGCATGATGTCAAACATTTGGTAAACCTTTTTTTAAGGTTTTGCTATTTTTGGACAGTTTTAACATTTGCGTTTAGCTCAACGTTAAAGTTTCATAATTCAAATCACTTCATACTTCACACATTTGTTAAGGACCATCGTACAATTAGGTTAGATAACTCCATTGTATCCTAAATATGGAGTAATGGCCCTCGAATTACTTAGAAAATATTGCCACAATGTTTTCCACTTTTTGTCATAGGTTATCCATTCAATTATGGAGATTTTCTATGTTTTGACAAAATACGTTCAAAGTCGTCTGCTGCCGAATTGCCGTATGAGGGAAAGGGTTAATAGTACTTAAGTGCAATATAATGAAATAGTGCTTTATGTGAATAAGCGGCATATAGTCGAGCGCGCTGTCCTCCGACAGCTCTTGTTTTACTTTTTCTCAATAAGTATTTGTGCTAGGGCTTTCATATTTGGAATATAATTACATATAATACCTTTCTTCACATTGTATGTTGAAGATGCTGAGTGTGACTTTTTGGGGTAAAACATATGATTTTTGTTTGATTTTGAGAATTTGAGATAAATTCATAATTATTGGTTACAATCCTTTCTAATTGTGATCATTCATTTATCAAATATAATTCTTCAACATATCAAACAGGTTTTTGTGTCAAACAGTTGGAAAACCTTTTTTGAAGGTTTTACTATTTTTGGACTCTTTTGGATGTCAGTTTTAACATTTGCATTTAGCTCGACGTTAAAGTTTCGTTTTTACCTTGACTATTCGAAGAAAAATGAGCACTTTACTACCCGCCACTGTGTCAGTGTTAAAGTTTTTTGTGCAACTATAGTAAGACTAGATATCTCAGAAATTACCTGATGCATTGAATTGAAACTTTATACAACCCTTCCCAATCATCACACCTATGTAAATAATCAATTAAGATCACTCTTTCTTGTATATAATGCAAATTATGTCCCTTTATTATTCAACTTATAAATTCTGGTTAAAGTCTTGCATGTTCAACTACATTAAGAGTCCAGATCTCGTTAAGTTATAAACAGTGGAATAGCTCTTGTTGTAGACCATGATTGTTTACTATTGATCGTTTGATACAAGAATTCTTATCCCTCATGATTTTACGCGCTAATTACAAAATTGTGTCAACACACTTGTTTGATTCAGACAGATAATAGCATTATGTCTGATGTGTTACTGTCAAGATAACGAATGCTGGTACTACTGGTAATTGATATTACTAAACTTCTGTTGAAAGCAGCATAAAACACCAATCAACAACAAGTGTAAAGGTTCTCCATATTTGTTTTATGTCTGAAAAAGTTACTTGTAATAATTGACTTTTAACCAGTTTTCATGATATGACATTGGAAATAGCTCAGGAAAGATAAAATTGTAAGTTTGATACAGATTTAAAAAAAAAAGAGAAACTAGTCAACTTAAGAAATATTGTCAAATAAAGATTTGATCACTTCACCCTTCACCCTTCACCTAATCTAAATCTTTACTACTGGTAATTGATATTACTAAACTTCTGTTGAAAGCAGCATAAAACACCAATCAACAACAAGTGTAAAGGTTCTCCATATTTGTTTTATGTCTGAAAAAGTTACTTGTAATAATTGACTTTTAACCAGTTTTCATGATATGACATTGGAAATAGCTCAGGAAAGATAAAATTGTAAGTTTGATACAGATTTAAAAAAAAAAGAGAAACTAGTCAACTTAAGAAATATTGTCAAATAAAGATTTGATCACTTCACCCTTCACCCTTCACCTAATCTAAATCTTTGTTTCCATACAGCTCCATAGACCCTAAGGAGTTATGCGAATATTTCTCAAAACATCTTGGACCATTCAAGGAGATTTTCAGTCTTGTGGAAGATTTCAACACAAAGATCAGCAATCTTCTACTGTCCACATCTAAGACCTACCGTCAGAATGAAAGAACGGAACAGTTCATCACTAGGTATCTAATGGGGGAGGTCCTTAACCAGGTACATGCCCTCACTGTACCATTAGACTCCGCCTCCGAAGCTTTGGGACAGCAGGCAAAGGAGGATAGGTGAGTCTCTACTTTTCTACGCCTATTTCCCATTGAAATAGTTTGTAAGAAACATTACAAGTTGCATTTGTTCCACTTAGAACCGTTCCCTATTGTAGACGCATTTTGATGTATCTGAAGCAGATGGGTTTTGAAAGAACTGGTAGAAGAATATATTACTTGTAATATCCATTTTTAGCTCCACTGGCTGAAAGCCAGTCGAGCTTATGTCATGGCGAATTGTCCGTCGTGCGTGCGTGCGTGCGTGTGTGCGTTAACTTTTTCCTTTAAACAACTTCTTCTCACTAACCACTTGGCCAATTTTTTTGATCCATCCATAATTCTGGTTTCCATGGCAACCAAAAGAAAAAAATAGTGAAAATCTTCTTCTCTGAAAGTGCCAGGCCGATTTTAAAATAATTTTGTAGAAATGTTCCTTGGGTGACCCTTTATTAGATTCCTTCAAGAAATGTTGATTGGTCAAAAAAAAATGGTCGCCAGAGGGCAGGGATATTTTGCCTTATATGACCCTAGTGAAAACTTAAAAAATCTTCTTCTCTGAAAGTGTTGAGCAGATTTTCAAATAATTTTGTAGAAATGTTCCTTGGGTGACCCTCTATCAGATTCCTTCAAGCCATGTTGATTGGTAAAAAAACATGGCCGCCGGAGGGCGGGGCTATTTTGCCTTATACAGCTAAAGAGAGAATTAAAAAAAATCTTCTCCTCCGAAAGTGTTGGGCTGATTTTTAAATAATTTTGTAGAAATGTTTCTTGGGTGACCCTTTATTAGATTCCTTCAAGAAATGTTGATTGGTCGAAAAACATGGTCGCCAGAGGGCGGGGCTATTTTGCTCTATATGACCATAGTGAAAATTTAAAAAATCTTCTTCTCCGAAAGTGCTGAGCAGATTTTCAAATAATTTTGTAGAAATGTTCATTGGGTGACCCTCTATCAGATTCCTTCAAGCCATCTTGATTGGTTGAAAAATATGGCCGCCATGGGGTGGGGCTATTTTGCCTTATATGGCTATGGTGAAAACTTAAAATATCCTCTTCTCCGAAAGTGTCAGGCCGATTTTCAAATAATTTTGCAGAAACATTCCTTGGGTGACACTCTACAAGATTCCTTTAAGCCATGGTGGTTGGTAAAAAATATGGCCACTAGGGGGCAGGGCTGTTTGGAGATTTGATTTTTGCCTTATGGCCATGGAGCGATACTGGCCCTCTTGGGCCTCTTGTTTCCTTTTGCTACAATGTTTTCAACTCAATCTACAAAAATATTATAAAATAGTTTTTCTATATTTTTGCCAAGATGTTTTCCAAGTGGTGTGTTGCAGGTTTGTAATATGTGGGAATGGGTTAACTTGAATAAGGAACACAGATAGGAGAACTTTACCCAGGGTCACACACATGCCTACAAGATAGTCCAAATTGGAATTTTTCATGCGGTGACACATGTGTTACAACTTTGGATGGAAACTTTGCAGACATCTTTTGAGATATAAAATGAGTTGACTATATACGCCAAATGATGCCATTTTCATTATTCTTGTCGAACTTTGACTGAAGTTGAAAACAATGTTTGGAAAAAAGACAAGAAAATGAGCTATTTGTTCTTTTTCTACAAGATTTGAAAACAGTTATCTGAATTAAGAAATGGGTTAATAGTTTCTTGTTGCATTTCTTGTTGCATGGATGCTTTAAAAGTAGAAGATGAGATAATTGTAATATTCCTGCTCAGAGATGAAGATATCATAGGTCTTAAATTAAACTATTAAACACTTTATATGTAACCCTGTTCCTGCCACTGCAAAAGCAGTAGACACTATTATGGATAAAAAAAGAAACTGCTCTAGTTGAATGGGCAATTAGATAAAACATATCAATATATTTCCAGAAATGACATAGTTCCTGTTCAGGCCGATGATGTAAAGGAGAAAAAGACTGAAGGATTGATTGTACCGGGACGGGTCGTGAGGAGAGCTAAAAGACAGACAAGCAGTCAAGTTAGTAATGAAGGTAATACAAAAACAGAAAGATATCTCAGCCATGCTCCAGGAAAAAGCCAACATTCTAACCTTTTCAACTAATGTAGAACCAAATCAAGATGGGCATCCACTTTGCACTATTTGCTGATTAGCCGCAGAATGTTTCAAGCAACTTCTGTCAAAAATATCTATTTCGACAGAACTTGATCTACATTTTCGTTAAATGTGTTAACATTGTATTTTCTGCAGCACTGCTCATTTTATCTCGACTGGCTAATTGTCCGTCCGAAAGTGTCTGAACGATTTTCAAATAATTTTGTAGGAATGTTCCTAGGGTGACCCTCTATCAGATTCCTTCAAGCCATATTTATTGGTCAAAAACTATGGCCACCAGGGGGCGGGGCTATTTTTTTAGCTCACCTGAGCACATAGTGCTCAAGGTGAGTTATCGTGATCGCCTTTTGCCCGGCGTGCATCGTCCGTCAACTTCTTCTCCTCAGTGACCAGTGGGTCAATTGGGATGAAACTTCACAAAAAGCATCCTCTCAATGACCTTACCAGAATTCCTTCAAATTTTTGGGATCCATGCAGAATTCTGGTTTCCATGGCAAGGAAAGGAAAAAAAAATTCTTCTCCCAACCTGGTTGGCAAATTTTCAAATAATTTTGTAGAAATGTTACTTGGATGACCCTCTATTAGATTCCTTCAAGCCATGTTGATTGGTCGAAAATCATGGCTGCCAGGTGGCAGGGCTATTTTGCCTTATATGGCTATAGTGAAAACTTAAAAAATCTTCTCGTCCAAAAGTGTCAGACCGATTTTCAAATAATTATGTAGAAATGTTCCTTTTGCCGCAAGGGTGCGGGTTATTTTGACTTATATAGTGAAAACTTAAACAATCTTCTCCTCTAAAAGTGTCAGGCTGATTTTCAAATAATTTTGTAAAAATGTTCCTTGGATGACCCTCTATCAGATTCCTTCAAGCCATGTTGATTGGTCGAAAATCATGGCCGCAAGGGGGCGGAGCTATTTTGCCTTATATGGCTATAGCAAAAACTTAAAAAATCTTCTCCTAAAAGTATCAGGCTGATTTTCAAATAACTTTGTAGAAATGTTCCAAGGGGTCCCTCTATCAGATTCCTTCAAGCCATGTTGATTGGTCGAAAACTATGGCCGCCAGGGGGCGGGGCTTATATGGCTATAGTGAAAATTTAAAAAATCTTCTCCTCCGAAAATGTCGGGCCGATTTTCAAACAATTTTGTAGAAATGTTCCTGCTCTATCAGATTTCACCAAGCTGTATTGATTGGACTTAAAATATGGCTGCCAGGGGGCAGGACTGTTAGCCTTAAATTGGCTTTATTGTAAACTTTAAAAATCTTCTCCATAACTATTTTGCAGATTTTCAAATGCAGAAATGTTCCTTGGGTAACACTGTATGAGTTTCCTGCAAGCCACTGTGAAGTGGTAAAAAAACATGGCCACCAGGGGGCGGGGCTGTTTGGAGATTTAATTATTGCCTAATTGCATGGAGCGATACTGGCCCTCTTGGGCCTCTTGTTTAGTATTTAGCTCGACTATTCAGAGAATATGAGAGCTATTCTACTCACCCTGGCGTCAGCGTCACGGCCAGAATCACACCTTGGTTAAGGTTTTGCATTCTATTACACCATAGCGCAGTGAAACTTGGTGTATTACATTGAAACTTCCCAACCATCACAGCTATGTAATTAATCAAGTTAGTTAACTCCATCCTGCATTTATTGAAAATAATGGCCATTTTTATATGATGTCTGTTTTGAAAACGTATTTTAGTTTTACCTTCGGCATACGGGCAGTCAGGCGTCCAATATGTTGTAAGCTCAATTACTTTAGAAGCCTTTGTCCAATCATCACCAAAGTTTGTCAAACTGTGTATTGGCATAATATCTTGGGCAAGTTCGATAACTAGCCATAACGCTCTAGTCACTCTAGAGTTATTGCCCTTTAATTATAGAATAACTAAAATTGGTCTTGTCAGCCCAATAACTTTAGAAGCCTTTGTCCAATCATCACCAAATTTGGTCAGAATGTGTATTGGCATAATATCTTGGACAGGTTAGATAACTAGCCATATCTCTTTAGTCACTCTAGAGTTATTGCCCTTTAATTATAGAAATTTCCTCAAATCGGTCTTTCCGATCAATAACTTTTGAAGCCTTTATCCAATCATCACCAAATTTAGTCAGAAATGTTTCTTGGGTGACCCTCTGTCAGATACCTTCAAGCCATGTTGATTGGTTGAAAAACATGGCTGGCAAGGGGCAGGGCCGTTTTGCCTTATATGGCTATAGTGAAAACTTAAACAAATCTTATTGGCTGAAAGAATCTGGCCGATTTTCGAATGATTTTATAGAAATGTTCCCTAGGTGACTCTCTATCAGATTCCACCAAGCTATGTTGATTGGTCTTAAAATATGGCTGCCAGGGGTTGGGGCTGTTAGCCTAGTATTGGCTTACGGGAAAACTTTAAAAAATCTTCTTCTCCCAAAATTTGGCCAATTTTCAAATAATTTATCTTGAAATGTTCCTTGGATGACACTCTCCGAGATTCCTTCAGGCCAAGGTGATTAGCCAAATAATGGCCACCAGGGGGCGGGGCTGTTTGGAGATTTAATAATGGTAGTGGAGCGATACTGGCCCTCTTATGCCTCTTATTTCTTCTGAGCTTTATGAAAATTCATCAGACTTTCACGTTTCATAGACTTAAGTTTTATATTGCATATTGATACCATTTTTAGATCACCTAGAGCTAAAGGCTCAAGGTGAGCTATTCTGATCACTTTTTGTCCGTCGTCGTTAACTTTTAGCTTTAAACATCATCTCCTCCTAAACCACAGAACCAATTGCATCCAAACTTTACAGGAATGTTCCTTTGGTGGCCCTCTTTCAAAATTGTTCAAAAATTTAAATTCCATTAAGAACTTTGGTTGCTGCGGCATCAGAAAGGGGGTAAAATGTCCAAACTTTAAAAATCTTCTCCTCTAAATCTGCATGTCAGATTCCAATATAGTTTTAGCGTATCTGACTCGTGATCTGGAGGTCACGGGTTCGATACCCGGTTGCTGGGACATTCTTTCGGGCGATGTTTTTCATTGCCTCTCACCTCTGATCTATGTGAGAAAGTAGTCAGTGGCTTCGAAAGAATGTTGTGTAAGTACTGGTGTGGGAAAGCCAGGAAAACATGGGTAGGTGCACTGACCGCCGTGATATGACCAAAGCTGTTGAAAGCGGCGTTAAACTCCAAACAAACAAACAAACAAATCCAATATAGTTTAGTAGAAATGTTCCTTGGGTGACCCTCTACAAAGAATGTTCAAGGCATACTGTTTGGTTGAAAAACATGGCAGTCAGGTTGCTTCATAAAAGGGGCAAAATCATCTCGTTAACTTTTAGCTTTAAATATCATCTTCTCCTAAACCACAGGACCAATTTCATCCAAACTTCACAGGAATGTTCCTTTGGTGGCCCTCTTTCAAAATTGTGCTAAGATTTAAATTCCATTCCTTGGGTGACCCTCTACAAAGATTGTTAGTCTTTGTCTGATATTAAGAAAATTGAATAGGAATCTTACTTTAGTGATCCTCTACTTGATTATTACAAGCCGCATTGATTGATTACAAAATCATAGCAACCTCGCGTCATCACAAAAGGGGTAAATTGAACTTTTAGCTACAAATGACAACTCCTACCATTCCACTCAACCAATTTCAACGTTACTTCACAGGAATGTTCCTTTGATGGTCCTCTTTCAAAATTGTTCAAAAACTTATATTCTATGTAGAATTTTTGTTGCTGCGGCATCAGAAATTGAGAAAAATACCCAAACTTTAAAAACCTCCATCTCCATAATCCATTTGTCAGATTCCAAGATAATTTGGCAGAAATGTTCTTTCAGTGACTCTCTACAAAAACTGTTCAAGCCATATTGATTTCGTTGACAAACAGGGCAGCAAAGCTGCATCAGGAAAGGTGTAAAATGACAAAAACTTAATAATTCCATTCTTATTAAAGTTCTTGTTAGATTTCAAGATACAAATGGCTTTTACTGATAAACTATTTCTTTTACTGAGTGTCCACTCCTTGCAGTTTTATTTGAACTCCTGATTAAATTTTCACAGATATTTGCAGTTAAATATTTGCTTCTAATTTACTATCATTCAGGTGATCGATTTAGGGCCATCTTGGCCCTCTTGTTTATGCTGTTTTCCAAGATGGGAAAGACACCCTCAGCCAGTGCTCTTTTTCGAAAATGTTTTAAAAAAAGTTGTGAAAGCTGCAGAAACATCAATTATTGTCTGTATAACATTAGGATTTATACAGATTAATAACTTGTATATGCAATGATTTTCAGGCTTCATATACTTTAGATATGTTTTGTATCTTATGTACGGGCCGGTGGCCTACATAACACTTTTGAATAAACTGTAAATATGAAATTGTTCCTTTCACCAGGTGCTCTACAAGGTACCCGTGATGATCTTGAAGTTCAGGTTGAAAGGTTAACTTCATTGTTGGACAGAATGGAAAGAAGAGTATGTAATGTATAGAGCTAAAATTTATTTCCAATCCTTATTTGAATGGTGCTACAGGAAAACTAACCTTAACCCTTTCCCTCATATAGACGCTTTTTGACACCTCTACAGCAGACGGCTTTTTGAAAACATAGTGACAAAAGAAGAAATTGCACAAAACATGCAATTTCTCCTTTTGACACAATGTTTTCCACTTTTTGTCATAGGTTATCCTTTCAATTATGGAGATATTCTATGTTTTGACAAAATACGTTCACAGTCTTCTGCTGCAGAATTGTCATATGAGGGAAAGGGTTAAGAGAGCTATTCAATAATTACGCTTTCATTTACAGAAAATTCCATTTTTTGCCTCAAGACTCGTACACTGGTTATCCTTGTACTATAAAGTAGTATTGTGAAACGATTTTGAGTCCCATATTGCTTCTATGACTTATTTGTAAACAGTTAGTTTTTGCAGATCAAGCTTTTAGATTCCTTCTTAAACAGGTATCAATTTAAGCTGTTCTGTGTTAATTGAAATTTACGATATGACCATTTTTGAAACAGAGCTTTTTAACTTTTCTTACATAATTTGTAGATCACCTGAGCTGAATGCTCAAGGTGATCTTTTATGATCACTCTCTGACCGTCGTCGTCGTTAACTTTAAGCTTTAAACAACATCTTCGAAACCACCTGCCCAATTTTTATCTTAATCTACAGGATTGTTCATTTGGTGGTCCAAAGATTTAAATTCTATTGAGAACTTTTGTCGCTGCAGCATTAGAAATGGTGGAAAATGGCCAATCTTCAAAACTCTTCTTCTCTGAATCTGCGTGTCAAATTCCAATTTATTAAAAATGTTCATTGGGTTACACTCTACAAATAAAAATCACGCCATACTGATTGGTTGAAAAACATGGCGGCCATGCAGCATCAGAAAAGGGGAAAAATGACAACATTTAAAAATTCCATTATTATAAAAGTGCTTGTCTGATTTTAAGATAATTGCATAGAAATCCTACTTCAGTGATCCTCTACTATAATTTGTTCAAGCCATATTGATTGGGTATACAATCATAGAAACCAGGAGTCATCACAAAAGGGGTAAAATTAACTTTTAGCTTCAAATGATCTCCTACATTCCATTGGACCTATTTCAATTTAACTTTACAGAAATTGCACTTTGTTGGTCCTATTTCAAAATTGTTCAATGACTTACATTCTGTGTACAACTTTGGTTGCTGCGGCATCAGAAAGTGAGAAAAATGCCCAAACTTTAAATGCCTTTTCCTCTAGAATCCGCCTATACGATTCCAAGATAATTTTGTAGAAATGTTACTTGAGTAGTGACCTTCTACAAAAATTGTTCAAGCCATATTGATTCATTGAAAATCCGGGCAGCAAGACGGCATCAGGAAAGGGGCAAAATGACAAAACTTTATCATTCCATTCTTATTAAAGTTCTTGTTACATTTCAAGATAATTTAGCAGAAATGTTCCTTTACTGACCCTTTACATAAGTTTTTAGGTTAAGCTAGATATGCTAGCCTATGTGGTATCAGAAAAGGGGTAAATGAACTTTTATCTTCAAATGAGATCTCCTAAACCATTGGACCGATATCTACCAAACTTCACAGGAATGTTCCTTTGGTGGTCCTTTTTCAAATTATGCAAAGATTTAATGCCTTATTATCCCCCGCCTATGAAATAGGGAGGGGGATATTGAAATGGCGTTGTCCGTCCGTCCGTCCTTCCTTCCGTCCGTCCGTCCGTCCGTCCGTCACCTGCATTTTCTCAGTAACTAGCTGGTAGAATTTCATGAAATTTATAATAAATATGAACCACTATACTGGGATGATGCCCGTCTAATTTTTTTTTTGATTAGTCAATTTTCCTTGGAGTTATTGCCCTTGAGTTTTTGAAAAATTACGTTTTCAGCCATTTCTCAGTAACTAGCGGGTAGAATTTCATGAAACTTAAAATAAATATGAACCACTATACTGGGATGATGCCTGTTCATTTTTTATTTGGATTAGTCAATTTTTCTTAGAGTTATTTCCCTTGATTTATTAAAAAATAATCGTTCGCAGCCGTTTCTCAGTAACTAGCGGCTAGAATTTGATGAAACTTGAATGTATTATTAACCAACTTCCTGCCATTATTCCCCTCCAACTCTTTTTTGGATTCCTTAATTTTTTACTGCCCCTGATTTATTAAAAAATCCACGCCTACAGTTATTTCTCAGTAACTAGCTGCTAGAATTTGATGAAACTTGAATGTGATATGAACCAACATCCTGCAATGAACTTCTGAATAAATATGGTATAAAATCATTTACATTTATTATAACACTGTCTGATACATAATTATCCATGCATTTTAGCTCCACTTTAAGAAGAGTAAAGATATCTATTGTATTTGTGTCACTGTTGGTTTAAGAAGCAAAACCTAGTATTCACATTTTTAGCTCTACTGGCCAAAGGCCAGAAGGGCTTATGTCGTGGCGATTTGTCCGTCGTCCGTGCGTGCGTCCGTCCGTCTGTGCGTCCGTAAACAATTTCTTGTTAACACGATACAGTCTTTCACTTTTGATTGTATCTCAACCAAACTTATACAGTAGTTAGGTATCCATGAGAGCTCGGTTCCTTTCGAAAACCAGCCAGATCCGCCCTTGAAATGGTCAAAATTGCTATAAAAGAGCTTGTTAACACGATACAGTCTTCACTTTTGATTGTATCTCAACCAAACTTATACAGTAGTTAGATATCCATGAGAGCTCGGTTCTTTTGAAAACCAGCCAGATCCGCCCATGCATGACTGGATTATGGCCCTTGAAATGGTCAAAATTGCTATAAAAGAGCTTGTTAACACGATACAGTCTTCACTTTTGATTGTATCTCAACCAAACTTATACAGTAGTAAGATATCCATGAGAGCTCGGTTCCTTTCGAAAACCAGCAAGATCCGCCCACTGATGCAAGACTGGATTATGGCCCTTGAAATATAGCTATAATTGAGCATGTGAACACAATAGAGGCTCCATTTACTATCTGATCTTCACCAAACGTAGATAGTAGTTAAATATTGATGAGAGCTTGGTTCCTTTTGAAAACCAGCCAGATCCGCCCATGCAAGACTGGATTATGGCTCATGAAATTGTAAAAATTGCTATAATACAGCTTGTGAACACAAAAGAGCATCCATTTACTATCCGATCTTCACCATACATACATGCTCTGGATTGAAAATTACCAAAGAACCATACCAGTAGAGCATAGGCCCTCATGGGCCTCTTGTTCCTGTGTTATTTAAGAAATAACAAATGACACCCCTTTAGTTTTGTAATATTGATTATTAACCCTTTCACCGCATAAATACTCTGTTGAAAATAGTGCAGTTCCAGATAAGACGCCGCTTTTAAAGGTGGCGTCTTATCTTGGACTGCACTATTTTGCAATAATTGATGTTCCCGAGTAAGCAGTTTCGGAAAATACAGTTTTATTTAATCGTCCCTCTGATTTATTTCGTTAAAATATTTTATCATAAAGTAATCCCAGTCGATATTTTATAATTTGGCGCGGAACGGGATAAACCAGTGTCATAACTTTATTCTTTCCCCTTGATCTTGTGCGAAGAAGTTGAAATTTAAAGGTCAATTGCACATTAAACATAAAGACCTTCATGCACAAACAAGCCATCAATTACAAACAAGCCATCGTTGGCGGGGGATATCTTTTCACTGAAAATGCTTGTTAGTCCCGTACTGGCCTAAGATAGGTTTGGTCGATTCCTTCTGTCTGTCTGTCTATCTGTCAGTCCCACCTAACCTTGTCCGGCCCTCATCTTAACCATGCATCATAGGATTTGAAAGAAACTTGGCACAAACGATCACCATGATGAGGCTGCGTGTCACACACAAGACCAAGGCCTGTACCTCAAATGCCAAGGTCACCCTTAGAGGTCAAAGGTCAAAATGGGTACTGTTTGATAGGACTGTATCTTGTCCAGCCCGCATCTTAACCAATCTTCATAGGATTTCCGAGAAACTTGGCACAAACGTTCACCATGATGAGCCGATGTGTTATGCACAAGACCAAGGCCTGTACCTCAAATATCAAGGTCACACTTAGGTCAAATGTTGAAATGAATACTGTTTGATAGGACTGTACCTTGTTCAGCCCCCATCTTAACCAGGCCAGACTTAAAAATATTTCTGTTTGCCCAAACCCTACCCACCAGTCTCAGGTGTGGGTAGGTAGGTAGGGATTTTTTTTTTTTTTTTTACTTTAAAAGAAAAATAGGGGGGGGGTCAAAATTATTTCACTTTGTAAACAACTTTAAAAATGAAAGACTTTTAAAGTTTGGTAATTGTCAGACACATATATGTGCCAAGATCTTTTCTAATAACAATTTGTTCAGTCTTCCACTTCAATGTCAGACCACTTTTTTCCTCAATGTTTACATTGTAATTACAGACAAACATTTAAACTGTCAGAACTTCTGGATAAACTGTAACATTTTTAAATTTGACTTGAAACATAATACTGCAATAACCTCCGACATATTGAAATCAAAATTACACAATATGGGAAAATTGAATGCCCTGTAAGTCCTATATAAAGATTCAAAATACTTGTATTGCTAACTGCATAACTGTCACTGACTTTTTAAATTTGACAAGTAAATCTGACGTTTGACTAGAATAAGAGGTGACTATTGCGGCCAAAAGAGCTATCACAATAGTAAATTCATATTGCGATAGTATTGCAATAGTCTAGAATAGAAACTATTGCGATACTATCACAATAGTTTTTTTGTAACCTTTTAAGCGGGGTGCCGTTTTAAGTGAGACTTTATTTTCAAATTGTAACAAAATTAATGTTTACTGAAATAACCTGCAAACAAAAACAAAAACATAAACCAGAAGACGCCTTAGAATTGATAAGTTTATGAAATATTCATGCTAATTCATTCATTAGGAATTATTCCAAAAAATGTTGCATTACCCCACCCACCGGTGTTATACGGGGATATCAATTTGCGAAGGGTTTGTTGGTCCTCATATTTATTGAAAATAATGATATGTTCCCAAAGCATTTTTTTCAAAGTCATCATCATTCAGATAACATGCCAAATAATTCTCGAGATTTGCATCGGTCTGAATTTGCAAATCGCTTTTGGCGAATAATGGCTTGAGCGGCTGCGGCAATTTGCAAGAATACGTCGCTTGGAAATTCTCAATCATTGTCAAACTGGTCAGAATCAAACAGAGAAAACTATCCTGCGTACAAATTCACCGTAACTGATACGTGGGATGATTAAAATTCCTCTTACGAGGCGATTTTCCAAACATGCCTGCAAAAATATTTTTAGTAGTTTCCATATTGATTGACCAATCAAATTTGAAGAAATTCGTGAATCCTTTTCTGATGGGTGGCCTTTGCTTATGGGAATTTCCCATACTTACACCACTAGCTTTCATCTGTATCAATTGGAGGCTTTAATTAAAATAACAGAAATTGTCTTGTGATAAAGCGCTGCGCTGATCGGATCAGGTTTGTATTCTATGCAACAAACTGAAGACGGATACGGACACGTAAAAAAAAAAAAACATCGCAAATTTTGACTCGAGGGGCTTTTTTACGGGTCGGTCGGGTTAGGGCAAACAAACCTATTCTTATTTATGGCCCCATCCATCATAGGATTTCCAAGAAACTTGGCACAAACATACACAATGATGAGGCGGCGTGTCGCATACAAGACCCAGGCCTGTACCTCAAATGTCAAGGTCTCACTTAGAGGTCAAAGGTTGAAATGAGTACTGTTTGATAGGACTAGTTTGTCGGTGCCGCATCTTAACCATCCATCATAGGATTTCCATGAAACTTGGCACAAACATTCACCAAACAATCATAGGATTCCCAAGTTACAAAGCACACATTTTCACCATGAATAAGTGGTGTGTCGCTAACAAGACCCAGGCCTGTACCTCAAAGGTCAAGGTCACACTTAGAGGTCAAAGGTCAAAATGAGTACTGTTTGATAGGACTGTACCTTGTCCGGCTATGCATCGTAGGATTCCTAAATTATTGGGCACACATGTTCACCATGATCAGGTGACATGTGACACACAAGACACAGGCTTGTACCTCAAATGTCAAGGTCACACTTAGAGGTCAATGGTCCGGTAGGGGACTCTTGTATTGCTTGCAATACGACATTAATTTGTTACAAATGGCCTTTATTGATACGCTATTTCTTAGCCACTCCTTGCAGTTTCATTTGCACTCCTGATCAAAAATTTCCAGATATTTGCAGTTAAATATTTGCTACTAATTAACTATCACTCAGGTGATTGATTTAGGGCTTTGGCCCTCTTTTTTCAAATATCATTGGCTGATAAGCTGTTTCATTTAAACTTGTCCAATTTTTGCAGTTTCCTTCCCTTTTAATGAAATTTTTCCCCATATAAGCAGTTATACATTTTGTGCTATCAGTTAAGTGATCGATTTAAGGCCATCTTGTTCCTTTTATCCTCTGTTCAATAGTTATCTTTTTTCCATATTTTAACCTTGATTTTATCAAATTCATCTGCTTTATTAGTATTCATGTAACGGGTATGGACAGACAGATGTTCAAGTATCTTTTTATACCCCCCACAAAAAGTTTTTTGGGGGTGTATATAGGAATCACCCTGTCCGTCCGTCCGTCTGTCTGTCTGTCCATATGTCTTGTAAGCGCAACTCCTCCTTAACGGCTGGACCAATTCTGATGAAACTTTACACAGTTGCAGTACAAAACCTGAGGATGTGCATGAAGTAAGATTATCCCGGTCGGAAATATATCCGTCCATCTGTCTGTCCATATGTCTTGTAAGCGCAGCGGGGGTATCCTTTTGTGAGTTCACTCACAGTTATAGTTATCATAGTTGTATGGTGTATTTTGGGCAGATGTTGTGTAAAAACATTTTGACCACAAACTCAGACTTCAGAACACTGCACTCAAAAACAGTTAGACATGGTACCCTCTTGAATGTTTGTGGGCTTGTGTACATGGCTAGATTTGGTTATATGGACATTCACAAAGGTACTATCTTTGAGTGTATTGGACTGAATGATAAGCTTGTACAAGGGCAATTGACTTTTACATTAAATCTTGAATAATTTAACTGTCTTTCATACCATTTTCATTATGTACAGGTAAACTTTGATGGTATTGTAGACGAAGAGATAGAAGTATCTGATGATAATAAGGTACGTACATATACTTTGGCTTTAAACTCTTTAGCTGATACAAGTAGTTTTGGCGCCTTAAACGAGGGTCACTCGTTAATTTCCTGGACTCTGTGTATCATTTTGATACTACTTGCTTTAAAACCAAAATGAAACTAAAGTTGGAATGATAAATATTCACTGAAGTGATGTAGCAAATTTGCAGAAAACAAACAGCATACAATTTATAAACAAGAAATTATTACACATAACCATTGACTGCATTGAGCAGTTTGTACACAAAACATAACGCGACGTCACGACTTAAGTCAAGCTTTTTCAAAGTATTCACCACATGCATTAAGACATTTCTGGTATCTCTCCACCCACTTATCAAACACATCTTTGAACCAAGCCAGTTTGTATCTCCGTATGTGTGTCTGTGCGGCCATCGCTAGTTGTTGTAGAGATTCAAACTTTTTTCCCCAAGGCTTTCCCTTTAACCTTGGGAATAACGCAAAATACATGGGAGCCAGGTCGGGAATATATTGAGAATGTTGGAGACGCTCGTATCCAAGGAAGTCAATAGTGGTAAGTGTATCCTCAGCCTGAATGACTTTGCGCATTGTCCTGGTGGAATATTAGATTCTCTAGATCGGTGCCTGGTCTCTTTTTCCGTAAGGCATTTCTCAACCTTGGCGAATATTCTGCAATATTTGTCACGTCCCCAACGACTAAGGAACTTCCATGAAGCTGCCACACTTTTTAGCTCACCGTTGTCCGTCGTGCGTCAACTTCTTCTCCTCAGTAACCAGTGGGTCAATTGGGATGAAACTTCACAGAAAGCATCCTCTAAATGACCACACCGGATTTCCTTCAAATTTGTTGGATCCATGCAGAATTCTGGTTTCCATGGCAACGAAATGAAAAAAACTTCAAAATTCTTCTTCTCCCAAACTGGTTGGCAGATTTTTAAATAATTTTGTAGAATTGTTTCTTGGATGACCCTCTATCAGATTCCTTCAAGCCATGTTGATTGGTCGAAAAACATGGCCGCCAGGCGGGGCGGGGCTATTTTGCCTTATATGGCTATAGTGAAAACTTAAAAAATCTTCTCCTCCGAAAGTGTAAGGCCTATTTTCAAATAATTTTGTAGAAATGTTCCTTAGATGACCCTCAATCAGATTCCTTCAAGCCATGTTGATTTGTCAAAAAACATGGCCGCAAGGGGGGGGCAAGGCTATTTTGCCTTATATGGCTATAGTGAAAACTTAAAAAAATCGTCTCCTCCGAAAGTGTAAGGCCTATTTTCAAATAAATTTGTAGAAATGTTCCTTAGATGACCCTCTATCAGATTCCTTCAAGCCATGTTGATTTGTCAAAAAAACATGGCCGCCAGTGGGGCAGGGCTATTTTGCCTTATATTGCTATAGTGAAAACATAAAAAATGTTCTTCTCCCAAACTGGTTGGCAGATTTTCAAATAATTTTGTAGAAATGTTCCTTGGATGACCCTCTATCAGATTCCTTCAAGCCAAGTTGATTGATCGAAAAACATGGCCGCCAGGGGGGGGCGGGGCTATTATGCCCTATAAGGCTATAGTGAAAAATTAAAAAATCTTCTCCTCCGAAAGTGTCAGGCCGATTTTCAAATAATTTTGTAGAAATGTTCCTTAAGTGACCCACTATCAGATTCCTTCATGTTGATTGGTCGAAAAACATGGCTGTCAGGGGGGCAGGGCTATTTTGCCATATATGGCTATAGTGAAAACTTAAAAAATCTTCTCCTCCAAAAGTGTCAGGCCGATTTTCAAATAATTTTGTAGAAATGTTCCTAGGGTGACCCTCTATCAGATTCCTTTAAGCCAAGTTGATTGGTCAGAAACTGTGGCCGCCAGGGGGCGGGGTTTATATAGATAAAGTGAAAAAAAAAAATCAGGTGAGCGATTCCAGGGCCATCATGGCCCTCTTGTTTCTTTCTCTACCTCTACAGACAATATCTCGGCACCAAGCATGCACACACTTTATTCATGTTCAGTTCTCATCTTTTAATATTTATGAACCGTTCCGTGGCTCAAAGCCAGGGAAGATGGATTTCATCAACCGTCCTTTGTCTGTCGTTGGCACTTTCATGTGTTACTGCATGAACATATCTTGTCACTGAATGTTGGTCATCCGACTCTAGAGTTGTTATTCTCTGCCATTGAACACTTGATAAAACAAGACTTTTGTTTGGCTGATCTTTCTAGTCCCGTTCCATGAAATTAAAAGACCCTGTATGAGTCATTCCTGCATTTCGCAATATATGTATCCCCGAACGTTGCTCCGTGCAAAATGGCAATTTTTATGATTGCACCTGTTGATCCATTAACAAGCCAAATTTCAAAAATTTGAGATAGAATACATTTATATTTTGTTCCTTAAAATCTATGATTTCAAACTGCTCCATACCATATAATATACAATATTGAATTTAAATGCAAAAAGCATTTATATCAATTCAATACTTGTAAATTTTTCTTTACATGACTACAATACATCATATTTTAATATTTCTCAGTATGAATATGATTCAACTAAAAATGCGTATTTTTTGAGAACAGTCCGGAAACATTATGACTGACCCTCGTACAACACAACTTTAAGAAAATTGTGGCAAACTTTCATTTTAAGCAACTTCTCCCTTTTTTGCTCGTCTGATTTTTGGAAAAAAAAAGACGAGCTATTGACGTCACTTGATCGTCGTTTTGAGAATTGGACATAGTTGGTTAAGTTTTTCGTTTAGGTCACTTATATGGAAACTATCAAACATAATACTTTGAAACTTAGAAAACTTGTTCATCTTATACCCTTCTTCCCATTTTATGCTAAAGATGCTGAGTGTAGCCTGTTTTTTTGGGGGTAAAAAACATAAATATTGATGAATTTTGGTTCATTTTGAGAATTGGACATAGTTGGTTAAGTTTTGCGTTTAGGTCACTTACATGGAAACTATCAAACCTAATACTTTGAAACTTAGAAAACTTGTTCATCTACTACACGTTTTTACATTGCATGCTACAGATGCTGAGTGTGGTCTGTTTTTTGGGGTAAAAAACATCAATTTTGATGTATTTTGGTTGATTTTGAGAATTGGCGGTGTTGGTTACGTTTTCCGTTTAGGTCACTTACATGGAAAATATCAAACCTATTGTACATGTAAGATGCTGAGTGTGGCCTGTTTTTTGGGGTAAAAACATCAATTCTGATGTATTTTGGTCGATTTTGAGAATTGGACATAGTTGGTTAAATTCTGCGTTTTGGTCTCTTACATGGAAACTATCAAACCTATTACTGTAAATATTTGGAAAACTTGTGTATCTAATAACCTTCATCACATTGATTGATAAAGATGATAAGCTGGCCTGTTTTTTTGGATAAAAGACATCAATTTTGATGTATTTTGGTCGTTTATGAGAATTGGACATAGTTTCTTCATTTTTAGCTACACTGGCTGAAAGCCAGTCGAGCTTATGTCATGGCGAATTGTCCGTCGTGCGTGCGTGCGTAAACTTTTTCCTTTAAACAACTTCTTCTCACTAACCACTTGGCCAATTTGGTTGAAACTTCATAGGAAGCATCCTCTCAATGTCCTCTCTTAAATTCCTTCAATTTTTTTTGATCCATCCATAATTCTGGTTTCCATGGCAACCAAAAGAAAAAAATAGTGAAAACTTAAAAAATCTTCTTCTCTGAAAGTGTCAGGCCGATTTTCAAATAATTTTGTAGAAATGTTCCTTGGGTGACCCTTTATTAGATTTCTTTAAGAAATGTTGATTGGTCGAAAAACATGGTCGCCAGAGGGCGGGGCTATTTTGCCTTATATGACCATAGTGAAAACTTAAAAAATCTTCTTCTCCGAAAGTGTTCAGCCGATTTTCAAATAATTTTGTAGAAATGTTCATTGGGTGACCCTCTATCAGATTCCTTCAAGCCATGTTGATTGGTCGAAAAATATGGCCGCCAGAGGGCGGGGCTATTTTGCTCTATATGACCATAGTGAAAATTTAAAAAATCTTCTTCTCCGAAAGTGTTGAGCAGATTTTCAAATAATTTTGTAGAAATGTTCTTTGGGTGACCCTCTATCAGATTCCTTCAAGCCATGTTGATTGGTTCAAAAATATGGCCGCCATGGGGTGGGGCTATTTTGCCTTATATGGCTATTGTGAAAACTTAAAAAATCTTCTCCTCCGAAAGTGTCAGGCAAATAATTTTGCAGAAACATTCCTTGGGTGACACTCTACAAGATTCCTTTAAGCCATGGTGGTTGGTAAAAAATATGGCCACTAGGGGGCAGGGCTGTTTGGAGATTTGATTTTTGCCTTATGGCCGTGGAGCGATACTGGCCCTCTTGGGCCTCTTGTTTGTTACATTCATTTCAAATTTTTCCCAAACAATAAAAACATAATTTTCTTTAACATATTATGAATATCTTAAAACAGAATGTGTTTTAGGGGTCAAGGTCACTGTTACTAAAAATATGACAATAGTAATACAGTCAAACCTGTATAACCGACCCCCTGGTGTAAGCGACCACATTGAACTCCCTCGATGTTTTTTAGTCATAAGTTAACCTGCAATAAGCGAGATCCTGCTGTCTGCGACCAACGGACACTAAATCCTTCCCATTTTAATAAAAATCCACGGTGCAGCGACCTTAAATCTAACAGTCAAATAATCCTAACACAACTGTCGCGTGTAAACCACACAGGTTTAAATGATAATCGAGCAAGGTGTTACATATAAAATAACCCAAGGTCAAATTCTGCAGACGTGTATTACAGTGGGAAAAAAAAACGATAATTGCAGTGTTCGCAGTTTGTATTTAATACACTTTAGCTACAATTATTGTCTTTGTTATAACTCTCAAATACTGCAAATGTATCACTGTGATAAAAGCCGATAATTGCTGGTTTAGCAGTTTGTATTTAATACACTTTAACGTCAATTATTGTCCGTGTTAAATCACCCTGTGGATAGTTTAGGGATTGTTTGTGGATTAATTATGACTATTTTGGTCCGACTTTTTGATCTCTTTAATTGGATCCGTGTTTGTTTTTTGCTTTCTAATGGTGATAGCACTAATCGCCTCTTTTATTAGATTTAATAAGTAAATCTGTAAACAAACACTAGACAATACAGTTTATCACAAAATGACTCCTTAAATGATTTGTTTTTAGATGGACGGTCTTTGAGACAGAAAACAATCAGTGACTTTTTTGCTAGACTATTCAAAGAATATTCTAGCAAAAACTACTCGCCCCAGCGTCCGCGTCGGCGTCCGGTTAAAGTTTAAGTGCAAGTTGGCATTTATATTCATAAGTATTTGTGCTAGGGCTTTCATGTTTATAATATAGTTACATTTTATACCTTTCTTCACATTGAATGCTGAAGATGCCGAGTTTGACTTTCTTTTTGGGGTAAAAAACCTGATTTTGGGTGGTTAAAGTTTTAGGGCAAGTTGGAATTTAATTTTTGTTTTGTTTTTTCTCAATAAGTACTTGTGCTAGGGTTTTCATATTTGGAGTATAATTACATTGAATACCTTTCTTTATATTGTAAGCTGAAGATGCTGAGTGTGACCTTTTTTTGGGATAAAAAACATGATTTTGGTTATAGTTTTAGGGCAAGTTGGAATTTTCATTTGTTTTTTAGCTCACCTATGCACGAAGTGCAAGGTGAGCTATTGTGATCACATTTTGTCCGGCGTCCGTCCGGCGTGCGTCGTCCATTGTCAACATTTGAGCTTGTTAACACTCTACAGGCTACATTTTGCATCCACTCTTCATGAAAGTTTATCAGAACGTTCATCTCCATAAAATCTTGGACAAGTTTGAAACCGGGACATATGAGGTCAAAAACTAGGTCACTAGGTCGAATTGAAGGGAAATCTTGTTAACACTCTGGAGGCCACATTTTCAACTTGAGCATGTTGAAACTCTATCAGAATGTTTGTCTTGATGATATGTAGGTCAAGTTCGAACATGGGTCACGTCGGGTCAAAATGTAGGTCACTAGGTCAAATTGAAGGAAAAGCTCGTTAACACTCCAGAGGCCGCAAGTAAACACTTTTGATGCCACATTTTTTGCTTCAGCAGCTTGAAATTTGGTCAGAATGTTTGTCTTAAAGATATCTAGGTCAAGTTCAAATATGGGTCATATTGGATCAGAAACTAGGTCACTAGGCCAAATCGAGGGAAAATCTTGTTAACTCTGTAGAAGCCGCATGTTTTGCTTCAGCGACTTGAAATTTGGTCAGAATGTTTGTCTAAATGATATCTAGGCCAAGTTCGGATATGGGTCATGCCGGGTTAAAAACTAGGTCACTAGGCCAAATTGAAGGGTAAGCTTGCTAACACTCTGGATACTGCATTTTAAATTTCAGCATGATAAAACTTTATCAGAATGTTTTCTTGATGATATGTAGGCCAAGTTCGAATATGGGTCATGCTGGTTCAAAAACTAGGTCACTAGATCAAATTGAAGGAAAATCTTGTGAACACTTTGGATGTCGGTCAGAATGTTTGTCTGAATTATATCTAGGTCAAGTTCAAATATGGGTCATATTCGATCAGAAACTAGGTCAATAAAGGAAAATATTGTTCAAACTCCGGAGGCCGCATTTTTACTTTGAGCAAGTTGAAACTTTGTCAGAATGTTGTCTTGATGATATCTAGTCCATGTTGGAATATGGGTCATATCAGGTAAAAAAATATAGATCACTAGGCCAAACGAAGGAAAATATTGTTAACACTGTGGAGGTTGCATTCAGAATAATTGTCTTGATGTGTTTTGCATTGCAGTACATTGTATAATTAAGGTGAGCGATCCAGGGCCATCATGGCCCTCTTGTTTAATTTCTCTCAATAAGTACTTGTGCTAGGGCTTTCATATTTGGAATATAATTACATATAATACCTTTCTTCACATTGAATGCTGAAGATGCTGAGTGTGACCTTTTTTGGGGGGTCAAAAACATGATTTTAGGTGGTTAAAGTTTTAGGACAAGTTGGAATTTTATTTTTATTTTTTTTCTCAATCAGTACTTGTGTTAGGGCTTTCATATTTGGAATATAATTACATATAAAACCTTTCTTCACATTGTATGTTAAAGATGCTGAGTGTGACTTTTTGAGGTAAAAAACATAATTTTTGTCCGATTTTGAGAATTTGAGATAAATTCATAATATTTGGTTACGTTCCTTTCTATTTGTGATCATTCATTCAAATCACTTCATACTTCACACTTTTGTTAAGGACCATCACAAAATTAGGTTAGATAACTCCATTGTATCTTAAATATGGAGTTCTTGCCCTTGATTTATTTAGGAAATTTGATTTTTTTAAGTTATATATATTTAAATATATGTATCTACTCAGTTGCTTTTACATATAGAGTAAAAGTACTTAAGTGCAATTTAATGAAATAGTGCTTTATGTGACTAAGCGCCATATAGTCGAGCGCGCTGTCCTCCGACAGCTCTTGTTTAGTAAGAAGTAGTGCTCTATTCTTCTAGTGAACATACATGTACATATCCTTTAAATGTTTTAGTTAAAAAACCATCAAATAATAAATAATAATCAAGTTTGTGATTAAATGTATATATGTTTTATTTAATTAACAACTTACACTTTTGCAAATAGATATGATTTATATTGAAATAAAATATAAAATTAGAAGAACAACAAAATGTTTATTGTTATTTATTCTTTAATACCAATACATGTATAATGTAGTAAACATAAGACACCCCCCCCCCCCCCCCCCCAAAAAAAATTGTACCTCAATAAGAGACCACTTACAGCATTTCCCTTGGGTGGTCTCTTAATACAAGTTTGACTGTATATTTAATATCTTTAGTTAAAGTTGACTTAATGTACCAATATCATTTGCCTGTCCATTGCATACACAAGACTCAGCTTATGATCTTCACTGATTAAGACAGCCATCCAACGTGGAGATCTTCATTATCATGTATATGAACTTGTATTTATTTCCACATAGGTTAATCTTGTTTCAATACTTGAAAAATAGCAGTTGTGTTTGATTTTTTTTTATATAAAATAAATAAACCGTAAAATGATAAATTCAGACAAGTGTCAGGCACCCGGAGGAGATGCTCTTGTTATATTATGGGCTGCATCCATAAATTATCGACTCTAATTATACCCCCCCTTCGAAGAAGAGGGGGTATATAGGAGGTCAAGGTGCTGTTTAGGGGGTATTTATCATCTTCAGAGATAGTTCTAGTTTGAACAGTTTTCATCCAATCTTAGCCAAACTTGTTAAACATGTTCGAGCCAGAGGGCGTGGCTGGCTTTCTTTTATTGTGCAAAGGGTGTTCAAAAAGTTTGCGGAAGTGCTCCGATTTCTTTATCTTTCGTAACACTTCCGTAAAATTGCGCTATTATGTAGATCAAGATATTGCCTATTCAATACTTAATTTACAGTTCTGTGTTCTTTGTTGAGTATGAGAATTTGTTTCTATAGTAATGTCATGAATGTTATCCCGGCCCAATATTCAGTATTTCTAAATGTATATGTTTTGAAACATTATATCCATTTTATTTGATTTTGAAGGCAAGACTACACATAACTATTTTGCCATCTTCTGACATGATGTTGATTAAGTCATTTTGATTTCTGACCTCACAGACATATACATCCAGTATGTTTTCTGATAACAGTGAAGAATAGAGATCGGTCATTAGATTCTGTGTTTGAAATAGTATTTCTAAGGCAAAACACATGGACATTTTTTGAAAAATGCCGATTGTGAAACTGCAGTGAAGAAAAAAACAGTCTACATGTGATATTTAATGTTCGAGGAGGAAAGAGAAAACATTGGGGATAACGAGTATAGTGTTCGTTTGATATCCATAACGTTATCATACGTTGCCGCCGTCAGAGAGCTGTGATAGATAGCTTAGCTCAGCAGTCCGTGTGTCTATGTCTAACATACAGACATATTCATTTAGTCACGGTTTCTAGAATCATGGCTTGAACGTAAATAAGTGTATTTAATTTAGAAGTATTTGGAAAAGCAATGAGTGAATTTCAAAGAGCAGTTATAATGCATTATAAAATGATGTTGACGTCAAAATATGTTGGGCCAGTTTTTGTTAAAAAACGTTACCATAGTTAAAATAACTATATTTGCACCTGCGTAATGAATATGACATGTGATCAAATTGGTATTGAATCAAACAATATTTGTAGAAGGTTCCAGCAACATATCTGCAATAATATAAAAATGAGAGCCCTTTTCCGCTAAATTTTTGAACCCTTGTATAGTTCTTGTCCAATTTTCACATAATTGAGGACAAATGTTCCTTTGATTTGCAAAAAGTGTTTTTGGAAAAGTACAAGTGTTTGAGGCTTGTGATTTGGTATATAGCACCATCTAGTGATACTTTATCACTATTATGTCCCTTGGCTTCATTATGGTTAAATATGAGGCATACGTTTTTCATAGGAAACACATTATACATGGATATAGCTGATGTAGCTAAAGGTCATCAGTACAAACTTGTGTCACACCATTATTCTATACCTCTACTGCATAAGGTAAATATAAGACTCCCAAGTTTAGTACTTAATCAAAGTTGGACTTCTATTGAAGTTCTGTTAAATCAGGTGAACATTATAGGACCATCATGGTCCTATTGTTAAAAAATTCACAAACAGTGGTCTACATCTTTGCCAGACTTAGTTTTTAATAGTTTCATCTTAATTCTCAAGTTGGCACAGTTTTTTCAACTCAGTTCAATATTAAACTTTCATTTATAGAGAATAGGCTGCTGCAGATTTATTGTATGTGGGAAAAGTTAACCCTTTCTCTCATATAAACGCTTTCAGACGCCTCTGCAGCAGACGGCTTTTTAAAAACATAGTGACAAAAGAAGAAATTGCACAAAACGTGCAATTTCTCCTTGTGCCACAATGTTTTCCACTTTTAGTCATAGGTTATCCATTCAATTAAAGAGATTTTCCATTTTTTGACAAAATATTTTCAAAGTCGTCTGCTGCAGTATTGTCGTATGAGGGAAAGGGTTAAGTTTCCTGTTTCTTCCTGTACAGGTACTTGTTCAACAGATTGATTTAACTGTAGCCAATGAACACATGGAGACATTCAAGGAAAGTCTTAAAAGTTATATAGAAGGGGCCAACGCTGCACCAGGATGTCTTAGGTATGTACTGAGGTGTATTATAAACTCACTTTTCTTTAATAAAAGAGGGACAAGCAATATTGGCTGATCTCTGAATGTAAACATAAACAATAGACCAGGTTTGAATAATATTATGTAACTGCATACAACTAAACAAAACTCCTTAAATATCGATTTTTAAAATCATAAAAATTGGTGAAACATGTTTGCTGTTTAGCAACAATGGATCAGCCAAAATAAAGCATTTTGTGTTATGTATCTGAAAATACCAAAACTTGTGACCTTAAATTTGTTAAAAAAAAAGGAGGAATTGTTTCCTCTCTCACAGGGTTTTGAAAAGTTGGGTACTGCAAATGTGTTAAATGTTGTCTGAACCCTTTCCTACTCTTTGACGCATCTGCAAAAAATATGGTGGCAAAAGAAAAAATTGCTCATAATGAAATCAATTGTTTTCAATAATTAGACTTTTATTTAGGCTAAGGCCTAAATGTTTTCAAAGTCATCTGCTGCAAACTTGTTGTATATGGGATAGGTTTAATCTATGAAATACAACTGATCAGTGAAAGCTTGGACAAGGTGTCTCAATCAAAGATGTCACTGCAAATGCTGTTTCTGAACTTGTTATCATTGAAATAGACAGAAAATAATGTAAATTTTATCTGTTATCTGATTGCTATGTTTGTGTCGCCTGCCTTAGCCATGTTGATATCATTTTACTGTCAAGTGCCTGCCATGCTTTAATTAGTCTTCTACAGGTCTCACCAGAGAGGACTGTAAGTTTTCTGTCAAGTGTCTGCCATGCTTTAATAAGTCTTCTACAGGTCTCACCAGAGTGGACTGTAAGTTTTCTGTCAAGTGTCTGCCGTGCTTTAATTAGTCTTCTAGAGGTCTCACCAGAGTGGACTGTAAGTTTTCTGTCAAGTGTCTGCCGTGCTTTAATTAGTCTTCTATAGGTCTCACCAGAGTGGACTGTAAGTTTTCTGTCAAGTGTCTGCCGTGCTTTAATTAGTCTTCTACAGGTCTCACCAGAGTGGACTGTATGTTTTCCGTCAAGTGTCTGCCGTGCTTTAATTAGTCTTCTACAGGTCTCACCAGAGTGGACTGTAAGTTTTCTGTCAAGTGTCTGCCGTGCTTTAATTAGTCTTCTACAGGTCTCACCAGAGTGGACTGTAAGTTTTCCGTCAAGTGTCTGCCATGCTTTAATTAGTCTTCTACAGGTCTCACCAGAGTGGACTGTAAGTTTTCCGTCAAGTGTCTGCCGTGCTTTAATTAGTCTTCTACAGGTCTCACCAGAGTGGACTGTAAGTTTTCTGTCAAGTGTCTGCCGTGCTTTAATTAGTCTTCTACAGGTCTCACCAGAGTGGACTGTAAGTTTTCTGTCAAGTGTCTGCCGTGTTTTAATTAGTCTTCTACAGGTCTCACCAGAGTGGACTGTAAGTTTTCTGTCAAGTGTCTGCCATGCTTTAATTAGTCTTCTACAGGTCTCACCAGAGTGGACTGTAAGTTTTCTGTCAAGTGTCTGCCGTGCTTTAATTAGTCTTCTACAGGTCTCACCAGAGTGGACTGTAAGTTTTCCGTCAGGCGTCTGCCATGCTTTAATTAGTCTTCTACAGGTCTCACCAGAGTGGACTGTAAGTTTTCCGTCAAGTGTCTGCCGTGCTTTAATTAGTCTTCTACAGGTCTCACCAGAGTGCACTGTAAGTTTTCCGTCAGGCGTCTGCCGTGCTTTAATTAGTCTTCTACAGGTCTCACCAGAGTGGACTGTAAGTCTTCCCTCTGTAAGAGTATTATTATGTCTCCCCCATTACATGGGGGTGACATATTGTTTTTGCCCGTTCCGTCCGTCCTTCCGTCTGTCACACTTGTTTCCGCTCAATAACTGAAGAACGCTTGGGCGTAGGAACTTCATACTTGGTATGCAGGTTGGTCATGACCAGTAGCTGACCCCTATTGATTTTGATAACAGAAGGTCAAAGGTCAAGGTCATGGTGACCGTGTGATGTAAAACATGGTTTCCGCTCAATAACTGAAGAACGCTTTGGCTGAGGAACTCCATACTTGGTATGCAGGTTGGCCATGCCTAGTAGAAGACCCCTATTGTTTTTTAGGTCAGTACGTCCAAAGTCAAGGTCACAGTGACCATGAGCTTGAAAGGTCACAGTGACAATGAGCTGATAAATAGTTTTTGCTTGGGCCCAGGAACTTCATACTTGATGTGCAGGTTGGTCACCACCAGCAAATGACCCCTATTAATTTTAAGGTCACTAGGTCAAAGGTCAAGGTCACATCCGTCACACTTGTTTCCGCTCAATAACTGAAGAACGCTTGGGCATAGGATCTTCATACTTGGTATGCAGGTTGGTCATGACCAGTAGATGACTCCTATTGATTTTGATGTCAGAAGGTCTAAGGTCAAGGTCATGGTGACCATGTGAGGTAAAAAATGGTTTCCGCTCAATAACTGAAGAACGCTTGGGCCGAGGAACTCCATACTTGGTATGCAGGTTGGCCATGCCCAGTAGAAGACCCTATTAATTTTAAGGTCAAAGTCAAGGTCACAGTGACCTTGAGCTGAAAGGTCACAGTGGCAATGAGCTGAAACATTGTTTTTGCTTAATAACTGTAGAATGCTTTGGCCATGGAAGTTAATACTTGGTGTGCAGGTTGTTCACCACCAGTAGATGACCCCTATTGATTTTGAGGTCACTAGCTTAAAGGTCAAGGTCATGGTAACCTTCAGCTGAACAATGATTTCCTCTCAAAAACTAAAGAATGCTTATGTTGAGGAACTTCATACCTGGTGTGCAGGTTGGTCCTAACCAGTAAATGACCTTTATTGAATTTGTTTGATTTTGAGGTCACAAGGTCAAATGTCGAAGGTCACGGTAACCTTCAGCTGAAAAATGGTTTTTACTCAATAACTCAAGAACGTTTATACCCAGGAACTTCATACTTGGTGTGCAGCTTGGTCCTAACCTGTAGATGACCCCTATTGATTTTGATGTCAAAAGTCAAGGTCGCGGTGACCTTTGGCTGAAAAATGGTTTCCGCTCAATAACTGAAGATTGCTTAGGCCCAGGAACTTCATACTTGGTGTGCAGGTTGGTCACCAGCAGCAAATGACCCCTATTGATTTTGAGGTCACTAGGTCAAAGACCAAGGTCATGGTAACCCTCAGCTGAAAAATGGTTTCCGCTCAATAAATGAGGATTGTCACTGTTGCTTCATCTCCAGTCCAAAACTAAAAAATTCATCTCCATCATTTCTTTTCCTCCCCTACGACCACACAAATGGGGAGACAAGCGCTTTTTCAAAAAAGCAATCTCTAGTTGATTAAGCTATACTATACCTCATTGCTATGGTAAATTATTTTAGAAAGGAATATTGATGAAATAACCAAATTTTTATAATGTATGCAATTCATTATTTCTTGCATAACACTTTCCCTGATACAAAACAACATTTGTCGCTTTTGTAGCAATCGACTTTTGAAAAATTTGTGGGGGAAATAGAACAAATTATCCAAGTGATTTTCCAATACCATAAATTAAATTATATAGATATTGTATTACAGCCAAACTTGCGATCAGCAGCCACCCAAGGGACATGATAAAACTGGCTGCTTAAGACAGGTGGCTGCTGATCACAAATGTCATGACTTGGTCGGATTTTTTCAAGTTTTATCAGATCACATATTACATGTAACTGTTAGGAAAGTAATCATTTACATTGCAAAAAGTAAATTGTCTACTTAAACTAAATTTGGATAAAATATTTATGAGGAGTTATCAAAGTAGACAAAAATTAAAACAATTCCTGCATTTTTTAACAGTGTTTTCAAAAATCGTCTTTTATTTTATGTATGTGAAAACATATTTCACAGCAGTCTGACTTGCCCATTCTGCCAAGAAAATTTATTTATTTATAGAGCTAAACATTATGTTTAAACATTGTAATGAAGATTTGTAGCTTTTTCTATCAATTATTTCAAAAGGGCTATCTATTTTTATACCCCAGATACATAGTATATGGGGGCTATATAGGAGTCACGCTTGTCGGTCGGTCAGTCCGTTAGTCTGTAGACATTTCTTGTGAACACTATTTCTCAGCAACCCTTGGTCAGAATTCAATATAACTTGACAAGAATGATTGATACCAAGCCTAGTTGTGCATATTGTCGGCGTGTTGCACTGGAATTATTTTTAAATGAGTTATGGCCCCTTGAATTTCTCATACATATGTATATTGTCAGGCACCAGCTGGGGGTATTTATCACCTTCAGTGATACTTCTAGTTTGGTTAAAACCGACGTACACAACTAACTTGACTATCAAATATTTGTATGCCCCCTTCGAAGAAGAGGGGTATATTGCTTTGCACATGTCTGTCGGTCGGTTGGTCCGTCCATCGGTCTGTCTGTAGACGAAAGCTTGTCTGAGTGATGACTCAACAATGCCTGGACCTATGGTCCTCAAACTTGACTTAGGGGTTGGGCCTGACCAGTAGATGAACCCTATTCATTTTGAAGTCAAAGGTCAAGGTCACAGTGACCTTGAACACAAAAACCTTTTTTAAGCTTGTCTGAGTGATAACTCAATAATGCCTGGACCTATGGTCCTCAAAATTGACTTGGAGGTTGGGCCTGACCAGTAGATGAACCCTATTTATTTTGAGGTCATTGGGTCAAAGGTCAAGGTCACAGTGACCTTGAACACAAAAACCTTTTTTAAGCTTGTCCGAGTGATAACTCAACAATGTTGGGACCTATGGTTCTCAAAGTTGACTTGGAGGTTGGGCCTGACCATTAGATGAACCCTATTTATTTTGAGGTCATTTAGTCAAAGGTCACAGTGACCTTGAACACAAAAACCCTTTTTAAGCTTGTCCGAGTGATAACTCAATAATGCCTGGACCTATGGTCCTCAAAGTTGACTTGGAGGTTGGGCCTGATCAGTAGATGAACCCTATTTATTTTGAGGTAATTGGGGCAAAGGTCAAGGTCAAATTGTCCTTGAACACAAAAACCCTTTTTAAGCTTGTCCGAGTGATAACTCAATAATGCCTAGACCTATGGTCCTCAAAGTTGACTTGGTGGTTGGGCCTGACCAGTAGATGAACCCTATTTATTTTGAGGTCATTGGGTCAAAGGTCAAGGTCACAGTGACCTTTAACACAAAAACCCTTTTAAAGGTTGTCCGAGTGATAACTTAATAATGCCTGGACCTATGGTCCTCAAAGTTGACTTGGAGGTTGGGCCTGACCAGTAGATGAACCTTATTTATTTTGAGGTCATTGGGTCAAAGGTCAAGGTCACAGTGACCTTGAACACAAAAACCTTTTTTAAGCTTGTCCGAGTGATAACTCAACAATGCCTGAACCTGGAGGATACATAATATCTGCAAATATCAGTCATCATCACAATGGGATTAAGAACTGTACCAACCATCCTCAAACTTTGAATGATTATTGTTCATAATCTTAAAACTGACTCATAGACATCCAATGTGAAATGACAAATCAACTGGCATTTTGGTCCATGCAAATTTTACTCAATTGTCCTAATATTCCTGACAACATGGCACTCAGGGGGGGCATAATGTTTGACAAACATCTCTTGTTTACTCTAATTTGAAATTCTTCGAACATATCCGGAAAATACAGCGTCTGAATATACGTCTACACTTTGCAAAATGTTTATCCGATCGTCTTTCAATTTAAAATGGTAATGGGACTATATAATGACAAGGGGCGTCTAAAACGCTCATAAACTCTTTTTCAATTTATCAATTTTGCCCGACGACGTAAACAGAAAGTAAACCAAAATTGCAATTTCTTGTTGATGAATCATGCAACGATCATTCGGCACACTGCGACTGATTTCGGTATGTAAACAGCTATTACACATATGAAAAAAAAACGATAATGTGTTTATCATAGTATGCTTTATTACCTGTATGTATAAATCACAGATAATTTTACACCTTGCGAAACCAAGTCGCATGTTGATTGACCTTTGTACACAATAAGATTACAGTTAATCTTGACCAATTAATCTGGCCGTTTAACTGTATTTTCTTCTAGTGTTTCCAAGGCAGACAACACAACAATCTTATTAAAGGTAATCAGTTAACCATAATATGTATTTTCAGTGTAACAGTCAGAAGTTACAAGGGGAGCAGCATGTTTAGCATATATGAGATATGGACCAATGAATCTCAACAACAGACGTAAGTATGTTTGACAAGAAATGAGTGAACGCCCAAAACTATAAAACTTGGTGCTCAAAACAGGATTTCTCTATTGAATATTAACTCTTTCTCTTATTCAGTTGCATTTTGATGCATAAGCAGCAGGTAACTTTTGAAAACCTTGTTACAAGACGACAATGAGAACTTAATTTTTTCAACAACTATTTCAACTCATTTTTAGCTCACCTATGCATGAAGTGCAAGGTGAGCTATTGTGATCACGTTTTGTCTGGCGTCCGTCCGTCGTGCATCGTTGGTTGTGCGTCGTCCTTCGTCAACATTTGCTCTTGTCAACACTCTACAGGCTACATTTTGCATCCAATCTTCATGAAAGTTTATCAGAACATTCATCTCCATCAAATATTGGACAAGTTCGAAACTGGGCCATATGAGGTCAAAATCTAGGTCACTAGGTCAAATTGAAGGTATATCTTGTTAAAACTTGAGCATGTTGAAACTTTATCAGAATGTAAGTCAAGTTCGAACATGGGTCATGTCCTGTCAAAAAGTAGGTCGCTAGGTCAAATTGAAGTAAAATCTTGTTAACATTCCAGAGGCCGCAATTTTTGCTTCAGAAGTTTGAAATTTTGTTAGAATGTTTGTCTTAAAAATATCTAGGTCAAGTTCGAATATGGGTCAGAAACTAGGTCACTAGGCCAAATTGAAGGGAAATCTTGTTAACACTGTAGAACCCGCATTTTTGAAATTTGGTCAGAATGTTGAGGTGAATGATATCTAGGACCTGTTCGAATATGGGTCATGCCGGTTCAAAAACTAGGTGGAATCCGCTGTGGTCGAGTGGTGAGCGTCGGGGATCCCGGGTTCGATCCCCAGTCTCGGCAATTCGGTCATGGTGGAGTGCTCTTGGGCAAGGCACATTTTCTAGCCTAGTACTGGTTTGTTCACCCAGGGATCATGAATAATTAAATTTAAATGCGCGCTAAATGACCTTAGCTGTCGATGCGCCGTAAAACAATATACATTCATTCAAAAACTAGGTCACCAGGCCAAATTAAAAGGTAATCTTGTTAACACTCTAGAGGCCACATTTTCAACTTGAGCATGTTGAAACTTTATTAGAATATTTATCTTGATGATATGTAGGTCAAGTTCGAACATGGGTTATGTTGGGTCAAATTGAAGGAAAATCCTGTTAACACTCCAGAGGCCGCATTTTTTGCTACATCAGCTTGACATTTGATGAGAATGTTTATCTAAATGATATCTAAGCCTAGTTCGAATATGGGTCATGTAGGGTTAAAATCTAGGTCACTAGGCCAAATTGAAAGAAAATCTTGTTAACACTTTGGATGCCATAATTTTTGCTTCAGCAGCTTAAAATTTGGTCAGAATGTTTGTCTGAATTATATCTAGGTCAAGTTCGAATATGGGTCATAATTGATCAGAAATAACGTCAATATAGAAAAATGTTGTTCTAACTCCGGAGGCCGCATTTTTACTTTATTTGAAACTTTGTCAGAATGTTGTCTTGATGATATCTAGTCAATGTTGGAATATAAGTCATATCAGGTAAAAAATATAGATCAGTAGACCAAATGATGGAAAACCTTGTTAACACTGTGGAGGTTGCATTCAGAATAATTGTCTTGATGTGTTTTAAATTGCAGTGCATTGTATAATTAAGGTGCGCGAACTAGGGCCATCATGGCCCTCTTGTTTTTGTTCTCATTATAATGCTGGTCTTGCTTAGCTCCCGAATTTTAGTACATGAAATATGTGGGAATAGAATTATAAATTTTCAAAAACCTAATGTTTGAAACACCAAAATAGGATCCGAGTAATAGATCTCATTTCTGCACTATCACGTTAATCCACATGTTTGAATAACGCTTTGTTCAACATAACAACAATATACAGGTAAAAAAAAATTGATATCTTTATCGAGCGGCTGGTTGCATAACGCTTTCAATATTACAAGAATAGACAGATAAAAAAATAGATATTGGGTGTAATGTTTGTTTGTGCATTACGCTTATTGTGTTCACCTTGCAAACTGATACAGCTTTAAATGACCGCGACTGTCATGGTGTGACAAATGAACAAGCTCAATTTCAAACTTCATAATGTAACAAACAACCATTTCTGAACATTTTGTCTGGATGTCATCCATTTCTTCGATCTCCGTTGTGAATACAACTTGGAAAACCCAAAGTAAACATGTGACTATTCCAGTCAATCGTATTCGCGATATGTAAATGAAAACTATTTAGATTAGCCCAAATGTATGCAGTAAACATCATCAATATTAGGGCCGTTGATTAAGGCATGCGCACGAGACATGTATCAATTGTAAACTTCCACAAATACTGCAAAACTAAAAGTATACTCCAAGCCACGAAATAAATCTCGAAAGTTCACTGCAATTACCGCTAATTGTCAAAGAAATAACCCTGTAAAAGATTGACTATTAGAAATGCATATTATTCGGTTCAAATGTCAAAGAAACAGGTAAATATATCTTGCAAGCTTGTTTTAGCCAAAAACACTCTCTTTGCAGTTGTATTAGTGTATGCATTATATGTGGGTGAGTGGGGTAATGACTCCGGGGATTTTTGAAACAGCGTTATCAATTTAACCCCGTTAATATCGCTGTGCAAGACCATGGCTCCCAAGTACAGCGTTGTAATGAATCTACAGTGTATACTTTGTTTTATTTTGGGCACATTTGTTTGTCACACTTCCTTGTCTGGGCCATACTTCCTATGTATTGCACCAGACTCACCAAATTTTGTATGAAGAGGCATCGTGGGAAGATGGTGTGTTGAGTACATAAATTGAGACACTGTGACCTTGACCTTAACCTCTGACCCAATTTAAAGAAAAAGCTAAAATTACCTTAATTGACAAAAAAACATATCTTGGCCATATTTCCAACACTGTTACACCTAGAGTTACCAAATTTGCTGCATACATGCATCTTGTCAAGGTGTATAGTGTTAAGAACCGTAACTCTAAAAGAATATTTATAGTAAAAATAGGAGATGTTAATTTCTCCTTTTACCAAAATGTCTGCAAGTTGCATGCTGCAATGTTTTCAAAAGTCATCTACTTCAGAACCATCAACAGTCTACTGAAAGGATTAAAGCTTTTATCAATGACTTATGAGACATGAGGCAGATGACTTTTGAATGCATGCAACTTGCAGAAATTTTGGTAAAAGGAAAAATTGCTGAAAACAAGCAATTTGTCCAATTTCTCACAATGAGTTTGACCATAACTATACTTGCAGATGTTTTAATGCAGACAAAACAAAAAATATATCAAGTAAACATCAAATAATTTCTCTTTTAAAGACACACCCAGACAGGTGCATGTCAGGCATTTACAAAGAGTTGGACCACCGTTCTAGAAGGAGATGCTAAACAGAGATCTGTTCTCGTACCAGGTAAGTTACACACAACATTTCACACATAATGCTGGAGAAAACTTATGACAACTTTGTGAAAAAATGAGAAATCTCTCTGTCACAATGTTTTTAACTCTGTGGCTCATCAGCGGTTACAATTTTTTCCTCAGTTTTTATTAACCCCTTTCCAAATAAAACAAAGGATTTAGTCATACATATGGAATCTCTCTATCAATGAAAGAACAATTATTGTATAAAGTTTAACATTGCTCAAAAGGGGAAATTGCTCATGAGCAATATCTCCTTTAGTCACAATGTTTTAAAAGTCATCTGTTGCAAGGCATCAGAAAGCCTCTGTATGTTGGAAAGGGTTGACGACAATTCTGCAGCAGACGACTTTGAACATATTTTGTCAAAAAATAGAAAATCTCTATAATTGAATGGATAACCTATGACTAAAAGTGGAAAACATTGTGGCAAAAGGAGAAATTGCTCGTTTTGAGCAATTTCTTCTTTTGCCACTATGTTTTCAAAAAGCTGTCTGCTGCAGAGGCGTCAGAAAGCGTCTATATGAGGTAAAGGGTTAAAGCAGATGTCTATAAAAAATATGATATCATGGAATATGTAAAGTACATGTGATATTAGTCTCCCCTTTTCTTTTTTCTGTCATTTAATCATTCTAAAACCTTGATAGGAATGAAAGTACAGATTTATTGAGAGCAAGTTCTTTATTTCTCACAATGTTTTTTAAGAAGTTTTCTGTAGCAGGAAAACATTAAGAGGTAAGTTTGTGTCTTGTATGTCTCCAGATCATGAACAAATATTATGTAAAAAAATCACATTGACTGAATCCTTATGCAACAGACGATGTTTGACAACATTGTCAGAAAAAGAGATATCGCTCAAAACAAGCTATTTCCTTTCCATCATTATGTTTTCTACTCTGCATCATCATGTTTCTGCCAATTTTCCTATTAGTACCATGTTTCACAGGAATATTTTCAAAGCATATGGCCCTAAAATTGTCACATCAGACAAATTGTTGACACCACAATGTTTGTTATTTTTTCAGCCTCTTGGTGGAAAAGGGACTAAACAGTTATTGGACAGGTTTAAACAGACTGCCAGCAATAGTAGTTATATGCATTTGATATTACCATGCATTTTTACAGAGGTTTAGATAAGGGGGATGAAGTACTTTTTAGCTCACCTGAGCATAAAGTACTCAAGGTGAGTTATTGTGATCGCCTTTTGTCCGGCGTGCGTCATGCGTCAACATCTGGCTGATTTTTAAATAATTTTGTAGAAATGTTTTTTGGGGTGAACCTCTTTTAGATTCCTTCATGTCATGTTGATTTGTCAAAATATTGCCACTAGGGGGCAGGTCTGTTTTGCCTTATATGGCTAAAGTGAAAGCTTGAAAAATCTTCTCCTCTCAAAGTGTGTGGCAGATTTTTGAATAATTTTGTAGAAATGTTCCTTTGAGATTCCTTCCAGCCATGGTTATTGGTAAAAAAAAAATACATGCCCACCAGGAGGCAGGGCTGTTTTTCCTTATATGGCTAAAGTAAAAATAATAATCTGGTGAGCGATACAGGGCAATCATGGCCCTGTTGTTTCACAATATCCATGCTATAACAAAACTCTTCCATGTGGTACTTAACCCTTTCCCTCATATAGACGCTTTCTGACGCCTCTGCAGCAGACGACTTTGATGTATTTTGTCAAAACATAGAAAATCTCCATAATTGAATGGATAACCTATGACTAAAAGTGGAAAACATTGTGGCAAAAGATGAAATTGCACATTTTGGGCAATTTCTTCTTTTGTCACTATGAATTCAAAAAGCCGTCTGCTGCAGAGGCTCCAGAAAGCGTCTATATAAGGGAAAGGGTTAAGAGAAAAGTCTCTTGGAATTGACTCTTTTTAGTAACCACAACCTTGGGTTTGAGGGTCAGGTAAAGGTTTTAGATATTTTAAATTGCCCCTTTTCAAGAGCTCTGTTTGTTTACTCCAAGAACAAAATAGTTGTTTACTGCAATATTAAATGAACCTTATTCAGAGAAAATCAATGTGAGGGTAATTCTGACAAGTGTCAACAAAATGAATATCTGCCTGCCCATCTGTTTCTTACTCTTTCATTGTATATTAGATTAACGTGTTGTCTATCTTTGTCACTTACTTTTATAATAATTATATGATTTGCAAAGAATTCATATTTTCTTGTTTGATTTTGTATGTTTAAAGCTTCAATATTAAACACTTATTAAACTTTTAATCTCTTATTATCCTATTCCCACATACAGATGCTTTCTGAAAACATCTGTAGCAGCAAACATTGTGACAAAAGGAGCAATTTCTCATTTTGCCAAAATGTTTTTCAACTCTATTAAATGATTTATAGCTCCATTGGCTGAAAGCCATGTTGTTTGGTTGAAAAACTTGGCCCCTAGTGGGGGGGCTATTCTCCTTATATAGCTAATGTGGAAATTTAAAAAATATTCTGCTCCGAAAGTAACTGGCCAATTTGCAAGTAATTGCTGAATTATTTAACATGTGTGTAGCCCACCATATTTGAAAACATTGTGGGAAAAGAAGACTGTGTGTAACAATTTTACTTTTACCTCATGTTTTCTGCTATATATCAAGTTAGGCCTATAATAACGCTGTGTGTGTGTATAATATATATATATATGTGTGTGTTTGTAAAAGTATGCAGTTTAACCCTTTCCCTCATACGACAATTATGCAGCACACGTTTTGTGCAATTTCTTCTTTTTTCACTATGTTTTCAAAAAGTCGTCTGCTGCAGAGGCGTCAGCAAGCGTCTATATGAGGGAAAGGGTTAACATCAACTCATAGGATTAACTTGTACACATTTTCCACTTATTTTGTGTTGCCTGCCTTTGTAGGTTAAATTATAGGGATTACTTCTCAGTTGCCTGTAATTTCCAGACCTTGGAACACTGTAGTATAATCATTTACATGATTGAACTGGTGAACACTTGTCTTGTTGTAGTACGAATTTGGCTCCCCATCAAAGGTTTAGAGTAAAAGCAGCTGGATGGCTTTTCTTGACAGTAATAAGTCATGTGAGGCTCTATAAGCACAGACTACCCAATTCTTTACTAATTAGAAGTGCAACAAGATCCCTTTTGTCCTTGTGCAACTCATTTCCTTCTGCATTTTTTGCTCACCTAAGTACGAAATGCAAGGTAAGCTTTTGTGATCACCTGGTGTCCGTCGTCGTCGTCGGCCAGGGGATTGGCTTATTTTCCTTATATGTATATACATGTATAATGAAAACTTTAAAAATTTCTTGTCCAAAAGTAATGATTCGATTTAAAACTTATTTGGCACACACAATCATTGGGTGACCCTCTACCAAGATTATTGAAATTATTCCGATCCTTGTATAGTGAAAACCTCAAAAATCTTCTTGTTTTTATTTCTTCTTGTCTGAAACCTAAAGGCCTAGAGCTTCGATATTTTATGTGTAGCAATGTGTAGAAGTCCTCTACAAAGAATGTTCAAGTTATGCCCCTGGGGTCAAAATTGGCACACCCCCTGGGGTTCACTTGTTTTCCATAGAGATATATAGGCAAATACTTTGAAAATCTTCTTGTCTGAAATTGAAAGGCCTAGAGTTTCGATATTTGGTGTGAAGCATCGTCTAATTCTCCTCTACCAAGATAATTCAAATTATGTCTCTGGGGTAAAAACTGGCCCCATCCCAGAGGTCATCTGTTTTATAAAGATATATATATAGGGATAAACTTAGAAAATCTTCTTGTCTGAAATGAAAAGACCTAAAGCTTAGATATATGGTGAGTACAAGAATCTAGTGGTCTTCTACCAAGATGGTTAAAATTATACTCCTGGGGTCAAAATTGGCCCTGCCCTGGGGGTCACCTGTTTTACATAGAGATATATATGGAAAAACTTGGAAATATTCTTGTTAAATACTAACTGGTACATAAACTTTTCTTGGGAGTCCTAAGCCTCAGTCCTTCTTAGTCATATTAACTTAAGAAAAGACAGGCAATGCAGAGTGTGTATATTTTTGTTCTGTGATCCTCTTAGGCCTCTTGTATTGGCTTACCTGACTACAAAATGAGTTATTGTGGTTGGCATGACAAATCAGTACAGGTGAGCGATCCAGAGCCATCATGGCCCTCTTGCTTGTTTAGTATTGTCTATATTTAATGTTATTGTTTTACCATGAGGGGTCGGTCTACAAGTAATCATATAGATATAACAACTCAAGCTTCTGGCCTAACGGCCTTCTTTGGGAATCAGATTTCAGTGGAATAAATCAAATTCTAAAAGATGGGTGTCAAGGCGAATGCTTGAAAACTGAGTTATTATATTTATATCACAACATATTCTCTATGATGATATTATTTATACCTGTTATATTTACACTCAAACAATTGTTTTATTCATGTTTTAGATATCTTTTAACTATGTATCATAGATGTAAGTTATCTATCCTTAGTCCATGTCAATAGATAATGAAATAAAGGTTTGATAGCCTGAAAACCATCTTTTATACTATTGATATTTATAATGATCCCCAATTTTTAGATCACCTGAGCCAAAGGCTGAAGGTGAGCTATTCTGATCACTCTCTGTCTGTCATCTGTCGTTAAATTTTAGCTTTTAATATCATCTTTTACTTAACCACAGGACCAATTTTAACCAAACTTCTAACTCTGATTGCCACGGCAACAAAAAAGGGGAAATTTACCAAAACTTAAAAAATCTTCTTGTCTGAAAGTAGAAGGTCCATGCCTTTGATATTTGGTATGTAGTTTCATCTAGTGGACCTCTACCAAGACTTCAATTTATAACCATGGGGTAAAAAATTACTCCTCCCCCGGGGTCACTTGTTTTACATAGACTTGTATAGGCAAAAAACCTTAAAAACCTTCTTGCCTAAAAGGAGAAGGCCCAGGCCTTTGATATTTTGTATGTAGCTTCATCCATTGGACCTCTACCAATCTTGTTCAAATTATAGCCCTGGGGTCAACAAAGACTCCTCCCCGAGGGTCACTTGTTTTACATAGACTCATATAGGGAAAAAACTTTAAAAATCTTCTGGTCTAAAAGGAGAAGGCCCAGGCCTTTGATATTTGGTGTGTAGCTTCAGCTATTGGACCTCTAACAATCTTGTTCAAATAATAACTCAGGGGTCCAAATTGCACCATCCCGGGGGTCACTTGTTTTACAAAGATGTGTATAGGGAGAAAATTTAAAAAAATTCTTCTCTGAAGGTAAAATGTCCAGGCTTTTGATATTTGGTATGTAGCTTCATCTAGTTGACCTCTACCAAGGTTGTTCAAATTATAGCCCTGGGGTAAAAATGGCCCCATCCCGGGTCACTTGTTTTACATAATATTATACTTGTATAGGGAAAAACTTTTTAAAAAATCTTGTCTAAAAGTTGATATTTTAAATCTAACTTCATCTAGTGGACCAAAATAAAGCACTATCACAACCTGAAGCATCATCAATGTCTTGGTTGATTTTAATTAAAAACGTGCTGGAACAATAAGTCTATTCATTTTACGAAATTCACATAATGGCTTGTTTGTATCCGCGATAACAACGATATCCAACCCTCCTGTAACCATACATTCCTTTTACGCCCCATAATTGCATGAAACTGTTTCAACTCTTCAGACCGGTAAGGTTTCAAATACGGTCTAAATTTAGCTTTTGGAAAACATTAGTCCAACGACGTTTTAATACAAACCACGATAGTTTCAATGAACGCGTATGTATGAGGCTCCGTTTTACTATTTAATCCTTATTTTTTGATGTCAGAAAATGGATTTCTTGATATCAAGAAATAAAGAGTATTTTCTGATATCAAAAATTCATTTTTTGATATCAGAAAATCTATTTTTTGATATCAGGAATTCAAATTTTTGATATCAGAAAATATTCATTATTTTCTGATATCAAGAAATTGATTTTCTGATATCAAAAAATCGAATTCCTGATATCAAAAAATAAGTTCACAGTAACGTACAAGATCATTGCATTCAACGGGTATAAATACATAATCAAGCAGAGATTTGTGTCTACAGTCGTAGGGTACATAACTAGCATCAGAGCCAGAATACAGCACACTGATTGTCAGTACACATAAACTAAAGTCTGACGCTAAATCCTCTATTGTCAACGTTTTTAATGAATACTTGACCACATAGATCAGCATTAAAATTGCCCATTAATAACACCTTATCGCGATCTGCATCTAATAAGCTAATCAAGTCGCGCAACATTGCTATGTGAGAGCAAAATGTATCCATGCTGTGATTACTGCACGGCATGTAAACTTGTATTACATACATACCTGTGCCGTCATTTAACTGTATCTGAATACTTATTATTCGATCTGATTATATTGATAACGGTGTAATTGATTGATTAAGCTCTTTTTTTCACAATAATAATGTGCCCCCTTACCTACCCTTGACCCACTGGGTGTAGGTAAATCGAAATCACAAATACCAAAACCATTATATAGCGGGTGAATGCTATCTAAAAAATGCAAATCTGACGTGAAAAGCCAATGTTCCGATATTCCGCAAATATCAATAGAATATTGATCTTTAATAGACTTGTTTTACGCAGACCGCCCCTGTATGTTTTGGGAAATGTTAAGGGGGAACTATATGAGCCGAAATACATGTTATGCAGCAGTGTACATCCTATGTAAGTTATTCTCTGGAAAATATCTGTTAAAAAGTGGCGAGTTTAAAAAGCTTGTAGATGACATAGTGCTGCATAGGATATGCTTCTTCTCAGCAAATGATAATATTAGAAAAATACTGTTGACAAATATTATAGAGTCATCTGGCATGAATGGATTCCTACATCTCAAGAAAAAAGATGCAGATACCCAGATCCTAGACGGCATCGCTGGACTCGAGGAACATAATGCGACTGATAGTAGCTCATCATGGTGTACCTCGACACCAGATCCGAGTGTAATCGCCATTATTCAGAGTATGTTGTCAATACATAACTCTGTTAATTAACCCGTCCCAATGTGCAATATTATTCTGGCACCAATGTAGACAGTTTTCAGCGGTATGTATCTGGTGAACATGGGAAAGGGTGCACTGTCATGTGACTGACAGGAAAACACTCGTTTGTTATTCCTATTTATGTAGAATGCTAAATTTATGACTATATTCGCAATTGTAATTCAGTCGTTCATTTACTCATTCGCCCACTCGTTCCTTTGGGTGTACTTGTGTGCGGTCGTTCATTCTAAGACTCGTTATTATTACAGTGAATGATTGATTCATTGGTTAGTTCATTGAGTGTTAGATTAATCGACTGACTTGACATTCATACAAACATTCATTCATTCATTCGTTCATTAATATTCTTCCATTCATTCATTCATTCACTCACTCACTCAATATTGTTTCACTCACTCACTCGATTTTGTATTCACTCACTCGTATACTCGTTAGTATTCACTTACTTCATTCATTCATTCATTCATTCATTCATCTATCCATTCAATCATGCATTTGTTTGCTCATTCATTTATTTACTAATTTACTCACTCATTCCGTATCCATCCTGTTTTGTATCAACCACACCAACTCAATCATTCCCTGTGTGTGACCTTACTTACTTTGTAAGGTCTATCAATGGGTCATACACTGGATTTATCATTTGCATGCCTTGTTTTTCGTTTCAACAAGAATGCTAACTACACCCACCTTTCAAACATTTTACAACTTGCGCTAGCCTCCAACAAACCACATACATATTAGTTATTCTTCAGTGTTCCCATTGTATTTTCATGCTTATATGTTTGATCTCTTTTTCTTCTTGACGTGCTCATTTTTTCACTTTTTTCATACTTTCATATTTATATGTTCGATCTCTTTTTCTTTTGTTCTTCTTGTTGTGCTCATTTTTTCATATTTTCATGTTTATATGGTCGATCTCGTTTTTCTTTCTTGATATGTTCATTATGGTAATGTCACGTTACTGTCACGTAAATGTCGACTAACTTGTAATAAGATAATTAAACGTATGATATACAATTCATTGCAACACGTACATGTACATCTCATTGTACGTATTACAGTTAATGAGCTAACTGAGAACTGAATATTCAGTGAGCAATTTACAATTCATAAATATAAAGACTTGACTTAACCTCATACATAATCAGGACAATTTTACCATGACGAAGATGAGTCTGCACAGAAAGCCATGAATGTGATAAGTAGCCTGGATTTATTTGTATATCTATCGTCTATAGAAGCCGAAGTTTATTAACCCTTTCCCTCATAGACAATTCTGCAGCAGACGACTTTGAACGTATTTTGTCAAAACATAGAAAATCTCTATAAATTGAATGGATAACCTATGACTAAAGGTGGAAAACATTGTGGCAAAAGGAGAAATTGCACGTTTTGTGCAATTTCTTCTTTTGTCAATATGTTTTCAAAACGCCGTCTGCTGCAGAGGCGTCAGAAATCGTCTATATGAGGGAAAGGGTTAATCGGCTCAACGTAACCGCTATTTCAATATCGTGTGTGATAAGCAGTTGAGTCAAAGGTATGACTACCCGTATGCTGATCTTCATCATTCTCATAGTGGGATGTATAATAGTCAACATCATTAGGACGCCGATGCACATGTGTGTCTAAACTATAATCCTTCGGTAGCTCAGTCGGTAGCGACGCGGGCTGTCAATCCAGGGGTGGTGATTTCGAACCCCAGCTTGGCCAACATTCCTTCCGACGTTTGGCAAAAGTCACTGTGACACGCGTCATTCGTCTTTCACCATTGGGCTAACAGTCTTATGTGGAAAAACAGCCAGTTGCTTGGAAAGTATGTTGTATGGGAGTACTGGTGTCAGAAAACCAGGGATCATATCAATAGATGAACTTGCCGCCGAATATGACTAAATCTTTTTGGAAAACGGCATTATTTATTATTTGTTTTTATTTACCCTCGCCGTGCAGAATTGACTATTTGGCGAGCAGACAAAGTTAGATACAAGGGAGTCCGGTGCGATACCCTAGCTCTTTCCGAAAAGACCCCTTGGTTCTTTTACGTGACCGGTGTATAGCACCGATACACGCGAGATTATTTTTCCTGGAAAGGACCAGTACTTAACCTCTAGTTGAGTGGGGGACGCTTAAAAGCATCCCTCAAATTTCCAGAAGCCGGATCGGGATTTGAACCCCAGACCTCTGGATTGACAGTCCAGTGTTTACCTTGGTTTACCTTGGTTTACCTTGGTTTACCTTGGTTGTGAGATCTTCATAGGCTACTGCCTCTTTGATCCGTCTTAATTATTGTTTTGCTTCCCGCTTCCGGTCAATCATAATATGGTGTACATTTCATTGGAAGAAATTTCCAGTATACATTTAACGTGTGTTAACCACTGGACTATCCCGCCACTCAAAATTATGGGAGGTAATCAATCTAATAAACAACGGTATATGACGTCATGTTGGTGACGTAAGATCAGAACGTCGTTCCTAGGCAATTTAAACCGTTTAAAATGGACGAAGGCCAGATGAATTACAAGGTTATTACGTTTATTTTATAGACTGAAATAATATAAAACAAAGATGTCTACAATAAACGCGATTGAACAATCGACATATAGGATGTGTTACAGAGGAGAATTACCGAGCATTCCGTTCATAAAGTACAAAAATATTCCAAGTATGTACATAAATGACTCGGAAATCGACAGGTAAGCTTTGTTGTTATTATAACCTAAACACAGATCAGCAGGCCTTCAGACATCTACCCATTGTGTTGGAAAATATCAGGCGAAACCTTTCTATATTCTAGTCAGTGTTTCGACAAGTAGCGATAATAACTGATAGGATGATAACCAGTGCAAAGCTTCATGCTGATTAAATAGAAAATTAAAATTCTGCACGAATGCAATAAACTGAACTGGTTATGATGTTGGGCGGAAAAGGGTTTGAAAGAAAATAATTCTCTGCAATGCTTGGACCCCCTGCAAAAAGTAACTGCTAAAACATACTCTACTGAGGATCAAACAAAGGAACATTTGCCAAATTATATTGATAGCAGGTAATGTTTTTCGGACAAGAAAATATTTTTATAGGACTATAGCACTGAAAGAAAACCAGCCCCAACTCGACATTTGTTTTTAGAGGATTTGCACCAGCTTGAGCACACTTGTTAGATGAACGAAGAAGGAACATTTCGGCGAAATTTACAATGCATCAGTAGTTTCCGAAAAGACACTTTGTATTTCTGTTTTGCGATATTTGTCTAGCAACAAAGTTATGCACCGAATACAACCCAAATCTTGGCATGAATTTAAAAGGGGACCATCCAAGGAACAATAGCGATATATGGAAACAGCCCTGACAGCGATGTTTTAATGAATCCGAATAGATTAAGCAAACTATTAAAATATTTCAAAACTGGGCCAATAGTTTCTGACAAGAACAGTTTCAAAAGTTTTCCCTGTTTGTTGGTGGACCATACAAGGAACATCATTGTTGTTTGAAGCCAAAAGTTAACATTGGACGATGACAGATTGTGTTCCCAATATATCACATGAAGCCGTCATATTTAGGTGATTTCAAAAGGTGCATACATAAAGAAATATACAAGCAATGCACCATGGGTACCGTAGATACTAGATTCATGAAAATATCATGCAACTGTGACCACAAAAGAAAAGGAAAAAAATGTTTTTAATTCCGATGAGTTTTACATTATCTAAACACAAAGCAATGCTCCTGCGTAATTATTAATGAGATCAAAAATAAACAAAAATTATTTATATGACAGAACAAATTATCTCTGCACATATCCCTCAGACTAGATCATAAAAAAATGTGGGTCTTTTGCTAATGGAACAAAATAGACACTTTCATAAACACTATTCAAATCGACTTTACCGACTATACAGGTATAAGTATATTTTATTTTATTTTTTTCCGCCATAAAGGCAAGCATGAACTTGACAAAATATAAGGTACAATAAATAGACATAACTATAGGCACAAAATAGAAAAATTCGAACAGGAACGGTATATATACAAGCACAATGGTGATTTCCCACCCCGACACGACATGGGTCACAACCTTATGAACTAAAAACATCTGGCCCGTTCCACATCCTGAGAAACGAGAGATAGTTTCCGCTAGACCCTTACATGATGTGCAATTATAACAAAATGTTATCTACTCAGAAAAATAGGTCAAATTAAGCAGGGAAGGGGGAAAATGCTCATCACGAGTAAAATATGCCTAACCCTTAGTACATGTAGGCAAGTCATAGCTACAAAACGTACATATATGTAACGAATCAGGCAATGATCTGAACATGAATCCTTCACAACGAAAGGGTCATATACATAAATTATACATCCTTGTTACGAAAGCGAAAGGCAAGGACAAGTGAGTGAGTGTGTTGTTGAGTTGCTGGATGTGTGAGTAGGCTAAATGAGTGAGTTAGTGTTTTATTGAGTGTTTAAAAAAGTGAGTGAGTGAGTGTTGGGATGAAAGCATGTGAGAATGCACGCATCAGTGAATGAAAAATGGAAGGGTGGATTAATGATAAATGATGAATAAATAATGAATGAATGAATATATGATATGTCAAAGCATTATCAAATATTGGGGAAAAAACACAGAACTTGCTCAGTATAGGTACAACAATCAATAACAGTTTATAATTTAATTAATTGATTTCCAATATGTTTCTCAATCCTGATAACAATCCAACAATGTTTACATTATCATCCAAAAAAATAAACCTGTTATATATAACTTCCTTTCGGTTTGGTTTTATACATTTAAATAGTTTGTCCCTTAAAAGATGGGTTGAATAACACTCTAATATGATATGCTCAGAGGAAGTGACTTCAAAATGACTTTGCAGACAGTTTTTTGTAAAAGTATCACTGTAAAACCTGGCTATTATTTTTACGACAATGACACACTGTTTCGATAGTGATGTAGACAGGGCTGACCTGCTTAATTACCAAAGTTCGGCATGGTACAGTAACTGTGGCTTAATGTAGACAAAACTAGTTAAGTGTCGATCTTGTTGAATCCAAGTTATCCTGGTAGAATTTGCATGTCCATTAATTGCGTTGTGGGCAATGCTTTTCCAATGGGTTACCGTTGGGAATAAGCCAGTTGACATGACATTCAATATATAACTTTCTAAATAGTATTTGAATGGTACTTTTATATATTAAGCCATTAGATAAAGGTAGTCACTGTTTGCTAGAGCTTATGAAAACACATTGTCTTGACTCTGCAGTGCTGAAGTTTTACCTATATGCTCAGGTGCATCATCTTCATTTGTATCAAATGACTTGAAAAATCAATCACTGATAAATCATATTTTATTACCACTCGATATGATTGATATTGTTGTTTCATGTAAAATAACTCGCAAATAAAACTTTTGAGCAATATTTGAATGAACAATTAATTGATAGCTCGATGAAATTTGACATGCTTATTAATAATGCAAGCGTCACACTGTCCCGAAATTGACCCCAGAAGGTAATACGAATATGGAATTTTGAATTTCGCGCGAAGATGGCCCCGCCCTTGGTCAACAGCCAATCAACAGCCGAAGAAAGTACAATGCCTACAGAAGGTCACACGATGGCACCCCTACCACACACGAAGGCAACACGAAGATGTGATTTTGTATTAAGTAGTTAACCCGCAGGACACACGAAGGCCACACGATGGCTACACGACGTCGTATTGAGAGTACGATGCGTTCGAACTAGGTCACGAAGGCGTCACGTGTCCTCCAGATGGTATAACACCTTCGGCCGACCGTATCCCAGATATCTGCTTATTTGCCTCCCCTCCTGGGTTCAAGTGTTCCTTGCTCTCTCATGGTAAACACCCAGAAGTACTATGTCATGTCTCCATGCCCCTGGGATGACATGCTGGTGCTGGTCCTCCAAGTCCATCAGGTTGTTGTAAGTGGCTGGAGTGTTGTTTCTGCATGTCTTGGTGTCAATTTCGGAACAGTGTGACAGGCGCATAAGGATAATTATAAAATTAATTTAACCTGATACAATGTATTTCATCATCTGTATTAAGTGTGTCAAAGTATAGAAAGTATCTAAACCCATTTTGTAATGCTGAACTAGAGCTATTACTCTGCCGTCTGCTATTTTAAAGCTATGTGAGGCCTTACTTTTAGATTATCAATGTCAGCTTAAACCCTCTACAGTTTGGATTTCAAAAGGTCGTGAGCTGTACAATGACATCCTTCTTACTGAAATAATGTATCTGCCATGCAAGAGAATGATGAAGCAAACTGTGTTCCTGCTTCCTAGACAGTAAAAAGGCATTCGATAAAGTTTGGCACAATGGACTGCATGAAATGGAATACTGCTACCCCTTAAGTCCGTAATTAGTTTGTATGATGGTGAGTCTGAATCATATGTTCTGTTCAGAGGATATAAATCAGAACCATTTAATGTGACGGTCGGGATCTAATAAACTTAGAAATTTTGGTTAAGTTGTATGTACCAATTCACTTTTTTATCAAAACCATTACAGATATTGCTTCGAAACTTACAACACTTATTCACCATTGAATTATGGCCCTTTTTCGACTTAGAATTGTGGTTAAGTTATTCGTGCCACCCCTCTTTTTTTTCGAACCGTTAGAGATATAGCTTATTTACAATAACTATTTACCATCATTACTCACATCAACAGACAAGAGATCATAACTCTGTCAAGTGTCTTTTAAGAATTATGACCCTTTTTGGTTAAGTTATTCATGCCAAATCAAATTTAAAAGTAATTAGAGATATAGCTTAAACACTTACACAATTTGTTTACCACTAACAGCCAAGATTGCATAATTCGGCCCTTTCTCGACATATAAAGTACTTGGCTTATAAATAATATGATAACGTACTTGGTTATGTTTTCTGTACCACCCAGTTTTGTTTTATTGGCAAGCACAAACAAGTCGAGCGCGCTGACCTCCGACAGCTCTTGTTTGATGACTTTCTTGTTTTGGGTGCATGAAATGTGTATTTCTGGAACTAAGTGATTAATAGAAAACATGCTTAAAATACACTATGTGGCTTTATGCACTTTATGGCTGACCGAAGATAAGAAGTAAAATTACTATACTTTGTTCAAATGACCTCGTTTTGACACATATGACAAATACTTAACCCGTTGCTCAATAAGCATTTTCTTGGACTCATCTTAATTAAAAGCAGTAATTCCACCGCTTATCAGTAATGGGTGAATTGTGTTAACATTTGATGACATAGTGGAAAACATTGCAAGGAGAGTTTAGATTACTCGTTACGAAGCAATATAGATCACATCAACTGAATAATATTACCATTCACGTGTCTACCTATTTGCGAGTCCGTTTGTTCGAATGATGCTGCTTATGGTCAGCTAAGGACTTTATACTTCCACGCGAAATGGAAATCATCATATCAAACAAAAAAACTATTCAATGAAATAATGGCTGATCCCGAACCGATGTGCATAAAATCTCTAGCGAAATTGGTAGTCATTTAAACTCAGGAATAGTATTTTCTCGCGGTGCGAAGTATAGAGAGAAAATATTGTCTTAGCGACATGTGATTTGAATTGTGGGTATGTTGTTCACGCACGGGTGAACCCGTGCGCAGTTTGTGTAAGCAAATAATTCTACCAGTCAGTCACGTACAGGCAAGACGTGTTCAATTTCAATTTCATTAATCTCTGGTTGTTCCTGGGCCAGTCGACTGCATTAAATAAGCTCATATTGTTTATAGATCTGTTCGATATAGCAAGGTCGGGTTTATATAACTAATGTTGATTTAAGACTTGATCAGAAGAATTTGTTAATGATTATTTGTATCTCAGTCCTGTACTAATAAAGCCTGCCTGGTACATGCTAACAATGTTGTTGTTATCGTTGTTGTTTATAGGGGTATGAAAGAAGTGTAGCTAAGACGCTAAGTTATACCAGGGACGTAGATAAGATATTATCTACGTCCCTGGTTATACGGAAAATACGCTAAGCTAATCCATATATGTTTTCAATTCCTGTATTATTAGATTAAACATCATTCTTATATGTACTAGTTTACACAAACTGTGTGAATTGTTATATTCTACGGACAAGTCAACGATCAATAACCTGATCAGTTATATTAAATGCGCTCTTGTGATAAGAAGAAACTACTTATATACATGAAATGTTTAATTATTCTCCCTTGCACTTACAAATTCTGTAAATAAATGTATGTTGGATAATGAGCAATACTAATATAATTATCAGTATTAGTATTTGTTTGTATACATGTACGTATATGTGTGTGTATGTATGTATGTACATGTTTATATATTTATATATTTGTGTATGATTTAATGTAATATAGATGTTTTTATGATTATGACCTGAAAATAACTGGTAATCATGTATAGACGAGAAACATCTTGTTTATGTCCAAATAAAAGTTGTGTTCTGTTCTGTATTGTGTAAATTGTGCATAATTGGCATGAACTCTCTATATATATTCTTTATTAAAGTCTCATCTGCGTACATGTTACATAATATAAAACAAGATGTATACAACAATGCAGTTGATAAATAATTGTAAAAAGACATTCTAAAAAAACAGAATTGTACGAGACTAAGAAATCATCACATATACCTTCCTAGGCAATTAACCCTTTTCCTCATACGACAATAATGCAGCAGACGACTTTGAACGTATTTGGTCAAAACACAGAAAATCTCCATAATTGAATGGATACCTATGACAAAAAGTGGAAAACATTGTGGCAAAAGGAGAAATTGCACGTTCTGTGCAATTTCTTCTTTTGTCACTATGTTTTCAAAAAGCCGTCTGCTGCAGAGGCGTCAGAAAGCGTCTATATGAGGGAAAGGGTTAAAAATGTTAAAAGTGACAAGAAGCGATGCTTTTCCCGTTGGGGAATCATACATTAAATGAAACGAATTGAATTAACTTACGAAACAAAAGTGTATACATATAAAGCAAATATTACATTCGTCATATTGTATAACTTCAATTAAACAGATGCGCTATTTATAACATATAAAAAAAAAAGAAAAGAAAAAACACGACACAAAATTGTAGACTACTGGTATGTACTCAAGAAAAAGACTATTTACACAGATAAAATATTTTAAAATATTATTACAGATTTTGGCACTAATTCTTGCTATCTCACTATTTGATGATATAAATGATAACTTGTCAATATCGGACAGATTGATAAATAAAGGCTTGATCGTAAGGGCCTTATCGATCAATGGTTTACGTAATTGTTCATATAGTTTACAATAAAATAAAACATGTATTTCTGACTCAACGTCATCGCAAAATGGGCAAAGACGGTCATTTTCAGCCAGACTTTCGTATGTCCCAGTTTCTATTCTTATAGATGCAAGACCGCATCTAAACATACTCAAAGCTGACCTATGTGATGGCGGCAATATTAATTTACGATAATTTTCTGTAAAATAAATAGTTTTCATTTTACAATAGTTTCTAATATTAACTTCTGTGTAACAGATTTGATGTATTAACCCTTTGCTTTGTGCAACACAATTGCAACAAACAATTTTGAAAACATATGGACCTAAATATAGAAATGTAAATTGTTGAAGGTATAACTATGGAAAGGAGATGAAAGCCCTTTTACAAAAGGGGAGATGAACATAAAGAACGCTTGCCTGTTTTGTCACGATGTTTTAAAATATATGTGTTGTTTAATGAGGAAAAAGAACTCATTTTGAGTGATATACCGGCTCGTATATCACGATTGGGAGTTCAGGTGTGTAGTAATTAATCACGAAGGCCGAATGGCCTGAGTGATTAATTTATACACACCTGAACGACACATCGTGATATAAGAGCCGGTATATCACTCAAAATGAGATCTATTTCAATTCTAGCACTTGTTTATAACTTAAAGAGATACAAATTAAGGGGGAACTAGGTTTTGACATGACGTTGTTTTCCTCTATAAAAGCACGTGTAGGCTATTCTATCTTTACTCCCCATTGTATTTGTTTTGGCAATATTCGATTTTTTCAACTAACAAAACATTTTGAAATCAGTTTTATTAAGTCTATTATACCTTTTTCAATTCTTAAACTCATCATGGGCAATTTGTTACTGTCTCATTCTAAAACAACGTTTTCGAAACGCGCCAAACATGTTGGTAAAACATGTGAATGACGTCATTTAAAACAGTAACCTCACCGTTACAATTCAAATTTCCAAACGGCACTTACACCAAAAACTCGTGACTTCATTCATAAATGTCAAGCCCAATGTAGTAACGTAGCGCTCTGAGAAACGTTGTATGAAAAGTACTCGGGGGGGAATTTCAACAGCCAAAAATAGTTCCGGAAATTTAGAGTGATATACTGGATTTAGATCACGTTCAAATCCTTCTTTGTGTATAGAAGAGAAATTGTCAATAGTGTTAGAATATCGCATATAGAACATTTTCTATAGCCTACTTCAACCTCTTTAATGGGATGTCACTCATGTGGACTTGTTTTGTAAATGTAAATTTGTATAATGGGCCAGCGGCCTTAATTACTGATTAAACATATTGTATAATGAGAGATTCCGGAGAACATGGTCAACTAAGTTCCACAATATTCTTTAACCCTTTCCCAATACAGCAAATCTACAGCAGACAACATTGAAAACGTCTACTTAAAAATAAAGAAAATCTCTATAAATGAAGGGATTGAACAAATTTGAAAACATTGTGGCAAAAGAAGAAATTGCTCATTTTCAAACGTCGTCTGCTGCAGTTGTGTTAACATGCGTTTATATGTGTAAAGGGTTAAACACTATTGGTGGGAAAGGGCTTATGCTACTTATGAAGTTTTGATTTTGTATAATTTTCTAGGACTTATACGATATATTTAAATCGAGGTAAGAGACTCGTGCACAAACAATCCACACTAAGACCCGATCCTGTGGTAAAGCTGGCCGAAGTAAGGCCCAAATCCCCCACACAGCATGGCGCCACTAGCAATAAGGTATATATCAACATACTTTAACCATGATTATCGATTTTAATTGATTGATTAGTGTTTTACGCCGCTTTTAACAATTTTTCATTTATACAGCATACTATGACCATTAATATCGATTGTAATTGATTGTTTGGTGTTTTACGCCGCTTTTAACAATTATTAGCTCAACTGGCTGAAAGCCAGTCGAGCTTATGTAATGGCGAGTTGTCCGTCGTGCGTGCGTGCGTGCGTGCCTGCGTGCGTTTACTTTTTCCTTTAAACGACTTCTTCTCCCTAAGCTTTTGGCCAATTTGGTTGAAACTTCATAGGAAGCATCCCCTTAATGTCCTCTACTAAATTCTTTCAAATTTATTTCATCCATTCGAAATTCTGGTTTCCATGGCAACCGAAAGAAAAAAAATAGTGAAAACTTCAAACATCTTCTTCTCCGAAAGTGTCTTGCCGATTTCCAAATAAGTTTGTAGAAATGTTCCTTGGGTGACCCTTTATCAGATTCCTTCAAGAAATGTTGATTACTTGAAAAACATGGCCGCCAAGGGGCGGGGCTATTTTTCCTTATGTGGCTATAGTGAAAACTTAAAGGATCTTTTTCTCCGAAAGTGTCGGCCCGATTTTCAAATAATTTTGTAGAAATGTTCCTTGGGTGACCCTTTATCAGATTCCTTTAAGCCATGTTGATTGTTCAAAAACATGGCCATAAGGGGGCGGGGCTGTTTGGAGATTTAATTTTTGCCTAATGGCCGTGGAGCGATACTGGCCCTCTTGGGCCTCTTGTTCATTTATGCCACGAGCCATTTTTCAAACACCAGCCAGTCAGTCGTTATGCTAATCTCGCAACCCTGCGCACCAAGATGGGCAGCCATAACTACAATTGTTAAAGTCTTTGGTATGACGCAACCGGAGAATTGCAGCATAACATCTTAGTATTTTCGTTTATTAAAAGTGATAATAAATAAACACTCATGAAATATCCTCTATTTATGATGTGTGGTAAATGAAAATAAATGCAATCTTCCGGCGACAATAATGCCTTGTGTCAACGTTCTCTTGTATGTTAATGATTTATTTCCCTGCCCGTTACCTATGAAGGAAAAACAATAGTTGATGGGTCTTTTCATATAATCAATGTTTTAATTCTTTGTCACTTGTGTGCCTTTAATGTTGTTAGCCCGTTAAAGGTTTAATGTGTGTAGAGATCTATATAGGTCAATGACCTCTCTGATGTGTTTTGATTCCGCTTCCGGTCCATATAAATCGGGCATACATTTAATTACATGTTCTTCCAATGCTTGTTGTCTGCAGCATTTTGTGTTAATGTCAGCTGTAAACCTCGTCGTGCATTGTCTGTGCGGAGTGAAAAGTTCCTAGCCCGATGGACTGTTTAGGAATTTGCAGGCCACATGTACAGTGAACTCGCGTTAACTCGACCATGTAAAATTTGGACGATCATGTCTTTTGAAAATAGAACTGCTGCTGTGCTGTTTTGTTAATATGATTTCATCACTGGCTTACACAACTGACTTTACATACTTGAATTTGTTTTAAATCAAGTGGAAACTCGAACACATCGTTAACTCGAAGTAATGTATGGGTCTCAGCCTTCGACTGCGAGTAATCGCGAATCTACTGTATTTTCAACAACACAGGAGGTAGTTACCCTTTCCCTCATACGACAATTCTGCAGCAGACGACTTTGAACGTATTTTGTCAAAACATAGAAAATCTCCATAATTGAATTGGAAAACATTGTGGCAAAAGGAGAAATTGCACGTTTTGTGCAATTTCTTCTTTTGTCACTATGTTTTCAAAAAGCCGTCTGCTGCAGAGGCGTCAGAAAGCGTCTATATGATGGAAAGGGTTTAAAACCGTTTCAAAAGATTTTCATTATATAACGCTGTTATTCTACTTATCTCTGACCACAATGTGACTAACTACGAGGCCAGGAATGCATTGCGCAAGGACACTACTCAATCGTGATCGCCAAGAAAATACAAAAGTAAAACACTTTTTGTGAATTAAACCCTTCCACGCATATAACAATTTGAAGTTCAAAGCGTTGATAACGTTTAGTTAAAAGTATTGAAAGAACAATTATTGAAGTTGAAAACATTGCGGCAAACGGAGAAATTGCTCATTATAAGTAATTTCTCCTTTCGTCACACTTTTTTCAAAGGCAGTCTGCTTCAGAGACGTCATACAGTGTCTGTATGTATGACGGATAAAGTTACAATAATAACTTTCAGGTTTTCGATACAAAATTTGGACCAATGGACTCGGCCACAATTGATGCTTTATACAACAAGAGGAGATATTCAACATTTTCCAAAAATGCGGCAGAGGAGTGTGCACTTCCGGTTTCACGGGTAACACATTTAATAACCCCAACTTAGCCCGTTCGCTCATGTAGACGCTTTCTAATCCCTCTGCAGCAGATGCCTTTGAACACATTAATGTTCATAATGAGCAATTTCTCCTTTTGTAACCATTTTATCAACGCCATTCAATAAGTATACTTTCATTACAGATATGTTCCACGGTTTTGCCTATCTGTTATAAAAAAAGAAAAAGAAGGTTAATTATGTTTGCCTCTGACTGTGTGAGAGTCTAATGTTTTAGCAGTTTGCCTTATATGATTATTTAAGAGTCGTTTGCTTTGATATCTCCACCGAGGAGAAGAATACTCCTTAAACACAACAGAACAGAACCTTAATTCGAAGTACATAATACATAGACAAGAACTTTACAATAAATATACATGTATACGCTTGTCAAGGTCTGTATCAATCACACGCACACACACACACACACACACACACACACTCTCTCGCCCATACACACCCCCATCCTCCAATAAGTACGGTGCTACAATTGGTAAATTTCAAATTCTTTATTTGCAAACAACAGTTTACAAGTGGTTGCAAAACAATTAACATTTGTAAGGTTATACATATATTCTAATTAAAATAAATGTCAATAGCATTTGAGAAAAATGAAATTAGTTTAGTTATAATTAAATTAGTTATTTGTTTGAATTCAAAACAAAGGTACCTAACTCAGATTTCTATCTGTGTACGACTCTTTTTTAGATTCAAGTTTTGTATTGGCCATATACTTATTCTAACATTGTTCATAAATTGTTTAATAGCCAAGTATAACAATAATTTAGAAGTAAATTGATTCTAAGTTGACGGTATGTACGAAATTTGCGTAAACAATTGTATTCATTCTCGATAACATTCAAACTGCACATTTTACATATTCTTTTTCCCTTATGAATGATGTTATATTGTCATTAATCAATTAATAAATGAAATCATGACATCTGAGAGTCCAACATTAAGAATGTGTCAATGTTTGTTTTTAAATCATTTGAATTGCGAAAAACTTTGTATTTTAAATCAAAGGCATATTTACCTCTTCACGCTTTACCACTACAAATTTCATATGTATTCAAGGTTTATACTGTATTATGTACACTACTTATATTTTAAGTTAATGGCAAGTATAAGTTTTGTGTAAAATTACAGAGTGTTCAAACGCTGGATATAATAATTAAAATATATATGTACCTATGTTAATATGTTTGTTCATTGTTTAATACTGTATACTCATGGGCATGTTGCCCACTTTATTTCTCAATAAAACTGTAAAACTGTAAAACTGTACAACCGGACATCGGCTAGGCATCAACCGATTTATATGCGATCAGTTTGCGATGAGGTTTCAAGTCTGAGTTTAAAGTAACTCGATGCCTGCGAGGAGTCTCGAAAGGTTCCGGTCGAACGCAAACCTTTCGCAGGGTAGTTGTGACTAGGTACGCTACATTTTTAATTCATAAATATGCCTTTGGACACAATATAAATCTGCAGCAGAAAAGAAACACCTGTTTTACAATTCTTTCCCTTGTTATAAGAAAACATATACTCATAATCTTCTGTCATGCACAATTAACAGTCATTGGGTTACGGTGAATTGCATTGGCGCATTTTAATGAATTGTTACGCAAATACGCTGCTTTATCTTTTCACTGAAATTGTATTATCATTGTCCTTTTGAATAATATTTCTTCGTACTGTTATGAAATAGAAATTAAAGATTTGGCAAAAAATCGCCAAGCAAAGCAGCAATAATTATCCTTGTCGAGTCAAAGGATACGCGATGGTTCCATCGCAAATCCGCGATTATCAGTTTTATTAAAACCTGGGGTTATCTTCTTGCGTCCGCGATGGTTAAACAATCAAAATCGCGGTGATGAGTGGGTGTCCACTTAATTTGATGGACAGAAAAATTAGTCCGCGTTGAAAATTGTCTGCGGAGGCTCGCGGACGATGCGTTTTCCGCGTGAGCTGTACTGTATGTGCGTGATAGTACCTTGCATGCCAAACTTTAACCACATTTTCAAAGTCAAACAAGGGCTATAATTTGTACTGGATTCATACAAGAGTTATGTTAGTTGACTGTCAGACACCTTTGAAGACATGAATGAAGTTTCAATTCAAGATCAGTACTGGTTACTGAAATATGACCATGAAAGTATCTTGCATGCACAATTTAATCGAATTATTCTAAGTCCAAAAAGGGGAATTATTGTCTCAAAATCTGATATAAGTTTTGGGACTTGTCCTGCAAGGTCATTTGATGATGTCCAATAAGTGTGTGAAGTTTACAAGTAATAGCATCTGTGGTTTGTGAGAAAAAGTCTTGCATGCAAAACTTTAGCCAAAATTTCTAAGTTCAAAAAGGGGCATTATTGTGTCAAAATCTAGAAAAAGTTCACAAAAGTATAATCAACATATATTTAATCTACGCACATGATTCCAGTGACAATATCTACTAAACCTTCGTAATTTCAATGATTTTAAGTAATATTGGCTTGGTTTAATAAACCGGATGTGACATACAAAAGAATACAGAGACAATGGAATCAAAATTAACGGAAAGGAATATATTGAAACGAAAGGAAGAATAACTATTTAAAACAGATGCTCATTTGTTTAAATTCTTTGTATATCTGGGCGACATTAAGCACTTCAATTACACTGATATGTTCATCACTACCACTTCTCATATTTCGTCCCAGCAAGTAGATGTTGGTCAGTCTTGTGTGCAGCGGGTTTTTGTCGCCCGGATATGACATAAATATGTTCATCTTTTTTGGAAATGTACATAAGGCATTTACATTAATATGGACCATTTTTTCTTGCATCCACAATTAAAATGTCAATTTTCACTCAACCTATTATTATGGTTTTCATTTCTGTCATACAAGTCTAACCGCTCCTGGGATGTGTTGTCATTCTTAATAGCAAGACAGAACAAACCATAACTACTAGACTTTAAGAAATAATACACCGATTTGAAATAACATAAGTCATAACCCACTCTATAAATGTGCATCAAACTTTTTGACCTTCCGAAACGTTTAGCAAAACCTCGAACCATCAAGAAATTATTAACGATTAAAATATTTTATAGACAACATATAGGTCCCACAATTGCGGTCTTCGACAATTGTTGACCTATTTACGATCTCTATTTATTCCCTGAGTTCTATTATTAACAGAACACTCAACCAATTCGGAATAAACATTTTGTTTTTACCTTATTTAGTTTCAGATATTTTTGCCGATTGTTATTTTTTTTTATTTTTTTTTTTTAGTCTATATGATGTTATCAATGTACAACGATAGTCATCAATCTGGAATTCAATTGTCTTCTCGGCACACATGTCAACCTTCAACCTGATGTTATCATTCTGATTGAAAACATCAAATGCAGTCACATATAAAGGTTAAAAAATGAAACTGATGTCCGATTTTTTTCACTACTGTATGTTTGTAATTTGTGCGCTTATATTGGCAACACAATATTATATTTAATTGGATAGAAACTGTGAACCAAATGATTTCATGACTTAACTTCACATGCTGACTATCACATAGATCGTAGCATATAAAACGTCTTGGCCTTCTTGTTTAAAATAAAGGGACATTTGGCCTTCTTGTTCGAAATATTTACATCCTGTCTGTTTGCACAGGTTATATAAATGTACTGAACTGCATCTGCTTCCTTCAAAATCATGCACGGCGTCTTTGATGCTTTGCATCAAAATTCTTCTTGTCAATTAGTATGTATAAGTTAAACTGCTCAAGCACGCACGCATTGGTCGCATTGATCGACCATCTAATTTATGGTTACAAGTGGTAAACCGCTGACCCAATGTTATTGTCGCCTTTTAGCAAGGGCTCGTCAGAAGACAGGGGTGCAGAGGTAGAGCGTATCAAAGGTCCCTGGTTCGAGTCCCGTGATAAGCGGGTCCTGACTTTGGGATTTTTACACACAAACGGCGCGAGTACTGGTTAAGTCTCCAGGAAGCAGACATCGAGCGTGATTAATATAAGCTTAAAGCTTGTTTCGCAATAGATTTAAAATAAATAAGTTTAAACTAAGCCCAAGGCTTGTTTCGCAATCGATGTAAAATAAATTAGTTTAAACTAAAATAGCAAATTGTTACGCAGTAACAATGGAAAGGTACTCCTGACTAACAAATCATATGTATTTAGAATATTTGATAATATATATTTACTCATCTCAACGATATAGTCAGGCTGGTGCAGAAATTAGTATGTTCGATGAAAACGAAGGAGACTATGGTTCGATTCCTGGCCTAGTCGAGTTTTTTCTTCTTTTTTTTTTTTAATACAACAATATATTATAATTATCTTTTTTTATAAATTCCTCATATCAGGGATACAACTCATATCAGGGCTGCAAACGTCTTTTGAAACCTCTGCAACTAACTCCTTCAAAATATTGGGATTTAAAAAGTTTTATCAGTATTGCATTCAATTGTTTACCTATGCATTGTGAAATCCTATTAGAACATGATAAGTTTGTTTGTATGATGTTTTACTTCGCTTTTAACACTATTTGACAAATATAGAATACACAGGATTTTATTTCAGTTTTGATATTAGAAATTCACTCTCAATATATTTCTCATTGTAAGGCAGATATCTTCCTTTGACTTTAATATGACATGTTAATTTCTTAATTGCATACACAAACATATTGTAAACCAGTAGGCGTCCTAAACAGGAACTACCACGATAGCAGATGCACATATAGTAATTAAGCGAAGTAGTTTATGACAAATGTTAGTATATCGGTAGACCATCATACTGTGTGTATAGTATTTTCCGTTAAATTATAATAAAGTGCAATTGTAAAGTGTTCTTGTTAGACTTTCGGGATCGGTAAGTCAATGTCCAAATGTAATCTGCAGTTTGTCCCTTGCTGTCAGCACTTGCATTGCATTGATTTATGTCGGGATTCGGAACGGTTTATAAGTGTTATTAATATTGTAAACTATTTCAATCGGCAGCCTGATCCCCCCACGACTACCCAGGAACTAAAGGCTGATATGGTGCGTCTTCATGGCCAAAGATACGAGGAAACGCGGGATTCTTGGCAGGACGCGGTATTGTGGGATAGGATACAGTCTAGATTCCCCACACTGGGTTACGGAAGTATGACATCGGATAGAACTCTTCCTATGCCACCTTCAGCAAGACAGCGGCGGTCCATGAGAAGCAATGAACTGCCAAAGGAGAGGTAAGTCTCCGTCTTTTCAACTTCTTATTGGTCTTCCTTTCTGTCTCGATTAGGCTTTTCATTGTTTTGCGTTTCATTTGACGCATTTCAGACGGTCGGAGTGAATTCAGGAGTTATATCAGTCGCTAGATGTTTACGTTAATCTGAATAAAGCGCAGTTTTCTCTTAACAGAACGTTCAGTTCATGTTAGGTCGTTACCCTTACGGCTATTTGCTGTTTAAATAAAATGAGCCAATGCGTGATAAAATATACGACTTGGCTATTGGTAACAGATTAGACCCGATCTACTAGGTTTACAAATTACCTAAATAAAGCTTGTTAGATGCTTCTGTCAACTTTAGTGGATTCTAAAAAACGGAGCAGATGTACTGGATGATCTAACAAAACTGTTCACAAATCCCTTCTTGTAAATTTGTCCATGCACTGACACAAACATGAACGATTTGTTACGCTTGATCGTCCAGAGAACTTTAACTCTTTCAGCGCCAAAGGTAATATTGAGCTTTTTGCAAACAATACTATGTTAGGTAAACAGAATACTAAGACATATACCAGCGAATTGTGAGGATAATTATCCCTTTCCCACATACAGACGCTGTTTTACGCCTCAACAGTAGACGACGTTTGAAAACATTCTGGAAATATGAAATATTGCTCACACTGTTTTAAAATATATTCAACAATACTAATACTTTAATGTATGGATGTTTTCCATTTGTTTGGTAAGCCGTTTTGAAAGTCGGCTGTTGCTTATATTGTGTATGTGAGAAAGGAAAATAAGTGCATGTGTTGACCTGGTTTTTGATATTTGTAACTGTTTTCGGTGCTCACTCAACATATACATATATATTGTATATTGATTATGAAAATTATTATAATGCTCTTAAGTACTCGTACATTTATTCATTTCATTCACATTTAAAGATAAAAGTGCTGACAGTACTGAAGGTATAATTGCGATCGTTTAACAGGATATGCGGAAATGCATATATAAATATTTGTCTTAAGATATCGCGACCATGACAGATGCATCAGACCGGAACAAAATGTTTCTAAGATCTTATTTCTTGTTGGTCTTATGAACATTAATTGACCCTAACTCCGAATATACCATTCGGTCTACTTAGTCTATTCTGATCACTCGCTGTCCGTCGTACGTCGCCCGTCCGTCGTCCGTCCGTCGTCGTCGTCCGTCGTCGTCGTTGTCGTCCGTCGTCGCTAAATTTTAGCTTTAAACAACATCATCTCCTAAACCACTGGACCAATTTTAATATAACTTCACAGGAATATTCATTTGGTGGTCCTCTAAGATTTAATTTCTGCTTTTCCGACTTCAATATAATTTGGTAGAAATGATCCGTCGGTGACCATCTACAAAAAGTGTTCAAGTATGATTGGTTGAAAAACATGGCAGCAGAAAAAGGGCAACAAGAAAAGAAAATCCATATTTATGAAAGTATGTGTCTGATTTTAAGGAAATTGCAAAGAAATCCTACTTCAGTGATCCTCTAACTTAATTTGTTCAAGCCATATTGTTTGGTTACAAAATCATAGCAAACATACGTAATCACGAAAGTGGTAAACTGAACTTATATAGCTATACATGACAACTTCTACCATTCCACTGGATCAATTTCATTTCAACTTCATTGGAAGGTTCTTGTGTTGGTCTTCTTTCAAAATTATTCAAAGACTTGCATTGTGTGTAGAACTTTGGTTGCTGCGGCATCAGAAAGTAAGAATATTTACCAAAGTTTAAATTTCTTCTGCTCAATTCTGCAGAATCAACAATAAACCATGGTAGCTTTGCTATCGCAATTCTACCATAAAAATGTAAGATGAAAAGAAAAGGTCTCATACACATACAGAATAAAACATTATGCCATTTAATACCAGTTCAATGAATCAAGATTCTGCCTGATAACTTATATTTTTTTTTTCTAATAGTGAAGGCCAACACATTATCTCCGAATTCATGTTAGGTAAATTGGTTTGTGGCTGTTGTTGTGGGATGTTTACTCTCTCGTACTATGGAACTTTTCGTATATATCCTTGCATTGAATTATGAATCTAAGTCCGTCCATGCTTGAATCTGTAAAAGAAATAAATAAGTGTTACCCCTTTTCCAATATTACAGAAAAAATACAGCATATTGAAAACATCTGAACAAAATATCGCAAAATCTCTACCAAAAAATTGCAATAATTGATAGAATGAGTGTAGTGGAGCAGAATGATTCTATTCTGTTCTTAGGAATGAATGTCTACACGGCTATCGTGTCACAATTTGCACGAAAATTCACCGATTTGGGTACACAGAAAACGGCTTGAAATTTGGGGGTTCTTGTCTTATTTTTTTTCTGTGGGCGTGAATAATTACATGACCGAATACTAAGAAAGTTACGTCACGTTAGTTGTTTGAAGTAATAACTTTAGTCACTCTGGCGCCAAACCCCGATAATAATGTTCTATTTATCTTTTAGACTTACGGAGATAATTTTGGTTTTGCAAAATATTTGAGTGTCATCAATTGTTACGTTTTAGGTCATGTTAGAATCGAAATAATTGTGTGTGGTCGGTTGGTAGTTCGGATGCAATTCTGCTCTTCTCCACTCATTCTATTCCGCGAAACTCTTTAAAAGGTGTCGCCTTTCTAGTATTCGGTCATGTTTTCGCGCTATTGACGAAAAAGCGAAAACACGATATTAATGATGCGATAACGCGGTATTTTTCGCATCGTGTTTTCGCATTCTCTTATAGTGTTTTTGCTCTATCGCGGCCAAGTTTATCGTGTTTTCGCGTCAATGTAGTGCGACAGTGCGAAACCACGATGGCCCTAACTGGATCCCGTAGATTATCAAAAACGGAGCAAATGAATGGTTAGGATGATTGAAGATGTCATCTATGTGAAAAGACGATAAAAATGAAAATCTATAAATAGACTATTGATGAATTGTACTGTCTTTTGTTTTAACTCCTAATTTTATTCGGGAACCAGTGTCGGTGTGCGGTCGCTTACGGAATTTACAAACTGGACTAAATTGATAATGGTTTTAAACGCGTTGGTGAATACGGACTAAATCTAAAACGCCGGGAATCCAAAAAGTGGACTAAATGTTTACATTTAGATTGAGTCAAACATCTAAATTGAAAAGTTTGGTGAAAATGGGGCCTGGCTTTTTCCTCTAATTACTGCGTAATATATCATAGGGTGTAAGGAACCAGTCTACATTTAGCTACATTTTTAACGAATTATTTTTTCTCAAAAAATAATACAGTTAACGCGATCGTGTTTGTTTGCGGAAGTCACGGTTAAACTACACTTCCGCTTAGAATACACATTCGCTGCACCTAAATAGTCCTAGTATTTTTTCGATATTAAAATGACTTCTACGTGTTATTTCAATACAGTGAAGTCATAATTATACTATCGAATCATCATAGATAATCAATTTTCTAGAAAATATCAAATTAACAGTACGCGCATATATATTTCATTTGTCGGCAGGTACGTATAAGGCACGAGTATGAATTTTAGTCGTATGCCCATTAACTAGAAGTCGACCCCACGCTGTATAGAACAATGTTAATCTCACAAATATGCCACTACGCAGAGCTCAGTGAAATAGTCAGTGTGCATTTTAAACGCTCGCATCGCCGTTGTTTCTCCTTTTTCCAACATGATAACGATGATCAAAGGGGCTTTCTAATTATAGATCATGGTTTACATACGCGCGCATTCAGTTAGCTTAATATATATACGAAAGTAACGCTCAAACGTTGTATCAAAGTACCGTGGTGTAATGGAGAGCGTGTAGAACTACTAATCACGGCCTACTTATGCCCGCGAGTTCGAGTCCCAATAGGAACTGTTCTTTTTTTTTTTTTTTTTAATTCTTATTTTATGCGATTTGTTAAACATTATAGATTTATAATAATTAATTCACTCACATGAAACATAGTTATAATATAAGCCGAAATCCTGGATCCGCCCCTGGTGACGAAAACAAATCGAACTAACAATGTAAATCTCACAAATATGCCATGGGTGTTTTGACAGACTTTACGCAGAGCTCAGTGAAAGAGTTAGTGTGCATGTTAAACGCTCGCATCGCCGTTGAAATGCTACATTTACTAAAACTGTCAACTGATAAAAAAAATCTCTGGACAAAAATATTAATAATAATAAAATAGACTAAATTGTGCAATAGCATGATCAATTGCATTCATAAATTAGATTTTACAATACATGTTCAAAATAATTCGTTACAAGTACTTTCAGTACTTTGATTTGATTCCCGGTTTGAGATACTATTGAAATTATAAAGCGTAAGAGGCAGTTTACCAATTCAAAAGAATGGTGTTCTATTTTACTGTTTAGACTAGATACAGTATGAATTTCGCTTAACTAAAAATGTACATAAATTAAATTGATATACCGGCCTTTGTCTTTTTTTTTTTAATTTGTAAAACTCACACATGTATATAGAGTGTAAAATGGATGTTTCAAAAGTACTTTAGTAAGGACAAAGAGAAATCCCGATATGTGGTCACATTTATCTCCTCGTGCTAAATTTCAAAGCATTCCTACAGGAAGCCGCCAGTAGGCGGCTTCCAATAACGAAGCAGAAACGTAGCAAAAACGTAATAGAATATGAACATAGCGCGTCCCGCCGGTTGATACGTTATGTTGCGTTTGCTGACACGTTGTGGCCTCGTTGCTAGCACGTTCCTCGTGCGCATGCTATAACACGCTGTGTCACGCTGTGATATGCTGTAACACGTTACATACTACGTTATGAGCTGCGTTATATTGCGGTGTTTTACTTTGTACGACGTTGTGCTACGTTTCTGCTAATTATGTTGTGCTACAATTTGGTAATTTGTGGTACGCTATATATGTTACGCTGTCAGTCGCGTCAATGGATTGTAATCATTTTAACAGTCTTGGAAGAGGGTCATCAATGCGTGACGCGTTTTAACTGAACGTTGTTGTAACGTTGCGGCAGCGAGGTATAGGGAAGCATAGCGTGGAACAACGCGGCGACCACGAGGCACGCGAGACATTTGATATGCATTGTCAATTTAAATTGTGTCGCAACGGGAATACGACGAGGCGACAGCGTGGCCAGCAAATGGCTTGGATGTGGTAACAACCTGGCACATCGTGGCAACCGGCTGAAATTTCCAAGTCGTGGGTATCAGAAACGGGGCACAGCGGCGAGGCCAAAACGGGGCACAGCGGCGAGGCCAAAACGTGACACAATGACTGGAGCATTACAGAATACTTAAAAAAGGCGAATGCCATATGTCAATACTTTGTTATTACGCAGTTACTGTTGAAAATATGCTACTGAAAACACAAATATGCACACAAATATTGGTTTTGATTCAGTAGTGAAAGTGTATAACTTCGACACCCGAGTCTCATACATGTAATTTTGCTCAATATCAGTGGAAAGGTCTGATTACAAGCCTTGTCGTTCTCTTAGGAAACGAAAAAATACGAAAAAAAAAAAAAGGAAATACGAAATACGAAAAAAACACCACGAAATGTTGTTGTCATTCACAATAGAAATTAAGTTACATTTAGGCAGACACTAAAACATATGGGAGTCATTCGGCGAAGTAAAGAGATGTAGTTTTAACTGGGAAATACTATCCTGTGGGTAATTGGTATATTTCAGCGCTAAAACTGAAAGTTACATGTGAATAACATGAACCGAAACTACTCGCCAAATGGTCCCTAATGTGTTTTTCATTCGAAAACTCTTTTGATGTTTATAAATAAAAAACTATATAGGACTATGCTTATCCATAGTCACCTCTTACACAATTTAAAATGTGCGAGTGACTTTTGAGAACATTGTGGAAAATGGAGGGCGTTTGCTGCTCATTTCAAGTAATTTCTCATTTACTTCAAACTTTTTCATATTTATATGTATAAAATAACACTCAATATTCAAGCTTTCGGCCTGACGGCCTTCTTCGGGAACTTTATATTCGATAACTCAAAAAGCATGTATGTTACTAGTTCAATACTAAAAGTTTAACTGACAAGAAATAACAGCATGATCTCAATAACATCACGACATCATGACAACATTCACAACATGACGTCATTTCACCAAACGACGTCAAACTAAATCGCGACAAATTCCTCAAATCATTTTAAAAAATGGTTCCATGGCTATAAATATGTGATACCAATTTGTGATCTAGTTAATATAAATTAGTCGCAACCATCTTATCAGTGTTAAATCATTAAGACTCCTAGTTGTCATATAATAATAATAAATAGTTTTCATATTTGTTTTCAAATTCCTTCTTATAAACTTGTTATTTTCAATAACTTCTTAACTGTTACGCTTTCAATTTAGGTTCTGGGCCCGTATTCACCAAACTTTTAAATTTAATTTTTGGACTAAATCTAAATCGACGTAATTTAGTCAGATAATTTAGATTTAGTCCGAAAATCGAATTTAGACGTGTTGGTGAATACGGGCCCAGATGTATTTAATGTTTGTTGAACGTTCACCGGTAACAAATGCCAAATAACAAACAAAATCAAACGTGGATCAGAAATATTTGATAGTTTTTGCGCGGTCATTAGTCAAAAATTCCAAACTCAAGCGACGTTCAGATGTATTTAATAGTTTTTGCGCGGTACTTAGTCAAAAATGTCTACCTCAAACCCGCTGCAGATAAATTTAATATTTTGTTAGCGGTCGCTAGTCACAAATGATAACTCAAACGTGGTTCAGATTCACACAGGTCACGTTAATAAACAATTTTCTTATCTTATCTTTCTTATCTTATATTTAATAGTTTTTGAACGGTAAAAGGTCACAACTGGTCTAACTCAAACACGCTGAATATGTATTTAATATTTTGTTAGCGGTCGCTGGTCACAAATGGCACACTAAAACGTCCAGCAGATATATTTAATAGCGTTTGCGTGCTCGCTAGTCATACGTACTAACTAAAATGTGAACCATAACAATTTAATAGTTTTTAAGCGGTCATTGGTCACAAAAATCTAACTCATACTCATATATTTGGTAGTTTTGGAGCGGTCGCTGGTCACAAATAACAAACTCAAACGTGAATTAGAAATATATCATAGTTTTGAGCGGTTAATTGGTCACAACAGCTCTTACGCAGTGTCCGACAAATCCATTGCCCGGAGCCCGCGGGCTACCACAATAATTGCCCGGGCTACTGTCATTTTCAAATGAAAGCCCGGCGGGCTACTGTTTATTCCCGTGTCTGGTAGCCCGGCTTAATTACTTACACACATGTCGTGTATAAACAGTGACTGTATGTTACATGCGAAAACCACTCGCTGTGACCATAAACAAATCAATATCAGTAGGCGGAGTTACCAACCTGTCAGATCGAGAGGTTTCAGCCAACCGAATCGCTTCAGTAATAGTCAATTAACGTGATATATATACCAATTACGGCGGTCCAATCATTAGTGACCATTGTTCCCTGGTGTTAATCCATGAATGATTGCGAATAACCAATGAAATTCAAATATTCCCTTAAACGTATTTTGATCCATATTTCTACTTTCGGTATGTGATGTTTGCAAACTGGTGCAGACCGGTTCAGAAAGACGGAGAAGAAAATTGTCACCATGCAGAAGTTAATAAAATAAATTCGATCCAAATATTAAAGACAATACAATACGACCACTTCTAGATCTTATCTTGTCGTTAATCAAATATGAAACACCTTCATAATCGACATAGTATGCGATATGTCAAAGAAAATGTTTGGGATGAAATCTATAATGAATAATAAATGCCCAATCACGGCTTTGTTTACCAAAATTAATTAGCATAACCGGCGGGAAAAAAAATCATATGACTTAATAATTGCGATTTCATGGAAGAAATGAGAAATTGGGTCAATGACGTTAACGACCCGACGACCCCGATCAAGAGTGGACCCCGATGTTTACATTCAACGCTGTTTACCGATTTCAAAATCTCAGTAGGGAACCATGATTAACATTGCGCAATTATCAAAATGGCGGCTATGTTGTGAATAATACCGTAACACATGAAACAAATTTAACGTGTTACGGTATTATTCGCGTCATTGTTTTTGACAATATTTTATGATTTAACCCTTTCCCTCATACAACAATTCTGCAGCAGACGACTTTGAACATATTTTGTCAAAAAATAAAAAATATAATGGATAACCTATGACTAAGTGGAAAACATTGTGGTAAAAGGAGATATTGCTTGTTTTGATCAATTTCTTCTGTTGTCACTATGTTTTCAAAAAGCTGTCTGCTGCAGAGACGTCAGAGAGCGTCTATATGAGGGAAAGGGTTAATAACTTCATTGAACCTGATAAATTTGACTTTTGGTTAATAAAATTGAATCTTATTTAATATGGCGTTCTTTGTAAAACTGACACTCGTATCGTATGCCCTGTTTCGGTGAGGGACCTAAATCGGTGACCTCCAATTTAAAGAGTTTATACTACATCATTTGATTGTTTGGTCTCAAGTTTAAACATTTCTGTCACTAGCTTTTAAATCTTTTGTAAATATGGATAAAATACATACATTTTATGCAGAATATTTCAAATAACCTAGTGAAAAGTAATCTTGAAAATCTTTAGTACCAATTTTCTCCTATCTGTTAAGCTCTACCAAAAAGTCTTTTTTCCAAATTTTCATTTTTTTTTGACTGAATGCTGCACTTCAGGTCTTTTGCAACACAGTCATGTTATTTGAAATGGTCATTACCCTTAAATCATGTACATGGTGTGCTCTTAATATTATGTTTGTACAGAAGTAGAAAACAAAAATAATCATAAAACACTCATTGGCATCCGCGATATTTCGGGCTACCAGCTTCCAAATCTGGTAGCCCAGTGGGCTACCAAACAATTCTGAAATTTGTCGGACACTGTCTTACGTAAACCATCTGTCGCTATTTTAAGTAGTTTTAGCGTGGTCGGTGGTCACAAATGTCAAACTCAAACGTAAATTAGAAATATTTGATAGTTTGTGAGCGGTCACTCACTGGTCAAAATGTCAAACTTAAGCGAGGTTCAGATATATTAAATATTTTTAGCGCGGTCATTGGTCAAAAAGGTCTAATTCAAGCGAGGTTCAGATATATTTAATATTGTTTTAGCTGTCGGTGGCCAAAAAGGTCTTACTCAAGCGAGGTTCAGATATTTTTAATAGCTTGTGCGCGGTCATTGGTCAAAAAGGTCTGACTGAAGCGAGGTTCAAATATATTTGATAGTTTTTCCGCGGTCACTGGTCAAAAATGCCACACTCAAGCGAGGTTCAGATATATTTAATAGTTTTTGCGCGGTCATTGGTCAACAAGGTATAACTGAAGCGAGGTTCAGATATTTTTAACAGTGTTTGAGCGGTCACTGGTCAAAAATGCCTAACTCAAGCGAGGTTCAGATATATTTGATATTTTTGCGCGGTCAATGGTCAAAAAGGTCTAATTCAAGCGAAGTTCAGATATATTTAATATTATTAAGCTGTCGGTGGTCAAAAAGGTCTGAAGGTCTTACTCAAGCGAGGTTCAGATATATTTGATATTTGTTTAGCTGTCGGTGGTCAAGAAGGTCTAAAAGGTCTTACTTAAGCGAGGTTCAGATATATTTAATATTTTTTTAGCTGTCGGTGGTCAAGAAGGTCTAAAAGGTCTTACTTAAGCGAGGTTCAGATATATTTAATATTTTTTTAGCTGTCGGTGGTCAAAAAGGTCTAAAAGGTCTTACTCAAGCGAGGTTCAGATATATTTGATATTTTGTGTGCGGTCGGTGGTCAAGAAGGTCTAAAAGGTCTTACTCAAGCGAGGTTCAGATATATTTAATATTTTTTTAGCCGTCGGTGGTCAAAAAGGTCTAAAAGGTCTTACTCAAGCGAGGTTCAGATATATTTGGTATTTTGTGTGCGGTCACCGGTCAAAAAGGTCTAATTCAAACGTGGTTCAGATATATTTAATATTATTTAAGCTGTCGGTGGTCAAAAAGGTCTAAAAGGTTAACTCAAACGTGGTTCAGATATATTTAATATTTTCTTTTTTGAGCGGTCGGTTGTTAGAAAGGTCTTACTCAAGCGAGGTTCAGATATATTTAATATGTTATGCGAGAACACTGGTCAAAAAGGTCTTACTCAAGCGAGATTCAGATATATTTGATAATTCTAATAACATTTAAACGCTTTCATTTAGGCAGAGATTTCATATTTCTGCCAACATGTTGTCATAGTTGTCTGCTGCAGAGTTTTTGTTTGTGGAAAAGGATTAACCAAAAAGTAATCTTATCAGTAATAAATTAACTTATGCATTCTCGCTTCAGTAGCATGCGTAAGGGATTAAAGATTGAACAGGCCGAATCTCCATGCAAATCACAAATTATTTATTATTGGCAAACCATTTGTTTCTTACAGCGACATTTCAAATAAAACTGTCACAATTAGTCGCACATCTACCCAGCATACTGATCATCGAAATCTTCTAGAAAACAAACAATCGGTTACTCCAGCATTCTACATCCATGTATGTGTGAAAGGTTTTGTATAAAAAATATGATTTTCCTCAATATTCTATATATTTTCAGACACACTGCCAATTATAAAGCCCATGTGAAACAAGAACAGATCATACACTTAGTGAGAAGCGACGGTTTAGCTAATGTCTTGTGAGTAAATCTACTTTCATTAATTATATTTTCTGCTTACAATCTTTGATTTGTAGAGATATTTTGCCACTTCTGCAGTTATAAAATAGGCTTGGTTATTCGGTATTGCCAATGAATGTCAAAAGTCATTGTTTACAGAGCCACTCGTCTTCAGTCAATGGAATTAACTCTTTCCCACATACAACGAATCTGCAGCAGACGACTTCAAAAACATCAGGGAAAATAAATGAAAATCTCTATGAAAAGTCTTATAATTGGAGAGTTAAAATCATTGTGGCAAAGCGAGACATTTGTCATTATGAGCAATTTCTTCGTTTGACACTATGTTACAAAAGTCTGCTGCTGTAGAAGTGTCAGAGATCGTCTGTGTGGTAAAGAGTGAATCAATCCATGTTGAAAAGTAACTCATACTAGGGAAGAAGGTTGTTCTTAGAACTGATGGATGAAAGCCATGAATTGTTTAAATAACCGCCGTTATATAACTGAAAACCCTCTGACACGTATTTATAAACCAATCACTCAATCACATTGGGAGGAAAACCCACATCAAAATAACGTAGCTCATATGGTTTAAATATATATATATATATATATATATATATTTATTTATATTTGGAGCAGGCATTTCTTTTTATTTTGTTATCACAGCAGTTCAATTACCTGACAATGGTTGTTAACCAACACAGACAAGTACATTGGCTTGTATACGTTTAAACGAATGGGGATGGTTTAATGGAACTTCATGAAAGGTTTTTTAGAGGTTTCTGTTTCGTTGTGAATCTTATTATAAAACTGAGGAAAGCACAGGCTGAACTGAACCTATCTTTCACCTATCTTTCACAAATGCCAACTTGTACAATTTTGCACGGACATGTTTATTTTGGGGGCCTCTCCGACTGAAATTATCGCGTATAAAGGTTTAACGAGCGATGCTACAGGATTGCAAACCGCATGGCAATAGTGTAGATCAATATCATATTGCGCATCCGTGCAGCAGTCTAATTAGGATCTACACTCTTCGTTAATAAGCCAAGGAAGTATTCAAGAAGTATTTGACATACATGCATACATTAAGAGCACGTGGTATAGAAACTTCATTTGATCGTTTCTTACATTAGTTAAAAACCCTTTAAGTTGGTTTTCATAGAGCACGGACCGCCTCAGGCGTGTAATGATAGAGGGTCCGCCTCAGGTATGGGAGGTCTTGCTATATCAAAAAATATTTCAAGTCTTCCAGGTGCTACATTTTAAGCTCACCTGAGGTGAGTTAATAAACTCGCCTTTTGTTCGGCGTCCGTGGTCAACATATTCTTCTCTGTAAGCATTGGGTCAATTGGGATGAAACTTCTCAGAAAACATCCTATCAATGTCCTAACTAAAATTCCTTCAATATTTTCTATCTATGCAGAATTCAGATTTCCATGGCAACCAAAAGAAATGTTCCTTGGGTGATAATCTATCAAATTCCAAAGCCATGATCATTACTCAAAACACTTGGCCACCATGGGACGGCGCGGTTTTGCCCATAGGGCCCCGGCACGATATTTAAATCAAAACACTCAAAGTGCTGCCAGCAAGGGGCTTACTGCAGATCACGGAATAAATAAGAACAAGGATTTACCGATCAATTAATTTTTTAACTCATACATTTCACAAGAAGACCTTGTTATGTCCGTTAATTGAATAATATTTGAGTTGAATGTACAATATTTTATACACAGAATGGGGGTCTATCGCAATTTTTTTATTTGACTGGCGGTATTTCACAGAGATAGTTGCATAATTTACACACTCATGGATGCATTAATCACAATGCATGCTAAATCAAAATCAAAAGAGCGCTGCAAAACAATGAAAACTATATTGAATTTCCAATAAAAATATCAAAGCAAAATATGACCTCAATGAAAATAATCAGTATGGGATAGGTTTTAATTTTGTACCATGGGGTGACGTAATCGAAAGGGAGCAACCAACATTATTGATTGTTAAGAAAAACTCTGTTATATGTTTGAAAAAACAACCTTTGTGAATGCATAAATTGTATAAAATGATTTAAGAAACAGCAAGATACAAAATACGTATGTCTTCTACCGTTATTACAAAACTTTAGGCACATGTAATGGGTATTTAATAACTTTCCCCTAACTTCCTAGGCTACGCTTTTTTTATAGTTTGGTTTACGACCCGATTCATCAAAGCTCAGAAAAAAGTTTCTGGCGATGTTTTTGCCTATTTACGATATTGAGATTTTTAAATAAATGGATAATTTAAAAAAATGAGTGATGATTCATTTTAATTACTTCATATTACAGTATAATTCTAAAAACTGTAAAAAGAACGTTAACCCAACCAGGGACGTAGATAAGAGGGATAGGCAACTACACCTGTACACCTGTTATCTGGTTAAAATATCACACATAAAAATAACATTGTCCAAATTTTCACATTTTGTAGCAAATAAAACATTTGGCACATAAACAACAAATACATATTCTGAAAGCTTAACATTTCAACTAAAGTTAGAGATACAATGAATAACTGGAATTTCTTTGTATTTTGAACAATGACTGTTTTAAAAGACACCGATATTGGGATTTCTGAATAATATATTTATTTTTCCAAAGATTAATAGACTGACATTTTTCATACGGATAACATATTATCAAAACCTGCACTATATTAAAATATTGTTTTCTTCTGCAATAGAAGAATGTTTAAACTTCCAGATTTTTTTTTTTATTATTTTCATATCTTGAATAGTTTTTGAGTTTTACTTGCTACAAAGGTTGGCACGGGTGATATTTTAGTATATAATTTAGTTACTTATCCCTCTTATCTACGTCCCTGAACCAACTATGCAATACGCATGGCCGTAACGTGACCCGTTCTATTATTTGTAAATGCAGCATGTCATCGCTTGGCGATTTTGGTCATTCTTATTTAATAGACGACAAGGTGTCATCGTTTCCCACAGAGTATTTAACTTCCGCTATGAATACTTCGCTGTTTTCACGATTTCATCCGATTTCATCCGATTTCATCCGATTTCTAAAATTCATTGGATTCGTACCCGGTTTTTCATGTTTCGTTCGAGATGAACGATTCGTACCAACTGGTTTTCGCTCTTTGCTCTTGGGGAACTGACTTGACCATTTGCCTTTGTTTATTTTTCAGTCTTCTACTGGCATTTTCAAAACGATTAAAGTGACATTACAAACAAACAAAACAGACTTAATAATTCTTGCTATATGTTGACTATACATGTGAACTTTCATAATGCTCAATCTTGATCATACATATCTTTCTTTTCTTTTTAAATACTTCGTATTTTTTGTTTATATACTCCCGTTTTGCTATCATACTTCTGCTAAACTGGAAGGAGAATAGACTTCCACCTCCCATTCCTAAGCTTGTGTCACACTTAACTTATAACTAGAGGCAATGCACCTTAATATATGTTAATATTTAAGCACCTATGTTTTTTTATCTAATGGATCTTGTTAGAGGATTTCAAACAGTTTATTGGTAAAAAAAAAGAGAAACTTAAGCTTATTACATACTTGACACATTATAGTTGCAGTGAATGTTAAGCAAACCGTAAACCAAATGGTTTAAGGACTAAACTTGTCATTTCACGACTAAACTTCACATGCTGAATACCACATAGATCGTAGCATGTAAAACGTTTAATCCCTACGTCAATATTGACCCTTTCTGCTCTTGGTAGCCTTTTTATATAGGCTATGTTAGCAATGGGTATCACTAAACAGAGTCTGGTAGAGTCCGGTAGAGTCTGGTAGAGTCTGGTCGTCAAATATCCCATTATATCACTGTTTTGTTGTGTTTCTGTATTGAAATGAATAAAATAAAGTGCTATTGTATCATATAAATAAAAATAAAAAAGGTATTTGCCTATTTTAGTTTATTTTCGAGTGAATATAGAAATATTATATGCGTGAACACGGACACTGGTAGAGTCTGGTCATTATTAAGCAATAAATACAAAGTTTTATACGATTTTTAAGTTATAAAAAGTTTAATTTGATTTGTATGTGTCATATTATATATTTATTTCTTATATTATTTCAGCTGATAATCGGGAAAATAGTGAAAGATTGAGGATTTTTAACGATAACATTGTGTTTCGTAAATCAAAATGGCTGACGTGAAATTTCTGTTTATAATGCGGCCCTATCGTACATCTTGAACGAGTAATACACAAAATTCTCTCTCTATTATGGGCCAACTAATTGATTAGGTGTGATCAACAGATTAGTGTTATAATTACCAATATTTTAAATGTATGAAAACTACTTGATTGGAATAATTTTATGTTTTATATGTCATTAACATTAATTAAAACAAATGCTTAGAGAACTATATACTTACTTAAAAGTAATTCATATGAAATTGCAGGATAAATTGAGTTACATCGATCAGAGTAAATTAATTCTTTGTTCCGACGAAGAGTTTTCGACTTGTAAAGCCATTGACATATGTTTCCCACAAACTACAAGAGTCCTTTGCGCGAAACATTTGAAGGATAATGCGGTAAATCAACTCAATAAGTGTCTTCCTTAACCTGAGGTTAACCGCATATTTGTAAACTCTTCGGTCCTAATGGTATCTTAAGTGCTGAAACTGCAACCTCATTCACAGAAATGAACTAAGAAGTATCCAATACACATCCAAATTTGACATATTTAGAACGGATACTTACCAATTTGGAGAAGCATATGTTTCTCCCCAAACTCAAACATCCCTGGCTACCACAACAATGGTTTAATAATGCAAATGAGTCATACAACCATGTTATCAAAAGGACGACAAACTGGGTAGTCCAGAAATTGCCCGACATGATAGAAAAGTTACAATAACTTGAACAGTGTCAAACTCTAAATGTGAGAGGCGCATTGCACGAATTGGGTAAATATTGTTTGGCGACACAAGCGTCGGTGCTACATGTTTCTCATGCTACATGGACACAGTTAAGTCCTGACCAGAGATCAAGGCGATTTATGAAATTATTGAACTTTAAGTCGCATCACATTTCAAACATCACATCAACAAATAAGCAACTAACATTACCATCCATTACGAGAATTGCACGAAAACTCGGCACGCGCAAACGCCTGAAAAATTGCAAAACATACACAATTGAAAATAAAAAAAACCACATTCATGTAAAAAGGACTGCATATTTTAGCTGCACACCAACAACAATATATTTTTTATCAAGCATTCGCTTATACCTGTATGTCAGTTGTACATTAGACATTCTCAACAAAAATTCCTCTATATCTGTCTAGAATGTTAACGCTAGGACAAGGTTTAAATTTGAGTACTGGTTATGTCTCCAGGAAGCAGACATAAAGAAGCGGAAAATATAAATCAAAAACAATGAATAAAAATGGAGCTCTGTGTAGGGTCTTTTTTGTTAACCAAAAATGAGATCACGTCACCAATTAGAAACGAATTGAATTAAACACACCTTAATCTTGAGGATACAAAATAAACCGGCATACATCTGTTAGAGATTCGGGTTGAGACAAATGTGTTAAGGGAGAATTCCTGGTTTGTCCTTTGCGTATTACTCGATTTAATAGCGAGCTGGCAGGGGAAGGGCTCTATATTGACTTATAGGTTTCGCGGGTAATGTTGGCCCCGGATTCACATGTCGGCAATGTCTGCATGCTAAACAAGCGCTGTGAGCACCCTAAGCTAGCACGCTCAACAGTGGTGCAGACACGGCCTGTAGCTGGGTGCTGCTGCTCGGCCATGCTTTGAATCTCTATCAAATGAATGTACATAGAACCAAAATCATAAAATAACAAATCCAAAAAATGCAGCTCTGTGTAGGGACTTTTACGGCTCTATTTTGGTAACCTAAAATGGAAAACATAGAATAAATTCCCAAAAATTATATAATATAGATCCAAACATCAAATTTTAGGCCATGAGAGAGTTCCCCCACGTGGTGTGGCCTGGATACAATATTTCGCAAAATGCATTTTATGAACTATATCAGGATATATAATTATTTTTCAAGTTAAAATATTTTTGCATATTTAAAAAAAAAAATGCAAATATGGTTTAGTTTGATTCTACTTTTTGCGGAATGTAGTATCTACACAGTCTCTTTAATTTCATATGAATTACTTTTAAGTAAGTATATATAGCTCTCTAAGTTTTTGGTTTAATTAACGTTAATGACATATCAAACATAAAATTATTCCAATCTAGTAGTTTTCATACATTTAATATCTTGGTATTGTTATAATATAATTATAACACTAATCTGCTGATCACACCTAATCAATTAGTTGACGCATAATAGAAAGAGAATTTAGTGTATTACTCGTTCAGGATGTGCGATATTGCCGCATTATAAACAGAAATTTCACGTCAGCCATTTTGATTTACGATACACAATGTTATCGTTAAAAATCCTCAATCTTCCACTATTTTCCCGATTATCAGCTGAAATAATTTAAGAAATAAATATATAATATGACTCATATAAATCAAATTAAACTTTTTATAACTTAAAAATCGTATAAAACTTTGTATTTATTGCTTAATAATGACCAGACTCTACCAGTGTCCGTGTTCACGCATATAATATTTCTATATTCACTCGAAAATGATCTGAAATAGGCAAATACCTTTTTTATTTTTATTTTTAAATTATGATACAAAAACACGTTTATTCATTCATTTCAATACAAAAACACAACAAAACTGATAAAATGGGATATTTGACGACCAGACTCTACCGGACTCTACCAGACTCTGTTTAGTGACACCGGTTAGCAATATATGCACATCTTGGCCTTCTTGTTTGAAACAGAGACATATGTGTTTATATGTCTCTGTTTGAAATAAAGGGACATTTGGCCTTCTTGTTTGAAATATTTACATCCTGTCTGCTTGCACAGGTAATTTAACTGTACTGAACTGCATCTGCTTCCTTTAAGTCATGCTTCAAAAGCATGCGCGGCTTCTTTGATGCATCAAAATTCTTCTTGTTATAATTTATAGAGGTACAAAATCCCAACCGAGTCGCCAATTTGTTGTGTATGTGTACCACATTAAATGTAGCTTAGCAGAATATTTAATACAACAAGATTAACATGAAATACATGGGTTATATAGCACAATGATACACTAGCTAAGAGGCGTGGATTTGGGTGGATAAACTTTCATTCATGAGTTAATTAGTTAAGAAAATATACACAGCATTCTCCCCTTTCAAATTTAAAGTCATCAATTCAAATTGCTTTAATTTTTCCAGTGTGTGAATGACACATTAAGAAAGTTTGCATTTACTGCTTTAGTTTGTCCATGCATGTCACGCCTGCTCAAGTGATGTTAATTAACAGCGTAGAAATACATTTTATTTTTCAATAATAAATGTAATTCATATATTTTAACATAACATTTTTTTTCGAGTTCTTTCTTTTGGGTAAATGATGTCGTATAAAATCCATTTTTTTTCCGGTTGATATGCGAACACATTACCGCGTTTTGATCTTTGGTCAAGAACTATTGTGCGGTTCGAAAAGTACAACATGGATATAAGTAATTATTTTAGTTGCCAACAGTCCATACCTTTTCTTTTAAATATTCTACAGATGATTAACTTTCATTGACATAATATACGATCTGCAACTACCAAGAAATTTCTCTGAACCCGAGATGGTGTTGAGAAACGGAGAGCTGATAAAAAAGTCAGATGTGAAGTTATTCAATGTAGATATTGTACAAACACTTGTCTAGATTCCAGTCTCAAAACGATGAGTGTCTTCGGATTTCGCCTACTATAGTGATTGGCTCTAACGAGCCCCTTGCTAAAAATAACAAGATGGCCAAGATGGCCCTAAATCGGTCACCTGAATATTTCTAAAGTGTTTATCTAAACGTGTCTATGTAAAACAAGTGATCCTCAGGGTGGGGCCATTTTTGACCAATCTTTGTAGAGGTCCACTAGATGATGTTAGATTTCAAATATCAACTTTTAGACAATATTTTTTAAAGTTTCTTAACAAGTATAATATTATGTAAAACAAATAACCCTGGATGGGTCATACGTTTTTTCCCATATACGAGTCTATGTAAAACCAGTGACCCAAAGGGAGGGGCCATTTTTTACCCCAGGGCCAAAATTTAAACAATCTTGGTAGAGGTCCACTATATGAAGCTACATACCAAATATCAAAGGCCTTGGCCTTCTTCTTTTAGACAAGAAGATTGTTAAAGATATTTCCCTATATGATTCTATGTAAAAAAAAAGTGATTCAAAGGGAGGGGCCATTCTTAACCCCAGGGCTATAATTTGAACAATCTTGGAAGAGGTCTACTATATGAAGCTACATACCAAATATCAAAGGCCTTGGCCTTCTACTTTTAGACAAGAAGATTTTTAAAGATTTTTCCTTATACAAGTCTATGTAAAACAAGTGACTCCCGGGGAGGGGTAATTTTTTACCCAAGGGCTATAATTTGAACAATCTTGGTAGAGGTTCACTAGATGAAGCTACATACCAACTATCAAAGGCCTGGGCCATCTACTTTTAGACAAGAAGATTTTTAAAGTTTTTTCCCTATACGAGTCTTTATAAAACAAGTGACCCTAAGGGATGGGCTATTTTGATCCCAGGGCTATAATTTGAACAATCTTGGTAGAGGTCCACTAGATGAAGCTACATACTAAATATCAAAGGCATGGGCCTTCTACTTTCAGACAACAAGATCTTTAAAGTTTTGGTTAATTCCCTCTTTTTTGTTGCCGTGGCAATCAGAGTTCTCAATGGAATTTAAATATTTGAACAACTTTGAAAGAGGGCCACCAAAGGTACATTTCTGTGAAGTTTGGTGGCAATTGGTCCTGTGGTTAAGGAGGAGATGATGTTTATAGCTAAAAGTTAACGACGGACGGACGTACTCATGAAGTGTATTTGTGGGGTTAATTATTTTGTTTGAAACTTGTGGGTTGCAACCCACAAGTATGCTATTCATTCCGTAAGTATCCCCCTTTTACGGAATGAATAGCATTAATATGCAAATAAGATACCCGTTATAAAACAAACAAAAAATCTTTTTATCTAATTGTCTTTATAAGGATGGTGGGTGAGCTTTTCATCTTGCAATTACGTCCACGACTTTCATATAGGAGCAGTTTTTCTTCTTATACAATCGTTTGATTCATAAAAAGGAGGGCCTATATTATAACTGAAACCCATTCTACAAGCGACTTATTCGGACGATTTGATTTTCTAATTTGCATATTTAGTTTATAATCTATGACAATGTTTAAGGTGTTCAACACCACATGAAAAAAATCAGTTATATTACGGCAATTTCTTACCATTCCTATTGGTCCATTTATTCTGACACCAGCGATTCAAAGTATTTTGTATGACCTAGCCGGGGATCGAACCTGCGGACGCTCTTCCACTACACCATTTGTCAGCGATTTATGAAATAGTACAATCTTTATAGTGAAAAGAAGTGTCCTGGATATGCTGGGTATATACCTTTGTGCCCTCCGGAAACAAGACTGGATGAGAAAAGATCCCCAAAGGATTCCAGTCTGATGACAACATCTTACAGGTAAGTAAACCATTATGTAATGCAAATGCATTGTGATGCATCTACACGAGACATTTGAGAACATTTCGGCAAATGGACAAATTGCTTACATGAGTAGTTTCTCTTTATGCCGTAATATACTAATACAACTTTCATTTACAGAAATTTTACATATGTTGGTTGTTGTCTTTTGCATATTTGTATTGTATGGTAAAGAATATAGTAATAATAGTTATGTTCCAATAGTCGTCAACGTGCCTACATTTAAGAATTTAAAACAATATAGCATAACTATTTACCTGTTTAGACATTTTAAAATCCCGTCTGTTATGAAATCACCTGAGAAATATTACGTGGAAAATAACAAGTATTTGTTTTTTAAAACAATGCCCGAAGAATCAGAAACAAGAGGCCCAAGAGGGCCAGTATCGCTCCACGGCCATAAGGCAAAAATCAAATCTTCAAACAGCCCTGCCCCCTGTTGGCCATGTTTTTTACCAAACACCATGGCTAAAGGAATCATGTAAAGTATCACCTAAGGAATGTTTCTTCAAAATTATTTGAAAATTGGCCGACACTTTCGAAGGAGAGCATATTTTAAGTTTTCACTAAAGCCATATAAGGCAAAATAGCCCCACCCCCTGGTAGCCATATTTTTCAACCAATCAACATGGCTTGACGGAATCTGATAGAGGGTCAGCCTAGGAACATTTCTAGAAAAATTATTTAAATATCAGCCACTTTCGGAGAAGAAGATTTTTTAAGTTTTCTCTTTAGCCATATAAGGCAAAATAGCCCCGCCCTCTTGCGGCCATATTTTTTTACCAATCAACATGGTTTGAAGGAATCTGATAGAGGGTCAGCCAAGGAACATCTCTACAAAATTATTTGAATATCGGCTGGATACTTTCGGAGGAGAAGAAGATCTTTTAAGTTTTCACTTTAGCTATATAAGGCAAAATAGCCCCGCCCCCTAGCGGCCATGTTTTTCAACAAATCAACATTTCTTGAAGGAATCTAATAAAGGGTCACCCAAGGAACATTTCTACAAATTTATTTGAAAATCGGCTGGATACTTTCGGAGGAGAAGATTTTTTAAGTTTTCACTATAGCCATATAGGCAAAATGACCCCGCCCTTTGGCGGCCATGTTTTTTTAACAATCAACATGGCTTGAAGGAATCTGATAGAGGGTCACCCAATGAACATTTCTACAAAATTATTTGAAAATCGGCTGAACACTTTCGGAGAAGAAGATTTTTAAAGTTTTTTCTTTAGCCATATAGGCAAAATAGCCCCGCCCTCTGGCGGCCATGGTTTTTTTTACCAATCAACCTGGCTTAAAGGAATCTGATAGAGGGTCACCCAATGTACAGTTCTACAAAATTATTTGAAAATCGGCTGAACACAAGTTTTCACTATTGCAATATAAGGCAAATTAGCCCCGCCCCCCTGGCGGCCATGTTTTTCAACCAATCAACATTTCTTGAAGGAATCTAATAAAGAGTCACCCAAGGAACATTTCTACAAAATTATTTGAAAATCGGCCTGACACTTTTGGAGGAGAAGATTTTTTAAGTTCTCACTATTTTTTTCTTTTGGTTGCCATGGAAACCAGAATTTCGAATGGATCAAAAAAAAATTGAAGGAATTTAGTAGAGGACATTGAGAGGATGCTTCCCATGAAGTTTCAACCAAATTGGCCAAGTGGTTAGGTAGAAGAAGTCGTTTAAAGGAAAAAGTTAACGCACGCACGCACGCACGCGCGCACGCACGACGGACAAATCGCCATGACATAAGCTCGACTGGCTTTCAGCCAGTGGAGCTCAAAAACCACACGGTGAGCCCTATATCATGTGCCCGGAATTCTTAAAAAGTAATCCTTTACTGCAGAGACGTCATAAAACGCGTATATGTCTAGGAAAGGGATAATTTAAACAACAGGGCCATGATGGCCCTGGATCGCTCACCTGATTTATTTATTTTCACTTTAGCCATATAAGCCCCGCCCCCTGGCGGCCATAGTTTTTGACCAATCAATATGGCTTGAAGGAATCTGATAGAGGGTCACACTAGCAATACTTCTACAAAAATATTTGAAAATCAGCCAAACACTTTCGAAGGAGAAGATTTTTTAAGTTTTCACTAAAGCCATATAATGCAAAATAACCCCGTCCTGTGGCGGCCATGTTTTTCGACTAATCAACATGGTTTTAAGGAATCTGATAGAGGGTCACCTGAGGAACATTTCTACAAAATTATTTGAAAATCGGCCTGACACTTTTAGAGGAGAAGATTTTTTAATTTTTCACTATAGCCATATAAGGCAAAATAGCCAGCCCCCTGGCGGCCATGTTTTTCGACCAATCAATATTGTTTTAAGGAATCTAATAGAGGGTCACTTAAGGAACATTTCTACAAAATTATTTGAAAATCGGCCTGAAACTTTCAGAGGAGAATTTTTTTTAAGTTTTCACTATAGCCATATAATGCAAAATAGCCCCGCCCCCCTTGCGGCCATGTTTTACGACCAATCAATATGGCTTGAAGGAATCTGATAGAGGGTCATCCAAGGAACATTTCTACCAAATTATTTGAAAATCTGCCAACCAGTTTTGGAGAAGAAGATTTTTAAAGTTTTTTACATTTCGTTGCCATGGAAACCAGAATTCTGCATGGATCCCAAAAATTTGAAGGAATTCTGGTGAGGTCAATGTGAGGATGCTTCCTGTGAAGTTTCATCCCAATTGACCCACTGGTTACTGAGGAGAAAAAGTTGACGGACGACGGACAAAAGGCCATCACAATAACTCACCTTGAGCACTTCTTTCACAGGTGAGCTAAAAAGCCGTATTACATCTTACTGGTTTAAAATGAAGAACTTTACTTATAAAGATAAACTTCATGGATATGAGGGTGTTTTCGATCGCCATATGTGTCTACCAATATGTAACTAAATAAAGACATGATTCCATCTCTGTTTTAGATCACATGAGATGAAGGCTCAATGTGGTCTATTCTAATCAGTCTCTGCTCGTCGTCCGTCGTCGTTAACTTTTAGCTTTAAACAACATCTCCTCACAGTGCCATTTGATAAGCATGCAACTTGGTCATACAATTTGTTTCATGAATCTTTGGCCTTGTTCAAAACTGTCCAATATGCTCAAACTAGGACATTTTTCAAAGTATTATAATGGCTCATGGGGACTAGTTGACCCTGGTGCATTTTTGACAAAAATGCTACATAACTTTGTGCTCCATAAAAACACATTTTCCCAATCCCTTACCAGCACGCTATTAAATGGTATACTAAGGGTTCAGAATGTTGTTACCTTTCTGAACTCTTACCCCACTATTAGCCACTCTGTTCGTAAAAGTGGACCAAATCCATCCATATCCGATACATGGTATATTGATGCTTTCAATGTGTAGAAGTAACACATGCTTATGAGGTGCAGCGTATTGCTCTTTGTGAAACTTCTTATTGTTCATTCATTCACCTTATTCTGTTACTAGTTGTAAGTAATAGTAATCTTTTGGACTCACTCACGGTCCGTAGCTCTCCTCAAAAACCATAATTCTATTCAGTGCATAACTTGTCGACAAGGAGACAAAAAAAAAACCTGTTCAATTCTTCTTGTCAGAAACAGCTGGCGCTCGAGTGGGTGCAATTTGCCAAACACACAAAAACTACTTGATGGAAGTTGATTTATCATTGGCATATTTCACAATATAATAAGGCAGAAATTTCAAAATGCCTAAACCTGCTGTCAAATTTTCCTTTGATTCTTCATGTCTTCCTTCCTGCAGTCCCTTAAGTCGTTAGCATTTTCAGTGCTTTAATTAAATACACATGTTTGGTGCCTCACCTCTAGACTGGAATCTGAAACTAAAGTTATAAATTAGCACTATCTTAATTGTTCGTTTCTCTCCTCTCCTCTTTACTTCTTTGGTATGACCTACTGGGTATCATTTTGTGGAAAGATGCAAGAATGAATAGACAGCGTTTGCATTGCACGAACTATGCACCTTATTATTTTGTCTCTTTTAAAAATGTATTTGGAATAAATTACATTATGCAAAACACGCTTTTGCTAAAGGTTTAAAAAGATTGTACACAAAGGAAGACATTGCATGGAAACGCGTTCAGAAAACCGAAAAAACAATTGATGGGCAAATAATCTCTGCTGTAGAAAAAAAACCACGATGATTGATCTAAATCTACACTATTTGTTTATTTGTAACAGAAACTTTGAGGAAACTTTCAATCAAAAGTATGCAATAGGAACATTTGGGGTCGAATAAAATACAATTGCAGACAGATATCCATGTACAAACATCACATATTCGCTTATGCTGTTGTTGTTTCCTTGGACATACTCCGTCTGTCCAGCTTTGTATTGATAATCGTTTGGCGTAACTAATGTATATCTCTATAATTTGCTCGTTCTTTCACACAGCAAGTTCCCCGATAAGGTATACATGAGCCCAGTTAATGGTAAATTGGGACCATTCTCCAAGACGGTGACCCTGACGTCTCCTTTAAACCCATACAATAAGGTTGGTCGAGAAACAGTGAAGGTGGACAAAGACAGCAAATATCTCAGCATGAAAGATTATCTAAATGTATTACCGTATTAATGAATGTATTTCATTTCCAATGATCAGTTTGCTCGACTAGTCATAGTATTAAAACATTGCAATTGAGCTGTATAGGTTGTCTTGATATTTCAGTGTAACCCTACAACTTCAGTATTATTACGTGGATTATTAAAACTGCTTTGTTTTAGCTCGCATGAGCTTTATGCTCATGGTGAGCTATTGTGATCACTCACTGTATGGCGTCCGTTCAAATATTCTTCTCTAAAACTACTGGACCGATTTTGGAATAATTTCGGAGTAACTTTCTTGTTCAAAGTTCGGTTTTTGCGGCATCAGATAATGGGAAAATGCCAAAACTTTTAAACATCTTCTTGTCTAAAAGTACTCGCCCGATTTGAAAATTAGATTGCACAAAATTTCCTTGTGTGAGCCTGTACCAAGAATGTTCAAATATATCCAATACGTTGAAAAAACATGACCACCAGGGGGCGAAGCTTGATTTCCTTATATGTTTATATAGTGGAAACTTGTCCATGTTGTGTAGGGAGAACATATTACATAGAACGTTCATGCAGTATGCATGTCATGTAGGCAGGGCCTGTGAATACAGTAGTTCTTAATGGGTGTGGCTTATCAGGCATTGGTATCATATTACCGACTAATTGGCGACATGTATCAAATACACAACAGTTCATAATACTGGACCGATTAAAAAATAATTTGGCATACATCCTCTACCAATAGTGTTCAAACTATTCCGATCAGTTGAATAACATGCATGCTAAAGGGTCGGGCTTGTTTTCCTTATATGTATAAATTGTGGAAACTTAAAACTATGTTCGTACAAAAATGTTGGGCCGATTTGAAAATGACCCTCAACAACATATTGTGTATCAATTCGCTCTGTTTTTCCAATGTAGATACATAGGGGTGACTATTGAGCCCAAAAATCACTATTGCGATAGTATTGATTTTCAGAAAGTACCATTGCAATAGTTAAACTATTGCACAACTAATATTGTGATGCATTGCAATACTATTGCTTTTATTGAACTTTAAAAAAATAACTATTCTGAAGTCTAATTACAAGGAATAAAAGTATCAAAAAGAGCATTTTATTGTTTATCTTTTATTTAAAAACTTAAAAAGAAACCCTTTGCTCTCAAAAAGAACTTAATTTTCCAGCTTACACATAAATAAGAACATTTATCACTTTTCAGGCAACAAAATTTGTCAACAGACACTTAAGTAACATGGTCTTTTTTCTAAGAAATAAAAGCATATCTGCATATTTAGATTCAATGTACTACATGAACCGATACTACCGATAGTTCCAACCACTATTGCGATAGTTATTGATCTTCAGTTTTACAATCGATGCATTACTATTGCCCTTGTCACTATTGCAATATATCGATAGTTTGAACTATCGCTACAGCCCTATAGATACATGTGAATGTTCAGCCTCAGGGTGTTCTACAGGGTGCCACTCAAAATCCCCTAGGTCCAAAAATGGCTAGGTAGTCAAAATCCCCTAGGTGTAAAATACAAGGTACTCAAAATCCCCTAGCTGATATTTTCAGGATACTCAAAATCCCCTAGACAGAAAGTTCAAGGTAGTCAAAATCCCCTAGAATTTAATTTTTTTCTTCCTATTTATGTTTCAACCCTTTCAACACTAATTAAGTAACTATTATAGGTAGAACATAAAATACGGGCAGATGTAACTAATGTCTTTTAGCAGATCAGAGTGTTGAAAGAGTTAAAACAGCTCTTTTATGGACACCTTCATAAAGATAAGTAACAATTATGTCTATATTAAACCCTTTAATCAACAAGATTATTGTAACGGTTTGAAAAAATGCAAATAAAGTTAGAGTTATAAACTGCAGATATGGTAAATGTAGATCTTCAATTATTGAAAGCGGTAAACAAAGGACATCTCAAGGTAGTACTTAATTATATCATAGTAATTATGATTAGCACAATCAATAATTGTGACATACAGATTGATTAATAAACTTATTGTTATTATTTAAAGAAATTATCACTTTAAGGCAATTATCACCTTAATTTGTTTATCACCTGTGACTTAATACAATACAATACAATACAATATATTTTAATGCATAAAAACTACAAGTTTTATAGCAAATTATACAATTTAAACAAATTCCTTACATAACATAGACAATGTTTTCCGAAGAGCATATACAACTGTAGAAAATTAACCGTACATGTGTAACCCAAAATAAATATTATCATATTTATATATTTACTCACAATGAAGACACTATATTTCTTCTATTCTTAAATTTAAGTTTACCAAGCAGTGGGGTTTTGGTCTTGCCTACATTTTCAATCAGAACAGTTTTGTATACGCTTTGTTTCATTAGGGTATTGGGTCTAGACTAAAAACGTACAGAAGGGAAATAATTTATGTTTTATTAGGGTATCGCAGACCCTTATCAGAGCCTTCTGTTCTGGGTCTAGACTGCATACACAAACAGTATAGACTCAGATCAGAGGGCTCATTTACAACATATATATTCTACGCAATCAGTATAGACTCGGGTATCGCAGACCCTTATCAGAGCCTTCTGTTCTGGGTCTAGACTGCATACACAAACAGTATAGACTCAGATCAGAGGGCTCATTTACCACATATATATTCTACGCAATCAGTATAGACTCGGGTATCGCAGACCCTCATCAGAGCCTTCTGTTCTGGGTCTAGACTGCATACACAAACAGTATAGACTCAGATCAGAGGGGTCATTTACCACATATATATTCTACGCAATCAGTATAGACTCGGGTATCGCAGACCCTCATCAGAGCCTTCTGTTCTGGGTCTAGACTGCATACACAAACAGTATAGACTCAGATCAGAGGGCTCATTTACCATATATATACTATGCAAACAGTATAGACTCGGATCAAAGGGCTCATCTATCACATGTATATCATTATTAGCTATTGGATTTGTGAAACATGTATGACGTGTTATATGTAAAAATTTATGCATGGAAACTTTATACTTGTAATTAAATATGAATTTTGTTTTTCATGGCACTGACACGTTCCATGGATTATTCAACTGTATTTTCGCTTTCGCTTTAATTATGCAGCGGCTAATATGAGTTTTTATCTCTATTTGGCTGCTGCAAGTACTATTTTGGTAGTTGGATTAGCCATGGGACGTATTATATGTAAATAATATTCATTTCTGACAGTTATTGTTCATGTGAGAGGTTGATGGGTGAAAATGTGGGTGTAAGAATGTTAATATTATTCTCATAACCATTTAATTGTGAATTTCATGTATACACATGTGCTTTTGTAAATCTTCAATTTATGGAGGAAATAAAGAAATATATTGGGTCTAGACCAAAAGCGTATAGAGAAGGGAAATAATTTATGTTTTATAAGGGTATCGCAGACCCTCATCAGAGCCCTCTGTTCTGGGTCCAGACTGCATACACAAGCAGTATAGACTCAGATTAGAGGGCTCATTTACCACATATATATTCTACGCAATCAGTATAGATTCGGATGAGAGGGCTCATCTATCACATGTATATCATTATTAGCAATTTGATTTGTGAAACAGACTTCTATGCAAACAGTATACCGACAGTATAGACCAAAAACGTGCAGAAGGGAAATAATTTATGTTTTATTACGGTATTGCAGACCTTGATCAGAGCCCTCTGTTCTGGGTCTAGACTGCATACACAAGCAGTATAGACTCGGGTCAGAAGGCTAATTTACTACATATATATTCAACGCAATCAGCATAGACTCGGATCAGAGGGCTCATCTATCACATGTATATCATTACAAGCCATTGTATTTGTGAAACAGACTTCTATGCAAACAGTATAGACCAAAAAATACAGAAAGGAAATAATAAATGTTTTATTAGGGTATTGCAGACCCTGATCAGAGCCCTCTGCTCTGGGTCTAAACTGCATACACAAGCAGTATAGACTCAGATCAGAGGGCTCATTTACCACATTTACAAAAGCTCTTACTGGAGTCTAATAGTTTTGCATTCTGTTGGCAAAGGCAGGAACATTTTATATTAAGTAATGATATTTGTTTATATTCTACATTTATAAAAACATATATAGAAACATCTACAATCATTCTTCTAGGGGATTTTGACTATCTTGAACTTTCTGTATAGGGGATTTTGAGTACCTGAACATATCATCTAGGGGATTTTGAGTACCCTGTATTTTACACCTAGGGGATTTTGACTATCTAGCCATTTTGAACCTAGGGGATTATGAGCTAGGGGATTTTGAGCTAGGGGATTATGAGCTAGGGGATTATGAGCTAGGGGATTATGAGCTAGGGGATTATGAGCTAGGGGATTATGAGCTAGGGGATTTTGAGGTACACTCTGTTCTACACAATACAACTGATTTTAACTGATTTCATATTTTATGCTTTAAAGAAGACATGAAAATAAAAATAAAAAGTAAAGAGGCTAGATTCAACGGCAGCTATATGAGGTCAAAGTTATGTGATTTACTATTTCAAGCTTATCTGTCAATAGTGTTTTTAGATCCTCTCCCTAGGAATATTTCTACAAAATTATTTCACAATAACCATATAAGGCAAAATAGCCCCGCCCCCTGGCGGCTATGTTTTTTTTTACCAATCAACTTGGCTTGATGGGAATCTGATAGAGGGTCAGCCAAGGAACATTTCTACTAAATTATTTGAAATCTTAAGTTGTTACTTAAGCCATATACGGCAAAAGCTCCATCCTCTGGCGGCCATGTTTTCGACTAATCAACATAGCCTGAAGGAATCTGTAGAGGGCCTCCCAAGGAACATTTCTAAAACTGGCTAAACACTTTCAGAAGAAGATTTTTTAAGTTTTCACTATAACCATATAAGGCAAAATAGCCCCGCCCCCAGGCGGCCATGTTTGTCGACCAATCAACTTGGCTTAATGGAATCTGACAGTGTCATCCAAGGAACAGTTCTACAGAATTAGTTGAAAATCGGATAGACACTTTCAGGGGAGAAGATTTTTTAAGTTTTCACTAATTTTGAATGGATCCAAAAAATGTGAAGGAATTCAATTGGCCAAGTGGTTAGGGAGGAGAAGTTGTTTGGACAAAAATTTATGAATGCAAGCACGACTGTCAACTCGCAATGACATAAACTTGACTAGCTTACAGCCAGTGGAGCCATATACGGTAGAGTTATTGAATGGATTTGAAAACTGTTTTAAAAGTAGAAACTTCTCATCATCAGCTATTTATACTTTTGTCGTATAGCTTTCAAAAGTAGTCTGGTGCATATATGTGTAAAAAGATTCAGGAATTACAATTTCATAGACTTTTCGAAAAATGTGATTGCCCATATAGCAGTGAGTCACTTTTCTGTAAAAATTTCAAAAATGGCAATATTCACAAAACTATCCGGTTTGTATCAAAATTATATTTCTTTTTCTCAAAGCATAATGTTTTTCTTACAGGTTATCAGAGCAGATGGCTATATAAATAGTTAAATCAGCTTAACCTGTTCCGACATACAGACACTTTCTGACACCTGTCCAGCATACAGCTATTGAAAACATTGTGGCAAAAGGAGAAGTTGCCACAATTTTTTCAACTTTATTTCAAGAATGTTTCTTTCATTTTTAGAGATTTTCCATATTTTTGACTGAATAATTTCAAAGTCGTCTGCTGTAGATTTCTTGTATGTGGGAAAGGGTTAAGGGCTTATGACATTTGTATATTGCAAAAGAACTCAACTTGTAAAACTGCTTATGGGCAACAGGACACAGTTTGCATACAAGTTGTTTACTTTTAAAATTTCAGAGAAAAAAACTCTGAACCATCTGGTAAAATAGAAGCTTATTTCTATATACAGATCCAAAAACATCACAGTAAACGGAAAATGGAGTAAAATGAGTTTTCTCTGGTTTCCTGTACTGGACCTTTTTTCCTCCTTGCATTTATATATATGGTTGGTTTTGCACTTGAATTATCCAGACTGAATTTGGTTCAGATCTGTTAACCCATTGAGTCTCTTGTGCACAAGGATTCTACAGACCAATATCATCCACTTGAGTGAACTTCATAGCACTATATCCCAGGTACTAACTGGCCAAATATAATCACTCTGGGCTTCCTGTTTATTCAAACAAAGTTGTTAAAAGATTTTTATATATTTGAACACTGTGGCCTTGAAAATAGGTCGAGGTAATTTATAGGAGGAAACTATATAGCATTTCACGCTAGGTATCTACTGGCAACATATCATCACTCTGGGCCTCCTGGTTATTCAGAAGAAGTTGTTTAAAGATTTTCATATATTTGACACTTGTGACCTTGAAAGTAGGTCAAGGTTATTTATTGGAGGAAACTATATAGCATTTTTTGTCAGGTATCTACTGGCAAAATATCATCACTCTTGGCCTCCTTGTTATTCAGAAGTTGTTTAAAGGTTTTCATTTATTTGACCCTTGTGACCATGAAAGTAGGTCAAGGTCATTTATTGGAGGAAACTATATGGCACTTCATGCCATGTATCTACTGGCAAAATATCATCACTCTGGGTCTCCTGGTTATTCAGAAGAAGTTGTTTAAAGGTTTTCATATATTTGACCCTTGTAAACTTGAAAGTAGGTCAAGGTCATTTGTTGGAGGAAATTATATGGAGTTTTTTACTGGCAAAACATCATCACTCTGGGCCTCCTGGTTATTCAGAAGTTGTTTAAAGGTTTTCATATATTTGACCCTTGTGACCTTGAGAGCATGTCAATGTAATTTATTTCAGGAAACTTTATAGCACTCTATCCAAGGTACCTTCTGGTTAAATATCATGACCCTTTGACCGCCAGTTCTTAAGAAGAGGTCATTAAAAGAAAAAAGTTGACAGACAGAGACGGACGGACGACAGACAACACACCATAACAAAAGCTCACAGGCACTTCATGCCAATACACCTGCTGTAGATATTTGTAACAGGGAATTAGATAATGCCAAATAATTAGGTATGGTATACTATTTTATGTTTTATCATCAATCCAGTCCCATGGTATCGTCACCTCACCATCACTCATTACTGTATAATATGTTGATATCTTTACTTTAATTCCCTCTAACCAGTGGTTTATAAGGGTACTATTATCTAGCATTCTCTGACAGCATTCTGTCATTTGTTGGGGCGTAATAGCTTCATCTTTCCCTAATGAGGACACAGACATCCTCTCATAACACTGGTCCAGGGTTTGGTCCATATAGAGTGTATGCCTGAAATACATGTATACAGTCAACTATAAAACAAATCTGGTCTCCAGCTCCCAAAGCAAACACTCTAACCACTACAACATAGAGACGATCTTCAAGTAAAGACCTTGCCATAATCTTCATGTATTGTGTACGCCTATAATATAGGTATAGATTATCCAAAAGGCGTTTTAAGGGTCCTTAAAAAATCCATTTTTATAATATGATATTTTAAAGACATCTGTTTAGCTTACATTTCAAGTAGAATAATGGCAATTTCCCTGATATGAAAATGTCAAGTCTAAAAAGTGTGTAGTATAGAATCAAATGCTTCTACTTAAAAGTTGAACATTTGATCAAGGGTGGAAACCAACTGCAAACAAGAAATATGTGAGCTACTGCTCACTAGTGATACCCCCGCTCATGTTTTGAAAGACATATGTGATGGTGGGGTAAAGGGCCATAACTCCGTGAAAAATCATCCAACCGGAACGCAAACACGATATGCGCATCTACACTTGGTGGTGATCCTTCCTATGAAGTTTCATAAAATTCCAAAAAGCGGTTGCAGAGAAATAGCCCGGAAATAAATTTAGTCATACATAGCCTGATGGTGGAGTAAAGGGCCATAACTCCGTGAAAAATAATCCAACCGGAACGCAAACACAATATGCGCATCTACACTTGGTGGTGATCCTTCCTATGAAGTTTCATCAAATTCCAAAAAGCGGTTGCAGAGAAATAGCCCGGAAATGAATTTAGTCATACATAGGGGTAAAGGGCCATAACTCCGTGAAAAATAATCCAACCGGAACGCAAACACGATATGCGCATCTACATTTGGTGGTGATCCTTCCTATGAAGTTTCATCAAATTCCAAAAAGCAGTTGCAGAGAAATAGCCCGGAAATGAATTTAGTCATACATAGGGGTAAAGGGCCATAACTCCGTGAAAAATAATCCAACCGGAACGCAAACACGATATGCGCATCTACACTTGGTGGTGATCCTTCCTATGAAGTTTCATCAAATTCCAAAAAGCGGTTGCAGAGAAATAGCCCGGAAATGAATTTAGTCATACATAGGGGTAAAGGGCCATAACTCCGTGAAAAATAATCCAACCGGAACGCAAACACGATATGCGCATCTACACTTGGTGGTGATCCTTCCTATGAAGTTTCATCAAATTCCAAAAAGCGGTTGCAGAGAAATAGCCCGGAAACGAAAGTGTTACGGACGGATGGACGGACGGAAGGACGGACATGGGTAAAACAGTATACCCCCCCTTTCCTTCGGAACCGGGGGTATAATGAGACATTTATCAGTAAAGGGTAATAAGAGCTGTCTGCAAGACAGCATGCTGGACAATTTGGCCATTTGATAATACAGTCAACAGTTGTTACTGAGATAGTGGCTTGATAGTATAGTAAATCAAGTTGGATAAGTCTTCTTTGAATAGCATCTGCTGTTTTTGAGAAAAGGCCTTGCATGCAAAACTTTCTAACTTCAACAAGGGCCATAATTTAAAATAAATTCAATTATTATAAATTTTAGGCATAAATATAGATAATAATCTTTCCTATGTCAAACACGTAGACAGTGTATGTCACTCAATTACTTCAAAAATTGCTCTTCTTAGACAGATTAAACCTTACCTTTCAAAGTTTCAATACAATATTGGAAAATGTATTATAATGCATACATCCTGCCTGTCATTAATTATTGTTTAACAATTTGGGGTAATGCACCAAAAGTACAAATTAATAGAATCCTCAAACTTCAAAAGTCTGATGCATGAATAATTCTAGATAATCCCTGTGATTCACCATCCAAACCATTGTTTGAGGAATTTGAATGGCTGGATGTTTATGAAATACTAGAATACAACAAATCAATACTGATGTACAAAGCTATGAATGGACAAAAACACATGGAAATATAACCGATATTTTTTCATCACAGTCAACCAATTCTTACCATTTACGCTCGGGAGGGGGGTTGTTGTTGTTTGAGGCTGTTGTTGGTGGGTTTTTTTTTAAAGGGGGAGAGCGGGTTTGTTGGGCTTTTTGGTGATAGGGGAATCACTTGTTTCATCATTGTATGTTTCTTTATAATAGCTATTAAGATGGCCCCAATGTAAAATAGCCAATGGCTAAATGTGTCACCATCTATAAATAAAGTATTATTATAGTAGCTACCTAACCTGATTGTTTGATACCTTTAAAGACTATATTGAAGTTTCAAATGAAGACAAGAAAGTATCTTGCATGTAAAACTTTGTAAAACTTTAACCAAAATTTCCCAATTGGTAGCGTATCTGACTCGTGATCTGGAGGTCACAGGTTCGATACCCGGTTGCGGCGACATTCTTTCGGGCGATGTTTTCCATTGCCTCTCACCTCTGATCTATGTGAGAAAGTAGTCAGTGGCTTCGAAAGAATGTTGTGTAAGTACTGGTGTGAGAAAGCCAGGAAAACATGGGTAGGTGCACTGACCGCCGTGATATGACCAAAGCTGTTGAAAGCGGCGTTAAACTCCAAACAAACAAACAAAAATTTCTAAGTCCAAAAAGGGGCATAATTGTGTCAAAATCTGATATAAAGTTTTGGGATTTGTCCTGCAAGGTCATTTGATGATGTCCAATAAGTGTGTGAAGTTTCAAAGCAATAGTATCTCTGGTTTGTGAGAAAAAGCCTCGTATGCAAAATTAAACCAAAATTTCCAAGTCCAAAAAGGGGCATTATTGTGTAAAAATCTGATATAGAGTTTTGTGACTTGTGCTGCAAGGTCATTTGATGATGTCCAATAATTGTGTGAAGTTTCAAAGGTATAGCTTATTTGGCTTGAGAGAAAAAGCCTTGCATGCAAAACTTTAAACACTAGTTCTCAGTCCAAAAAGGGGCATAATTGTGTCAAAATCTGATAAAGAGTTTTGGAACATGTCCTGCAAGGTTATTTGATGATATCCAATAAGTGTGTGAACAATCTTGAAAGAGGATCCCCAAAGTAATATTCTTATTAAGTTTGGCTGAAATTGGTCAAGTGGATAAGGAGATGTCATTTGAAGCTAAAAGTTAATTTTACCCCTTTTCTGATGCTACGTCTTTCAACCAAGCATTATTGCTTGGAAAAAATTATGTAGAGGCCTACTAAGGGAACATTTCTACACATTTATCATGAAAATCAGACAAGCACAAGGTAATTTTTCCCCTTTTCTGATGCCATCTGGCTGACATGTTTTTTAACCAATCAATATGGCTTGAACATGTCTATCAATTTATATAGGAATCTGACTAGCAGATTCAGGAGAAGGATTTTAAAGTTTGACAGTTTCCCTCCCCCCTTTCTGATGCCGCAGCAACCAAAGTTCTTCATTGGATTTAAATCTTTGAATAATTTTGAAAGAGTACCACCAGATGATCATTCCAGAAGTTTTAACCGTTTAGGAGGAGATTTTGCTTAAAGTTAAAGGTTAACGACAACGATGGACAGAGAGTGATCAAAATAGATCACTTGAGCCTTTGACTTAGGTGATCTAAACTGGGAAAAAGGAGAAAATACTCATGTTGAGTAATTTTACCCTTTTGCATTTATTTTTAAAAACTTGTCTGCTGCATAACGTTTTGAAAGTCTGTTTTAGGTAAAGGGTTATATAAGCAAACATATAGGGAAATTCTTACTCTGATTTTACAATTCTTGCTTATTTAGTTAGCTTATTGTTCCTGAAGAAATTCAAAAGTCATGTTTGGCAAAGAAGTCAAATGTTGACTTAATCTTGAGAAAGGTTAAGTATTGAAACGTTGCTTACATTTTGGCATCAATAAGAAAAGCGGCTGCCCTGTCCCTATTTTCCACAATGAACTTGACTAGAATACTGCCGGGAATCGAACATGGGATCATTATGTGTCCGCAGTTAGTTAACGCAAGTGGTGAGGCTACCCTGTTAAAATTGAAAAGATAAGAATGTCTTTTATGACCAGAGTTTTTAATAAAGGATGAATATGATGTATTAAATTGTTCAATTATCTTTTCAGTACCGAAATATTCTGTTTAACAGAATAACAAGTGAGAGTGGCAGGGAAAAGAGGAGTTCACTCCTTTTAATCAGTGCTTTTGTTCATGGTTCGAACCAGATGCAAGGTTTAATAATCAAAATCCTCTTTTCTCTCATAATAACAAGTCCATGTCTATATTTAGTGTCCTTACCATTTGCAATATGAATGATATGGCTTTAATGTAGAATTTAAACCTTTTAACAAATGCAGGCTTCTTCAATCAGTCTTCAAAAAGTCAACTGATGAAGATGTGTCAAATTGCATCTCCATCCATTTTGGGAATAAAATGCAATTAGGCTAAATCCTTACCCTGCAGCTATTATGACAAGATGAGACATATTGTTATCCCCAAACTCTTGCCTTACCAGCCCTTGACAACGCCTTACTGTATTTATCATTTTATTTAAAAGCACCTCATAGTCTTGCACCATTATGGACTTTTGCTGTGGAATACGGATCACACTGATATTGTTCAATAGATGAGAAAGTTCCTCTTCCATCCTTGGTATTCTTTCTAGCACAGGGTCATATGCTCTCACTGACTCAAGAAGCTGCAATAATTCATGGTTTATCTGTTACACTATATTAGACAGAAGCCCACATAATCCTTTCCTTCATTCAATTGATTGATTGGAGTTTTAACGCCGATTTTATCAATTTCTCAGTTATATCACGGCGGCCAGTTCACCTACTCATGCATTTCCTGGTTTTCTTACACCAGTACTCCACACAACAATCTTCCCAAGCAACTGACTGCTTTTCCACATAGACTTAGCCCATTGGTGGAAGACGAATGCCCATGTCGCATTGACTTTTGTCAATCCTCGGAAAGAAAGTTTGCCGAGCCGGGATTCAAACTCACAACCCCTGGATTGACAGCCTGCGTCGCTACTGACTGAGCAACCGGGGCTCAGCTCCTTCATTCAAAGTGTTTCATTTTGAAAGTTATATCGATATAATAAAATAGTATTAACTGGATAATCTTAAGTCTAATTTTGATACAGAGTTGAAGACATTATGGTAAGAGGAGAATAAACTATCTGCCAGATGCATCAAAACTGTCTGTATCAGGGTAAGGTGTTGACTTACTCTAATCCATTCTTCCGGCACATCCTCACTGGCTAGTACAATATCACCATGAATATTCACCCCGGTCTGATTCCCAAACACCAAGTTACGCCCTGCAATAAAAAGTAATAATGGTAGAACATTGGTACCTGCCCTTCACCACAGTTTTTCAATTAATCTTTTGACTGAATTTTTAAAAATGGACATGACCAGCTGTGCATTTTGAAAAGTCTAAAGCCAAATTTTTAAAAATCAAGATACTATACTTAGTATACTATACTTCAGGCTCCACAAGATTGATTCCAGCAATCAAATGGTTAACTTTTAACATACCAGGAAAGGATAAATTGACCAATAAAAACCCATTTATCCTCTTTCTCATTTTCCTTTAGCCACAACATTTTAACCTCTATTCAATTAATAAATATATCAATTATAGAGATTTTCAATGTTTTTGCTTACCGGTATATGCTTTCAAAGTCATCTTCAACAGATTTGATGGATGTGTGAAAGAATTATTTTTCATAACATTTCAAAGAAGACTGTTCTCTAAATACAATGTGTCAAGGAAAGCAAGTCAATTTTCTTTCCACAACTTCAACAATTAAAAGCTATTTCTCCGTTTTCTTGATATCAAAGCGCGATAACTAAGTTAAACATTAAGATAATGAAAGGAAATTTTGTGTCCATAATTGTTCTGTGATGATACATAAATAAATAGTGTATGAAAATGTACCGAAAAATTAACCCTTTCCCCCATACAACAATTCTGCAGCAGACGACTTGGAACATATTTTGTCAAAAAATAGAAAATCTCTATAATTAAATGGATAATCTATGACTAAAAGTGGAAAACATTGTGTCAAAAGGAGAAATTGCACATTTTGTGCAATTTCTTCTTTTGTCACTATGTTTTCAAATAGCCGTCTGCTGCAGAGGCGTCAGAAAGCGTCTATATGAGGGAAAGGGTTTTTAATAAGAAATGAGTACAAACATCCAAAAAACTTTCCTATATCTAGTATGCACCAAAATGAGCAAAGATATTTTACCTTCCATAGTTTTTTTCATTCCTCCCCTCTGGCCGGCACAAAGACCAATAAAAGTTCGCAAACATGTGATAAAATGTTGAAGTCCCCAAACATTTTCCCAGCGAACTGATGCCACACCTATCTCGGATATGATCATTGTTGAAAGTCTTTCAACCTCCGTATGTGTGAACCTACTACTGTCTGTATATGACTTGATTCTAGCATGGTTCTCCTGTAACCAGGTTCTAAACAAACAGAGATATAGATAAGGTCAAAGGGAAGTAAATCGGATCGGCTTGCCGGGAAGACAATTTTGTCCGGGGGATTTCAGATGAATATGTAAGACTGAAATTGTCACCCATTGGACAATAATGATTTTGCTGAAAGTTGAATTCTTTTTTTGAAAACTATATTATCCTGTGAGTGATTTGTAACCAAACCATGGTTTGCTTTTGACTGTAGTGACAGCTTCAGAGTATTTTTTAGAACATCCTGTATTTCCAGAAATTTAAAGTGAAATTCAGTTCGGGATAAGGGTGACCTATCATTTGACATCATAGCTAAAAAAATGGTAGCATGAGCCCTGAGTTTCTAGTGCTGTAATGGTAGATATAAGAATGGACTTTGATTTAGTACAGGTTTGTGGGTTCATTGAGATGTTGGGAAAGAACCCATAACACTACAATGGTCGCCGATGTAAAATGGATTGCTTCCCTTTGATCAAAAGGGAGAGTCAACTTATTTTCCCCCACCCCACATAATTACTTCCCTTATCACAATTTAACTCTTTTGTTATCTGCACTTTAAAAGAGTTCACTCCTTGAGTATCAACTTTATTGAGTCTAACCCATTGCTGCACACAGACGCTCCCTGATCGGTCTGCAGCAGAATAATGAGCAATTTCTCTTTTTTAAAACTCTTTCATGAAGATTTTCTATGTTCTTCGCCAATTTGTTTTTAAATACGTATGCTGCAGATATGATGTATGTGGGAAAGGGTCTAAGAGTCTAATAAAGATTTCAGAACATGAAATACGCATCTTTGCATTGACTATGATGAATACATGAGCTTCTTGGAATGGTAGAGATAAGAAACATTAACAAGACCTCGGGCTGAGTGTATCTCGCCCTTCTAAGAAAATCAGATATTAAATGGTATCACTATGCAAAAAGAAAGTAAAGTTGATAAAATGTGAAAAAGTAAGTGTCTGTCAATGCATTGTTATCAACATGTCATGATAAATAATAAACTCACTACATGTGTATATATCTTAATATATTTATTCACACATGAAGTAAAGAGTGATCAATAATACTACATTAAATATTGACATTGACGGATGTCCCATGACCTAACAATACATCTGACAAAGTTTCAGAAACATTCAAGTAGGGGTTGCTGAGATATAAGAAAGTTTAAGTTTTGAGGTTAAGTTACCTAACAAAGGTAAAGTTCTGCACAATTATGACCTTGACCCTGAAAATTATGACGTTGACAGATGTATCATGACCAAACAATACATCTGACAATGTTTCAGAAAAATTCAAGCAGGGGTTGCTGAGATATAAGAAAGTTTTGAGGTTAAGTTACCTAACAAAGGTCAAGTTCTGCACAATTATGACCTTGACCCTGAAAATTTTGACGTTGATGGATGTCCCATGACCAAACAATACATCTGACAAAGTTTCAGAAGAATTCCAGCAGGGGTTGCTGAGATATAAGAAAGTTTTAAGTTTTGAGGTTAAGTTACCTAAGAAAGGTCAAGTTCTGCACAATTATGACCTTGACCCTGAACATTTTGACGTTGATGGATGTCCCATGACCAAACAATACATCTGACAAAGTTTCAGAAAAATTCCAGCAGGGGTTGCTGAGATATAAGAAAGGGTCAAGTTCTGCACAATTATGACCTTGACCCTGAAAATGATGACGTTGACAGATGTCCCATGACCAAACAATACATCTGACAATGTTTCAGAAAAATTCAAGCAGGGGTTGCTGAGATATAAGAAAGGTTAAGTTTTGAGGTTAAGTTACCTAACAAAGGTCAAGTTCGCACAATTATGACTTTGACCCTAAAAATTTTACGTTGACAGATGTCCCATGACCAAACAATACATCTGACAAAGTTTCAGAAAAATTCCAGCAGGGGATGCTGAGATATAAGAAAGGGTCAAGTCCTGCACAATTATGACCTTGACCCTGAAAATTATGATGTTGACAGATGTATCATGACCAAACAATATATTTGACAATGTTTCAGAAAAATTCAAGCAGGGGTTGCTGAGATATAAGAAAGGTTAAGTTTTGAGGTTAAGCTACCTAACAAAGGTCAAGTTCTGCACAATTATGACCTTGACCCTGAAAAAATTTACGTTGAATGATGTCCCATGACCAAACAATACATCTGACAAAGTTTCAGAAAAATTCAAGCAGAGGTTGCTGAGATATAAGAAAGGTTAAGTTTTGAGGTTAAGTTACCTAACAAAGGTCAAGTTCTGCACAATTATGACCTTGACCCTGAACATTTTGACATTGACAGATGTCCCATGACCAAACAATACATCTGACAAAGTTTCAGAAAAATTCAAGCAGAGGTTGCTGAGATATAAGAAAGGTTAAGTTTTGAGGTTAAGTTACATAACAAAGGTCAAGTTCTGCACAATTATGACCTTGACCCTGAAAATTTTGACGTTGACAGATGTCCCATGACCAAACAATACAGCTAACAAAGTTTCAGAAAAATTAGCTATTTGTAAAAGCGGCCGCCGTCGCCGGAAAAGTGACTGCTATGTCTCACTCCACTATCGTGGGCGAGACAAAAATACACCAAAGCAACCAGCAGCATATACTCATCATATCTTACCATACCCAATCAAAGCACTGAAAGCAAATATGGTATAGGGGCATCTGTAAGGTGAAAAGATATGCATAGTATATATGTATAAAGATTGCTGAAACAATGTTTTATCAGCCTATTAACAAACTAAACCAAAAATGTTGAAATAACACAAATTGGCTGATAATAACCAATACCTAATTATCAAAGTTTGAGAGTTTTCTTGTATAACCGAAATAAAATCATTAAGGACAAAAGATTGACAAACAACAGAGCAGCGACCCAAAAGTATACTATTTCTAGTTCAGAGGATGCTTAAAATTTAATTGGCTGTTCATTAGCTGAATGTTAGGGTAAACAGCACCAGAACAGAACAGACCAGACACTTACGATCCACACTGGAATGATGCTGATAAATGACAGAAAATCAAAAGCATGCTAGAGTTATGCTTATTGTGCGCGGCAAATCTGCAGGCCATAAGTTACCTATAAACAAAATTGGAAATTGATATATTGAAACTTTATTGAGACAATGGCCTAAGAGAAAGCCTGAAAATGGAGATTACACCTAAAACAAGAGCTGTCGGAGGACAGCGTGCTCGACTATATGCCGCTTATCCACATAAAGCACTATTTCATTATATTGCACTTAAGTACTGTTAAATCATATTGTATACTCTATATGTAAAAGCTGAATAGATACATACATTTAAATATATATAATTTAAACAAGAAGGCCATGAGGCCCTGGAATCGCTCACCTGAAAATGGGCTATTTAAGACTTTTAAAACTCTTTCAGCACCAATGGCAATATCATCAAGACAAACATTCTGACAAAATTTCAAGCAGATCAAGTAAAAATGTTTCAACACTTCCAGACCTATATTCGAACTTGGCCTAGATATCACTAAGAAAAACATTCTGACAAAGTTTCAACATGCTCAAGCCAAAAATGTGGCTTCCACAGTGTTAACAAGATTTTTCTTAAATTTGGCCGTGACCTTGTTTTTGACAGGACATGACCTATATTCGGACTTGGCCTAGATATCATCAGGACAAACATTCTGACAAAGTTTCAACATGCTCAAGCCAAAAATGTGGCTTCCACAGTCTTAACAAGATTTTTCTTAAATTTGGCTGTGACCTTGTTTTTGACAGGACATGACCTATATTCGGACTTGGCCTAGATATCATCAGGACAAACTTTCTGATAAAGTTTCAACATGCTCAAGTTTAAAATGCGGCTTTAAGCGAGTTAACAAGATTTTCCTTAAATTTGGCCTAGTGACCTAGATTTTGACAGGACATGACCTATATTCGAACTTGACCTAGATATCATTGTGACAAACATTCTGAAAATATTTCAAGCTGCTGAAGCAATAAATGTGGCCTCCAGAGTGTTAACAAGATTTTCCATCAATTTGGCCTAGTGACCTAGTTTTTGCTCCGGCATAGCCCATATGAGACCGCTAGAGTGTTAACAAGATTTTACTTCAATTTGGCCTAGTGATCTAGTTTTTTACCCGACATGACCTAAATTCGAACTTGGCCTAGATATCACAAAAAATGTGGCTTCAAGAGTGTTAACAAGATTTTCATTTAATTTGATCTAGTGACCTAGATTGTGACCCCAAATGACCCAGTTTCGAACTTGGCCTAGATTTGATATAGATGTATGTTCTGATAAACTTTCATGATGACTAGATGCAAAATGTTGCCTCTAGAGTGTTAACAAGCAAATGTTGACGATGAATGACGCACGACGAACGCCGGATGCCAGAAAAAAGGAGATCACAATAACTCACCTTGCGCACTCCGTGCTCTGGTGAGCTAAAAATTGAAATGAGGATTATATTTGCTGTATGTGTCCAGTCATCATATGCAGTGTATGTGGGAAAGAGTAAAAGATAAATTGCTCATGATAAGCATATCCCCCCTCTCCTGTAATGTTTTCTGCAATAGTGTGAATGTTCAAATTTTTCTTTATATAGGTTTAACACGTTTTCAAATTTTATTAAATTTCCTCCCTTACATAACTTAAATGTAATAAAATACCTCAAGTCCGAATTCACCCAAAATACTTTCTGATTTCATATCAAAATGGATTTTATTTTGGTAAGTGCATCAAATGGCTTATGTTTGAGAGCCTCATAGTGTGAACTATTGTGATTTGTTTTGGAGTCTTAACCATATGCATATTAGTTTTTAACTTCTTTGATTCTTTATAAATTCTTTGAAAATTCTTCATGGCAAAAATGCTTGCCTAATGGCTATATAACCAAGTGAGAGGGTAAACGACCCCAAGAGATGATGATGATGAATCAAGGCAAAAATGCTTGCTTTACATTCTATAAATAGAATACATCTGAAATGGAAATGCCAGACTACAAAAGACCCAGAAGACTCGTATATTTAGGAGACTTTTAATGTTTTTTACATTATTAATTACTTAACAATTTGATTCTTACTTGCATACACCACACCTTACAGTTGATACAATACAATAACTTTTCAGAAGTATATTGCAATTTACCAGTATATTGGACCAGCCCTAACTGTCATGAGATCACAGCATGGTTGATTGTTTACAAACAAGACTGGCATTGAGGTTAAAAAATCCAATATGTGTTAATGTAAACAAGTGTTTAAGGCAAAAATCAAATCTCCAAACAGCCCTGCCCCTAGTGGCCATGTTTTTGACCAACCACCATGGCTTAAAGGAATCTTGTAGAGTGTCACCCAAGGAATGTTTCTGCAAAATTATTTGAATATCAGCCTGACACTTTCGGAGGAGAGGATATTTTAAGTTTTCACTATAGCCATATAAGGCAAAATATCCCAGCCCTCTGGCGGCCATATTTTTCAACCAATCAACATGGCTTGAAGGAATCTGATAGAGGGTCACCCAATGAACATTTCTACAAAATTATTTGAAAATCGGCTGAACACTTTCGGAGAAGAAGATTTTTTAAGTTTTCACTATAGCTATATAAGGCAAAATAGCCCCGCCCCCTGGCAGCCATGTTTTTCAACCAATCAACATTTCTTGAAGGAATCTAGTAAAGGGGCACCCAAGGAACATTTCTACAAAATTATTTGAAAATCGGCCTGACACTTTTGGAGGAGAAGATTTTTTAAGTTTTATCTTTAGCCATATAAGGCAAAATAGCCCCGCCCTTTGGCGGCCATGTTTTTTAACCAATCAACATGGCTTGAAGGAATCTGATAGAGGGTCACCCAAGGTACATTTCTGCAAAATTATTTGAAAATCTGCTGAACACTTTCGGAGAAGAAGATTTTTTAAGTTTTCACTATGGTCATATAAGGCAAAATAGCCCCGCCCTCTGGTGGCCATGTTTTCAGACCAATCAACATGGGTTGAAGGAATCTGATAGAGGGTCACCCAATGAACAATTCTTCAAAATTATTTGAAAATCAGCTGAACACTTTCAGAGAAGAAGATTTTTTAAGTTTTCACTATAGCTATATAAGGCAAAATAGCCCGCCCCCTGGCGGCCATATTTTTCAACCAATCAACACGGCTTGAAGGAATCTGATAGAGGGTCACCCAATGAACATTTCTACAAAAGTATTTGAAAATCGGCTGAAAACTTTCGGAGAAGAAGATTTTTTAAGTTTTCACTATAGCTATATAAGGCAAAATAGCCCCGCCCCCTGGCGGCCATGTTTTTCAACCAATCAACATTTCTTGAAGGAATCTAATAAAGGGTCACCCAAGGAATATTTCTACAAAATTATTTAAAAATCTGTCTGACACTTTCGGAGAAGAAGATTTTTTAAGTTTTCACTATTTTTTTCTTTTGGTTGCCATGGAAACCAGAATTATGGATGGATCAAAAAACTTTGAAGGAATTTAAGAGAGGACATTGAGAGGATGCTTCCTATGAAGTTTCAACCAAATTGACAAAGTGGTTAGGGAGAAGAAGTTGTTTAAAGGAAAAAGTTAACGCACGCACAGACGCACGCACAACAGACAATTCGCCATGACATAAGCTCGACTGGCTTTGAGCCAGTGGAGCTAAAAATTGTCCAAACTGTGACAATTGTGTTTGCAGCTTGCTAATTACAAGTTGATTAGTGTAACAAATTGTCAATCCGGACTAAAAGTCTAATTGACATGAAGTCCAGGTTTCTGTACTTTGAATGTGATTTTATATTTTGACTGTTCGCATCTTAGTACAGGTTCCATCACCGAAAAAATATCAGACATTTGCGCACAGATTTTGTGTGAACTTTTAATGGCCAATTTCTATCTTATTTTACAACGGCATGACAAAGCAAACATACCCATCGATAGCTTATTCAATAAACTATTCAAATAGTTTAATATATATGTCCATCTGTCTTGCTGATTATAACGAAAAAAATAATTTAAAAACAGCAGCCCTAAACCTGTTTAAATTTTTCTTCAATAATGACTGAGTAAGCCAAATCAGTAAGTCAGGTTATCAGGAGAGTCCTATGAATAGAACTGAGGAATAATAACACTATATTGAATGTTGTACGCCTACTTCTGAATTCAATTGAGCATGGTAATTCCAAAACAACAAAGACAGTAAGAGGTTTATTTTTATGTAGACAAAATGATGTTTACAAAACAAAGTTTCTCCTTTTGCCACAATGTTTTCACCTTTTTTCAGTCACTTCAAAATGATGTTTACAATACAAAGTTTCTGCTTTTGCCACAATGTTTTCACCTTTTTTCAGTAACTTCGTATTAAGATATATTCTTACATGTCGAGCCCGCTCCAAAGGTTTTGTCACAGACATAGTACTCTTCCATGCAATTGCAACACAGACTGATAAAGAGTTGACCTGATAGCAATTAATTAATTTAAGGACCCTCTGTGATACTGAATTGGTTGTGAATGTCAAAAGTACAATAACCCAACATTTTGCTTTTATTTTTGAGAAACCATATTATTCTGAAGTTTAACATACATCATTTTAAGTATGTTTTGTGTACGAAAGGTTCAGGCTTATTCATAGGAATAATTTTACACACCGACACTTGTATTGAAAGACATGTATTTATCCTCATTAAATAATAAATCCTTAAACTGAATATCTTTTGAATAATAGAATATTTTGCGTTTTGGTACTGTAATCCCGTTTTTGGAATGTTGACATTAATTATGTAGAGAAGTGTTGTCAGTAGTGGACAAAAACATAGGAAACCGTAGCGTTTTTGTTTAGATCTTATTTAGAAGTTTACCAAACAAATAATTGTAGGTGACACAGCATCCAACTCAAGAACAGTAATTAATGACAAAGATTGTCTGCTGCATATGTGTCATTAAACTTTCAATAGAGATGTTCAATGTTTAAACCTAGATACTTCAAAAGTCATCTGCTGCAAATTTGCTGTATGTTGTTATAAACAACTTTGATCATGTCTTTTTCAACTTTCCTTTATTTTTATTGTTTCTCATACCTTAATGTTTTCTTTGGAGATGATTTTGGTTTCGCCCTGTAAAACACAGCATCCCATTGTGGATGCACCATAAATTTACTTGCGGAGTGTTCAGCTATGCTGTTCACATAATCAAGTGGCAGGTTACATGCTGACAAGATGGTTGACACAGTCTTCCTTAAGTCATGAGACTTTAATGAAACATTCACAGTTCTTAGCTCTGAAATGATTGTAAAAATTGAACACTAATAGAGATGCTTTCCGACGCCTCTACTGCAGACAACTTTTGAAAACATTGTGACAAAAGAAGAAATAGTTAATTTATAGAGGTCTAACATATTTTTGCTGCAAGATGTTTTCTAAGGTATCTGCTGAAGATTTGACAAGTGGGAAAAGGTTAAATCAACTCTGACTTTGATACAGACAACTCCTGGTAACCTGTGTTTCAACAAGAAACCGCTGAAGACGGTAAGGCCGGTTTGTCGGCAATTTGCCCTTGAAAATTGACAAACCAAGGTCAAGGTCAAAGTAACCATAGAAATCAATAGAACTTGTAGCTGGTTACCTTCAGGCAAAGTTTCAAGTTTGTAACCCTTTCCAGTGCTGAGATTTTGCCTCAACCAGAAATTTTAACCAAAATGTTGACTGACAGACAGACAGACGGACGGACAGACGGATGGACATCGCCAATCTATAGACAGGAATTGCTAGAGTAATCCGGCCAAAAATGTAGGAAAAGAAGATATTACTTATACTAAACAATACCCTCCTTACCAACAATGTCTCTGCATCAAACTTCAAGATGTTATATCATCCCCCCAGATGAATTCAAGGAAACATACAACACAACATTTTAAGTGGCACATATTAAGCTATAAGGTTAATTTGAAATACTATAGAATATATTCAACATCTAAAACATTTAACCCTTTTCCACCAACAGGCTTATTTTGATGCTCAGGAAGCAGATGACTTTTGAATACATTGTGAGAAATGGAAAACAAGAGGCCCAAGAGGGCCAGTATCGCTCCACGGCCATAAGGCAAAAATCAAATCACCAAACAGCCCTGCCCCCCTAGTGGCCATATTTTTTACCAACCACCATGGCTTAAAGGAATCTTGTAGAGTGTCACCCAAGGAAAGTTTCTGCAAAATTATTTGAAAATCGGCCTGACACTTTCGGAGGAGAAGATTTTTTAAGTTTTCACAATAGCCATATAAGGCAAAATAGCCCCACCCCATGGCGGCCATATTTTTGAACCAATCAACATGGCTTGAAGGAATCTGATAGAGGGTCATCCAAGGAACATTTCTACAAAATTATTTGAAAATCTGCCAACCAGTTTGGGAGAAGAAGAATTTTGAAGTTTTTATCATTGCGTTGCCATGGAAACCAGAATTCTGCATGGATCCCAAAAATTTGAAGGAAATCTGGTGAGGTCATTGAAAGGATGCTTTCTGTGAAGTTTCATCCCAATTGACCCACTGGTTACTGAGGGAAAGAAGTTGACGGACAACGGTCGACGGACAAAAGGCGATCATAATAACTCGCCTGGAGCAGAGCTCAGGTGAGCTAAAAAGTAAAAAAAATAATGAAAATGCATTCAATGTGAAGAAAGGTATCAGATGTAATTATATTCCAAATATGAAAGCCCTAGCACAAGTACTTATGAATGAAAATGCCAACTTGCCCTATAACTTTAACCGGACGCCGACGCCAGGGTGAATAGTAAAGCTCTCATTATTCTTCGAATAGTCAAGCTAAAAATGCCAACTTGCCCTAAAACTTTAACCAGACGACAACTCGAACACCGGGGCGAGTAGTAAAGCTCTCATTATTCTTTGAATAGTCAAGCTAAAAATGAAGTGCGATTTGTGTCTGAGGCCTAGATAAGAAAGAGTAAATAGATTTTTTCGCTCCACAATATCTCATATATTATCATTAAATCCCAAGTTCTGGAAACTCAAAAGAACCATCTCACTGAGATGATTCTAGTTAGTACCCAAAAAGTAGTGTTTGGAGGTGGTATAAGGATATTTGAACATGTATTAATCTAGAACTCAGGTACATTTCTCACATTATTTACCTGTTCTTTTATCATGTGAATTGACTTGACGCAAATAGAACACAAGATCTATTGGCTTTAATGTAAGGGACCTCTGAGCTTGGATAGATGATACATACTCATGTAGAACTTTTAACGACTCTTCATTGACAGACTACAAAAAATGATTTAAACAAGATTTTTTTTATAGACAATTTATAGTCCCCCAACACGGGAGGAGGGTGTCAAAATTATTTTAGGACACAACATCATGTCATTAAATCTTTGGACAATTTGAAAGAAGACCACCAAAAGAACATTCCTGTGAATTTTAGTCAATATAGGTCCAAAGGTTTAGGAGAGATGATGTTTGAAGCTAAAAGTTCATTTTACCCCTTTTCTGATGCTGCCTAGCGGCTACCTTTTTCAACCAATCCATATGGCTTAAAAAACAATTATGGTGAGGGTTACTCTTGACTAAGGAACATATCTGCTAAATTATCTTAAAATAAGACAAGAACTTTCATATAAATGGAATTATAAAGTTTTATAATATTGCAAATTTTTAAGGATGCCTTGTTGTTATTGCTTGATTTTCTTTTGTATATATATATATATATATATATATATATATATATATATATATATCAAGGCACACTTCTAGCAAATTATCTTGGAAAATGACAACCTGATTCAAAGGAAAAGAATTTAAAGTGAGGGCATTTTGCTCCCTTGCTGATGCCACAGCAACTAAAGTTCTACATAGAATTGATATATTTCAACAAATTTGAAAAAGGACCACTAAAGGAACATTCCATGAAATTTGTTTGAAATTGGTAGAATGGATTAGGAAGAAATTTCATTTGAAACTTAAAATAGATTTTACCCCTCTTCCGGTTCCGTCCTAATTAATTGATATTGTTCAATAAAAATATGTAGAATGTCACTGAAGGAACATTTCTATGTAATTATCTTGAAATCAGACAAGAATTAATTTTGCCTAGGAAAGTTAAAATGTTACCATTTTGCCCTTTGTCTGATGCCACCTGGCAATCAATCAATATGTCTTGAACAATTTTAGAAGAGGGTCATCCAAATAACATTTCTACCAAGTAATATTGGAATCCAACAAGCAGATTCAGAGAAGAAGATTTTTAAATAGTGGGCATTGCTCCCCCTTTCTGATGCTGAAATAAGGACCAGACGATCTTTTTCTTTGAATTGAGTCAAAAATCAAGGTTACAGCAACAAAGCTGAATCTTCATTCTGAATTTGGAAACTTCAGGTGCAACAGCATTGGGGATTATGGCCAAGACAATAAATGTGTTCAAAGGTCAAAGTCATGGATGGTCACATGGATGAGCAATTTTTAGTAGGCAACAGTCTTACCAAATACATCTTTATACTGAATTCGGTTAATTCCCAAGGATAGGGTGCAATTACATATATAGTAGTCTATCTATATGAGTATTGGCCGCTGACAATTTTTTTTCTTTAATTGAGGTCAAGATCACAGTGAACCAATTATGATATATGTGACACTAAGAGAAGTGACATGATTGTGTTCATGTATAAAAGTTAACAAATGCTTACCCCTCCCCTACTATCTCAAACAGTTCTTTCCAAGATGCTTTATGTTTAACAAAGCTCTTACATCTCATAAGACAGGAATACATAATAGTTGTGAAGCATACAAAATTGAAAAATATGTAAATAAAGGATTTTGGCAGAATCTGAAATATTGTGAGGGAATAAAGTCATTGTTTATTCCAATCAATAGCTACTTTCCAAAAAAATAATAAAGGAAATAATTAAATGTCTTACCCTTTCTATAGGAAATCTTCCAAATAAATCTGGATGAACAGAAAAATAAAAAGGCCTTAATGCCGCCGCAGTTTGGCTACTATTCAGTCTCCTTTTCAGTATTTGATAAAGACATATTGGTATCTTGGTAGATCTGAAAGTACAAAGATTTCTAAAAACATGCTCATGTCTGATAACTTTGTGACTTACAAGAACCTTACACATAGAAGAAATTTGTCCAACCATTCTGTATTAATTGTTTTGTGTATAAACTGAATATTATTAACTCTTTTGTGAAACTCGTACTTCATTAATTGTAACCATCTGAGTAGCAACATATCAAAGTTCAATGAAGTCCAAGATCTTTATATCTTGCAAACTAACGTCATACTTGTGCTCTCTCCCTCTTGCGAAAAATAAATCAAAGTGGCAAATCTATTGGCAACAAGTATTTCTATCTGGTTATCAAAGGAAACCCTTATTTTACATTATCATTTAATTCAGGTACCGCAAGATTTCAATCCAAACAGTCGATTAACGTTATGTATTTTACTAGTAATCGAGTACCTATCCATATTAGTCATTGTTTGACAGTCTTTGTTTGACAGGTGTAAATTTTCAAAGTGTGAATTCTATTGTAAGCAAGGGATATCGGATAACTGAAGCGTGATTAATCTGTATGTACACACTAATAAGAAGACATAGATTAACCCAATTACCAAGCATCTAAATAAAAAAGAATATTCGCAGAAGAAATTGTATCAATTAAAGATGGCCTTAAATCGATCACCTGATTTATAGTATATTAACAAATGCTACTGCTATTAAAGGTGAAAATTTGACCAAGAGTGGGAACAAACTGCAAATGAAACAGCTTATCAGTAAAGGACATCAGTAATAATGCATTAAATCTTTGCACAATTTCAAAGAGGACCACCACAGCAACATTTCTTTGAAGTTTGGCTGATATTAGTCCACTGGTTTAATAGGAGATGTCACTTGATTCAATTAGCTAAAAGTTCCTTTTACCCATTTCTTGATGCCACTTGCAGCTATCTTTTTCACCAATCAATATGGCTTGAACAAATTATGTACAATGTCACTAAAGGAACACTTCTGCTAAACTATCTTGAAATCAGACGAAAACTTTAATAACAAGAGCTGCCCATAGGACAGCGCGCTCGACTATTCCACTGCTTATTAGTTACTGAGATTATAGATTGATTGATTGATTGGGGTTTAACGCCGTTTTTAACAATTTCTCAGTCATATCACGGCGGCCAGTTCACCTACTCATGCATTTCCTGGTTTTCTAACACCAGTACTCCACACAACAATCTTCCTAAGCAACTGGCTGCTTTTCCACATAGACTTAGCCCATTGGTGGAAGACGAATGACGCATGTCGCATTGACTTTTGTCAATCGTTGGAAAGAAAGTTGGCCGACCCGGTATTTCAAACTCACAACCACTGGATTGACAGCAAACGTCACTACCGACTGAGCTACTGGGGCTCGGCTACTGAGATTATAGACTCTAATGTAGTTGCATGCAAAACACTAACCAGAATTTCTAAAAGGGTGATAATTTTCATTACATGCAGGATAGAGTTAACTAACTTGATTATTTACATAGGTGTGATGGTTGGGACAGGTTGTATTAGGTTTCAATGCAGTGCATCTAATAGTTACTAAGATATGGAGTCTTAATGACCAGAATTTCTTAATAAACAAGAGGGCCAAGATGGCCCTAAATCGATCACCTGAATTTGATCAGGAGTGCAAATGAACCTGCAAGGACACTGTTAAAGAAATAGTAAAATGGCTTATCAGTAAAGGCCATTTGTATCTTGAAATCTAACAAGAACTTTAATAAGAATGGAATTATAAAGTTTTGTCATTTTGTCATTTTGCGCCTTTCCTGATGCCGCCTTGCTGCCCTGTTTTTCAACAAAATCAATATGGCTTGAACAGTTTTTGTAGAGGGGAATCGGACAAGCAGATTATGGAGGAAAAGAATTTTAAAGTTTGGGTATTTTTCTCCCTTTGTGATGCTGCAGCAACCAAAGTTCTACATAAAATGTAAGTCTTTGAACAATTTTGAAAGAGAACCAACAAATGTACATTCCTGTGAAGTTAAGTTGAAAATGGTCCAGTGGAAAGGTAGGTCATTTGTAGCTTAAAGTTCAATTTACCCCTTTTGTGATGACGCCTGGTTGCTGCGATTTTGTAACCAATCAATACGGCTTGAACAAATTAAGTAGTCTCAGAATCACTGAAGTAAGATTTCTTTTAAATTTTCTTAAAATCAGACCAGCACTTTAAAAACAAGAGCTGTCCAGTACAGGACCGCGCGCTCGACTATTCCACCGCTTATTAATTACTGAGATAATTATGGACTCTTATGTAGTTGCATGCAAAACATTAACCAGAATTTCTTAAAGGGTGATAACCATAATTTCTAAGTCAAAAAAGGGCCATAAATGGCATTATATGCAGGATAGAGTTATTGTACTGTATAAAGGGCATTATATGCAGGATAGAGTTATCGTACTGTATAAAGTTTCAATGCAATGCATTAAGTAGTTACTAAAATATGGTCTCTTAACGTAGTTGCATGTAAAACTTTAATCAGAATTTTTAGGTCCAAAAAGGGCCATAACTTGCATAAAATGCAGGATAGAGTTATTAAACTTGAAAATTAACATAGGTGTGATAGTTGGGAAGAGTTGTATAAAGTTTCTAAGCAATGCATCAAGTAAATACTAGGATATGGACTCTTAATGTAGTTGCATGCAAAACTTTAACCATATTTCTAGGTTAAAAAAGGGCATAATTTGCATTAAATGCAGGATAGATTTATGAAATTTGGGTAAGGTTGTATAAAGTTTCAATGCAATACATTAAGTAACTACTGAGATTATGAACTCTTAATTCAGTTGCACGCAAAACTTTAACGAGAATTTCTAAGTAAAAAAAGGGTCATAACTTGCATAAAATGCCAGATAGAGTTATCTAACTTAATCATCTTCATAAGTGTGATAGTTGGATAGGGTTGTAGAAAGTTTCAATGCAATACATGTAGTATTTAAGTATGTGCATGAAAAACCTTAACCAAGGTGTGACGCTGACGCCAGGGGGAGTAGTATAGCTCTCATATTTTCTCGAATAGTCAAGCTAAAAATGGATTTTCCAAATTTTGTCATTTCGCCCCTTTTCTGATGCCGCCTGACTGCGATGTTTTTCAACCAATCAGTATGGCTTGAACAATTGTGTAGAGGGTCAACCAAGGAACATTTTCTACCAAACTATATTGGAATCTGACAAGCAGATTCAGAGGAAAAGATTTTTAAAGTTTGGACATTTTGCCCCCTTTCTGATGCCACAGCAACCAAAGTTCTCAATGGAATTTAAATCTTTGAACAATTTTGATGATGTTTAAAGCTATAAATTAACGACAGACAGAAAATGAACAGCAAGTGATCAGAATAGATCACCTTGGGCCTTCGGCTCACAGGTGATCTAAAAGGGGCCATAATTTGCATTACATGCAGGAGAGAGTTATCTTACTTAATTGTGTATATAGGTGTGATGGTTGGGAAGGGTTGCATAAAGTTTCAATTCAATGCTTTAAGTAGTTACTGAGATATGGGTTCTTAATATAGTTGCACGCAAATCTTTATACAGAATTTCTAAGAGAAAAAACACCGACGCCAGGGTGAGTAGAATAGCGCTCATATTCTCTGAATAGTCAAGCTTAAAATGGAATTTTAAAGTTTTGCCATTTTGCCCCTTTTCTGATGTGTCTGGTTCAACTAAGCATAATTACTTAGAAAAATAAGTAGAGAGTTACTAAAGGAACAAATCTACATATTTATCTTGAAATCAGACAAGCACTTTCATAAAAATAAAGTTTTTCAAAGTAAAACAAATTTTTGTTAGAAAGTACTCACAAGTCATTTATTACCTGATATATAATCCCAATACTGATTCCATCCAGAAAGCATTGGCGTAGCTCCCAGGATGTACAATATGCACAGGCCTCGGCAAACAGGATCAGTAAGAGCAATGAATGTGCAAAAGCACGATTTAAGAAATAATCATATGTTATTAAAAATATTAATTTCCCTAAGGAAATCAAAAAAAAGTTCAGGTTTGACAGACTCAAAGAGGTGACGCATACTTTGAGCCTAGTAAAACCTGTCACGTATAGGGGCGAAATCAGCACACTCAAGAAGAATGTGCTGTACTGAAAGTTGAGTAAAACATGGAACAATGAGGAGCTTCCTCTCCTTTCAGTAAGTATGCATGCGTTAACCATGTGAATCCAATGCGTAAACGGGCAAGAACAATTTCTTCACGACGAAAGGATCTCAAACTGGCAGCCACTCACCAAGCACAGGCTTTACTGAGTGGAGTTTATTATATCATTCCAGTCACTTTGCCAATACTCGCGAATCAAAACATTGATTAAAGGTTTAAAACCTAAATAAGGTATCTGCTCTTTCATTACCTATAATACCCATGTGACTGGGGATCCAGCAAAATACAACATTCGATGTGGCACAAATATATGATAGTTTAGACAGGAGATTAACAACAAGAGGATTTTTAATTTTCTCATTCTGAAGTGCCTGCATAGCAGACAATGAGTCGGTAAAAATAATATACCGCCAATAACCTTCTGAATTAATGAAGTCCAAAGCTAAATGTATTGCCTTTAATTCGGTGGAGAAGAAAGAAGAATTATCTGGTAGCCGAAATGTTATCACATCGCCATCAGGAACTGCGGCAGCTGCTGCCCTTTTACCATCCTTAGAATCATCTGTATAAATATGCTCAAAGTTAAAATATGTATTTTTAATTTCCATATTCTTGGATTTAAAAATAATAGGATCTGTGCAGGCCTTTTTATTAGTTGCAAGATCATAAATAAATGATGGTCTATTTAGAGTACAAGGTGGAGTATCTGAAATCTCTTGCTTTGCGATGTTGTCAAGATCAACATCAAGCTTAGTGACTTCTGGACCGTAACGGATACCAAAAGGCAGTATTATTGAGACATAAGGCAGTGCCCTAAATTGGAACACTTACCCGTTTAACACGAACCGAAGGTATTTCCTCAAAGATGGAGATATTGGAATGTGGTTATAGACGTTTGTTAGAGAGACCGCCGAGATACCTGCTCTGATAGCGTTCTTGATGGAACGGGACATTTCCATCTTGAACAATTCGACCAGAATAGACAGATTTAGGGTAGATAAGTCTTTTACCGGTCTCCACCAGCCGACTTTCTTTGGAACAAGAAAAAGATGGTTGTAGAATGCCCGAGAATTGGGGCTGTGATCCCTCTCTATGGCATTTTTTGTCAGAAGTGACGCAATGAATTCTGACATAGCCGGGTGATGAGAAGACATGTTGATAGGGATGTCTGCTAGCGGAGGAGGGGAGAAAACCTTCTTGTATCACAAATAAGATCCAGCAGTCCTCTGCGATACTTTTCCACTCCTCAATAAAGTATGACAAACGACCCCCAACCGTAATATCCGGCTTTGGAATCGTCATAGAGAGGAGCGCTTCCCTAGGGCTGAGGCTTAGGGACAGAGCTATATTTGGCCGTATGTCGAGCATCCCTTTCGCTAAAGAGGAGACCAGCCGACAAGGGTGCGGCTCTGAGATTATGTCTGCTGCTAGGCAGTAAAGAAGAAGACTTAACTAAAGTTGCGTCCCTTCTCAGAGATAACATCTTTGTAGCACTCTGGCCATCAGATGCCGGTTTCCCTTGTCGAAGGGTTCTAGAATTCTAGAAATACCCTGACTGGATACTTTCTTCTCTTTGAGTATAAGAGACAGGGCTACTACGAAAATGGTCATCATGGGACGAAACCATGATGCATAGTTGCGCCCTGGTCTCCCACCTCTTGAACACCTTTACTTGTACTGTTACTGAAGTTGGGGCAGTCAGGCCAAGAGATGGAGCGTCCTAGGCAAGACCCATTTTCGTGAAAGAGAGGAAAGTACGCTACATGGTGATGTGCAAGTGTCAGGCGATCTGGTGGCCTGAACTTGATCAAGTAGCCTACGGGAGTAATAGCTGGGGAGGAGAATCCTCAGCAGTTAACTCCTCGAGGTCTGAAAGGATTTTGCGACGAAGGGGAGCGTCAACCTTAGGGCATATGGAGGCAGGTACTTCCCAAAAGACCTCGTAAATGGCCTTCTCTAGAGTCCAGTGCTCTAGAGTCGGCTCACTATCAGAGGGGCACTGAACCTGTTCCCCTGCTTTCTTGACAGACGAAGAAAGGGAGTGGGTTAGCCTGATGCGAGGTCTTGACTCTGCAGAACCAGCAGAACATTTTCTGAATCAAACATGGCATCCTGTGAAGGAGCTATCATTGTTATGTGATCCCCGCAAAGGGAATCGAGAAGAAGATTGAGGGGGGTCATTTTCTGGGAGACCGCCATATCCTACCTGTCTCAACCAGTAATTAAGTTTAAGCTAAACAAGAGCTGTCGGAGGACAGCGCGCTCGACTATATGCCGCTTATTCACATAAAGCACTTTTTCATTATATTGCACTTAAGTACTATTAACCCTTTCCCTCATACGGCAGTTCTGCAGCAGACGACTTTGAACTTATTTTGTCAAAACATAGAAAATCTCCATAATTGAATGGATAACCTATGACAAAAAGTGGAAAACATTGTGGCAAAATTTTCTAAGTAATTCAAGGGCCATTACTCCATATTTAGGATGCAATGGAGTTATCTAACCTAATTGTACGATGGTCCTTAACAAATGTGTGAAGTATGAAGTGATTTGAATTATGAAACTTTAACGCAAATGTTAAAACTGACCGAGTTTAAAAATAGCAAAACCTAAAAAAAAGGTTTACCAAATGTTTGACATCATGCAAAACCCGTTTGATATGTTGAAGAATTATATTTGATAAATGAATGATCACAATTAGAAAGGAATGTAACCAAAAATTATGAATTTATCTAAAATTCTCAAAATCAAACAAAAATCATGTTATTTATTCCCAAAACGTCACACTCATTATCTTCAACATACAATGTGAAGAAAGGTATTATATGTAATTATATTCCAAATATGAAAGCCCTAACACAAGTACTTATTGAGAAAAATTAAAAAATTAAATGAAAATGCCAACTTGCCCTAAAACTTTAACCACCCAAAATCATGTCTTTTGCCGCAAAAAGAAGGTCACACTCAGCATCTTCAGCATACAATATGAAGAAATGTATTAGATGTAATTATATTCCAAATATGAAAGCCCTAGCATAAGTACTTATTGAGAAAAAAAAAATAAAACAAAAATTCCAACTTGCCCTAAAACTTTAACCACCGAAAATCATGGTTTTTACCCCAAAAAGAAGGTCACACTCAGCATCTTCAGCATTCAATATGAAGAAAGGTATAAGATGTAACTACATTCCAAATATTAAAGCCGTAGCACAAATACTTATTGAGAAAAATTAAAAAATTAAATGAAAATGCCAACTTGCCCTAAAACTTTAACCACCCAAAATCACATCTTTTACCCCAAAAAGAAGGTCACACTCAGAATCTTCAGCATACAATATGAAGACAAGTATTAGATGTAATTATATTCCAAATATAAAAGCCCTAGCATAAGTAACTATTGAGAAAAAAAAAAAAAAAAAAATTCCAACTTGCCCTAAAACTTTAACCACAGAAAATCATGTTTTTTACCCCCCAAAAAAGGTCACACTCAGTACCTTTAACATTCAATGTGAAGAAAGGTATAAGATGTAACTATATTCCAAATATTAAAGCCCTAGCACAAATACTTATGAATGAAAATGCCAACTTGCCCTAAAACTTTAACCGGACGCCGACGGAGACGCCGACGCCGGGGCGAGTAGTAAAGCTCTCATATTCTTCGAATAGTCGAGCTAAAACATCAGAGAAGAGGAAAAGATTTCATTTTTCTCTTTTGATGGTGATTTTTTTTTAAATACACCCATCAGCTAACAATATTTGCATTGGGAAAACCCACGTGGCACATGGTATCAGTATCGGCAAAAAGACTGTATCGTTTCGTTGGTATCAGTATCGGACCGGTTCGTCCTTAACGATATCCAACCCTAAATAGAGAGAACTGTTGAGGTTTTATAAATATAACTGTGCAGGCCGTAGGGTAAAATTACTCAAGTCAGTAAAACGAAACAGCTAATGGCGAGTACTGAAAATGTAAACCGACCCATGAAGGCCAAAGAGAGGTGTAATAAAGAGCTGTTAATAAAGCAAACAAGTTGTTTATACAAAATTTTATACAATCATGTTGGCATAGAAGGTTTAATAGATGGAAATTACTTGCGCGGGTTGAGTGCCTTCTAAATACAGGAACCAGAAGCTCAAATCAGAGAAGGGAATAAGCTTAGCCTGTAAGCCGGTGTGTCCAGAAATTAAAAGTGACGTGTGCATGAGAGCCGCGCACTTGTTGACGCCTTTGCATATTGCACATCGTGGGAGCTACGGGGATTCTTTCTGGATGGAATTAATCGGTACTGTGATTATATATCAGGTATTTAATGACTGGTTATATACAGGTTACGTTTTTTTTTACATAAAAATCAAAGTTTCAAAAATAATTCATATTGCCCCAGACAGAGTCTGTCACGAAGGCTCAGTGCAAAACTATTGTAACTACATTTTACACATTTTTACAGCAGAAGGTAAAAACTGTAGAGTTTTGTTAAAACATGTTTTATTGAACTTCTTATTCACATAGTGATTTTTAAGAACATGAAAAATGCAGATAAAACATTATGGGAACAGTAAAGTGATTTATTATGATTTTATTGATCTTTTTGGACTTGCAATAGTTTTGCACTATAATTCATTAATTTTCTGTTGCATTGATATTGCAAAACTATTGCACATTGACTTGCAATAGTTTTGCAATATAAATTAAAAAATTGAAGTTTGTTTTGTACTGCAAAACTACTGTTATCAAAATAGCAAATCATTTGCAAGAACAATACTGTTATTAAAATAATAATAAAACTTCACAGGAATGTTCATTTGGTGGTCCTCTTTCAAAATTGTTCAATGATTTAAATTCCATTGTGAACTTTGGTTGCTGCAGCATCAGAAAGGGTGGAAAATGTCCAAACTTTAATATTCTTCTCCTCTGAATCTGCTTGTCAGGTTCTAATATAATTTGGAAGAAATAATCCTTCGGTGACCCTGTACAAAAATTGGCAGCCAGGCCGCATTAGAAAAGGGTAAAAATGACAAAATTTCAAATTTCATTATGATGAAAATGCTTGTCTGATTTTAGGAAATTTGCATAGAAATCTTACTTCATTGGTCCTCTGCTCTAATTTTTTCAAGCCATATTGACTGGGTAGAACATCATAGAAACCAGGAGTCATTACAAAAGGGGTAAAATTAACTTTTAGCTTACAAATGACAACTCCTACATTTCCATTGGACCAATTTCAACACTATTTTACAGGAATGTTAAGTACTTTGTTCAAAATCGTTCAAAGACATACATTTTTTGTAGAACTTTGGTTACTGCAGCATCACAAAGTGAGAATAATGCCCAAACTTTAACATTCTTCTCCTCCAAAATCCAAAAAGGTGATTGATAGAAATGTTCCTTGAATGACCCTCTACAGTAACTGTTCAAGCCATTAATTGGTTGGTTGAAAAACAGGGCAGCAAGTGGGAATCAGAAAAGGGGAAAATAAACTAGATATTTGCTGTTAAATAATTGCTACTATACTATCACTCAGGTGATCGATTTATGGTCATCTTGACCCTCTTGTTATAATTAATTATTGTGGAACTTTTTACTTATAATGTACAATTTCTACAAGATATACTGAACCAAATGAATGTTTTTTTTAAGTTCATGGGAAAACTTACACAAACAATATCAAACATGATTATGCAACAAAACAATACAAGTTATCATTTGATAAATTTCTTTTGTGTAAGTATTAACATGAAACTCACCAGTTGTTTTCCAACAAGCTTGGTAAATTCTTAAGCCTAATACATCAGTCTGTATATTTAGCGGGTAACTTCCTATCATGATCCATAAAAATGCAAGACACAAGTTTAAGTGTTATTCTGTCTCATGGGGTAGTGACGGAAAGAAACTATGGTGGACCCTAGGGATCATACCTCTCTGACAAAGGCAAATAAGGTCATGATACTTGTCCCATTTTATTGCAGGCCTTTCTGAGTAAAGCCGCTTAAGATCAAAATTTCTTGGATGTGGCACTTCACAAGATCTATGTCAGGTTTAGATGGTTCCCAAAAGTCATACTGAAATATCATGAGGTGTGGATGTTCTATTGTGATTTTCAGTGTTCTTATATTAGACCAAACAACTTCATTTCTTTCCAAATCTTAAACAAAAATGTGCAGCTGTTCTGCAACTTCTTAAAAATCAGAGAACTTGGAAGAATCCATTTCTGTCAAAGTATATGGATTACGTGCATGTGCAGCACTTATTTCAGCAGCCCAAGGTGTTGCAAAAACTCTACAAGATCATTGCTGCATAGAACCTATTTTTGTTCCGAGACTAATAATTGTGAGAGTAAAGATACATTTTATTTTATCTTTCTATGCCATTGATTCAATAAAACTATGTATACATTCATGATGCAATAGCACAAGCCCCTACCTGATATGGTTTGTTCCAGATATAGCAACAGTGACCTGATAAACATCTGCACTGATTTTAAAACCAAAATTTACCCCAATTTGGCTTTTATACTATGTAAAACCTTTCTTATATTACATGTTTTTTCTTTCCTGTATGATTCATTTTTTCGTTACAATGTTGTTGTTTTTTGATAGTTATAAACTCATTGAGGATTCGGAATCGGGTTCAGATAGGCTATCTTCATGGATCTCTTTCTCATATTCTGTGAAGTTGTACTCATTTCCTGAGCTTTCCATGTCAGAGAAGCTGTCTGAACCCGCTTGACAAAAACAAACAAGCCTTGAAAGTTAAAGATTGTCTTCATTATAATTTATTACTCAAACTTATATCTTTATCAGACATTTGACCAACACTGCATGTAGTACTATTATAAATACTGTTAACAGAAAGATCTGAATCTGTATCAGTGGTTGTAAATGCGTCTTTTTCTATTTTTCTGATCTTTTCCTTTAAGGTTTCTTCTGCAATGAACATTAGGCAGGAGTACTCTCCTTCACTTACATCATTAAACTCGTCAAAGCTGTTTCTGGGTCTGAAACATCAGAAATACTAATATGGGTTTTTCAAAGGGCACAACTTGGCATTTGCCACCTAAACTGTAACACGGATTTTCCACAAACTGGAGATGTTGCTGACAATCGTTATGAGCAGTGAGTACTGCGGTCCCATCTGAGCTGGGCAAACCATCATAGCTTCGTGAGTGTTGGTCAAATACATAAAATACTGTGGAGGATTTAAATGTTCAGAAAACTGTTTGTCTGTATCTTATTTAAAGACTCGAGAATACTTCTGTAGCATCTTTCGCCTGGACTAATCCTGCACATATTTATATGGTGTTCACTTTTCTTACTCTCATACATATCTGGTAAGTCTGTGATCAAAAGTTGGCTATTTTATAATCCCATTTCATGATATAACTAGTCTTCATGTTCAAGGACAATGTCAAGATCTTCTGTTTTCCAGTGTGCAGTGGTTTGATTTTGCTGTGGAGCATTGGATGCATAGTTATTGGCATCACACAGTTTGCTTGCACCCAAATACTTTTAGCATGCTTGGTGACATTCTGAAAAAGTCAAAGTACTTAGTGTATTGTCAATGTGAATGTAAATACAATGACAGTGAATATAATTATGTATTTTAAAATAATATTCGTATTTTTTAGTAATTTAATATGCCATATTCTGCAGTTCATACTATTTCAAATTCATGTGAAAATATTTTATATTCATCATTGTTACAACAAAATTATGTTTGGGATATAACTAACAAAGAGGCTAAACAGTGAAATTTACATTTGAGATGATACTAAAGTGGTTAGTTAATGTTTGTTTATGAGATTCAAGCTACCTTGAGCATTATCATAATTGATACATTATCATAATGAAGACAGTGACTTAACAGAACAACAGAATACTAGATAGGCGACACCTTAAGGGTTTCGCGGGATAGAATGAGTGAAGAGGAGCAGAATTATACCGAACTACCAACTGGCCACACGCAATACTAAATATATATGTTATGAATATGTAATTTCAATTCTTACATGATTCAAAACGTAACAATTGATGACACTCAAGGTTTTTTGGCAACACCAAAATTATTTCCGCAAGTCTAAAAGATAAACACACCATACTATTGGTTTTGGCGCCAAAGCGATAACGTTATGACGTCATACCGCTGAAGTGCTGAACGTGACGTCACTTTCCAAGTATTTGGTCACGTGAAAATATTTGATTCAAGAGCCCCTATTAAAAGCATTCTCCAACTATCAAAACTAAATGTATGAGAAATTTAAAAACACCGTTGTTTGCACTGGATCTTTGACAAGTTTCAGTTTAAATTTCAGGTCTCTAGCTGATTCCGTTATTTGCTGGTACGAGATCTACAGAAATATGTAGTCAAAATGTCGATTTTTCGGGTTTTAACCTTAAAAATATCTAAAACTAGATTTTTCCCAGATATAACGAAACCGCCCAGACCTAGATCGCATTGTGGTCTATCAGTGTGGCTAATTTCAGCGAAATCGTTCTCACCGATTTCTTTGTCCCCAAATCGCTGAATTTTACAACACATTGTGTCCCAATAGCCGTATAGACATTTGTTCCGTAGAACAGAATAGAATAATTCTGTTCCACTACACTCATTCTATACTAGAAAGGCGACACCTTAAGGGTTTCGCAGGATAGAATGAGTGGAGAGGAGCAGAATTGCATCCGAACTACCAACCGACCACACACAATGCTGATAATATTATTTCGATTCTAACATGATCCAAAACGTAACAATTGATGAAACTAGTATTTTGCAACACCAACATTATCTCCGTAAGTCTAAAAGATAAATAGAACATTATTATCGGGATTTGGCGCCCAAGTTTAGTTTAAACTTATTTATTTTACATCGATTGCGAAACAAGCTTTAAGCTTTGATTACTCACACTCGATGTCTGCTTCCTGGAGACTTAACCAGTACTCGTGCCGTTTTGTGTGGAAAAATCTCAAAAGGACCCGCTCATCACGGGACTCGAACCAGGGACCTTTGATACGAGAGGCCGACGCTCTACCTCTGCACCACTGTAACGTTATGACGTCAACCGCTGACGTGACGTCACTTTCCTAGTCACGCCCACAGATTTTTTAAAATCAAGAACCCCTATTGAAAGCTTTCTCCAAGAATCCAAACTGAATGTATGAGAAATCTAAACACACCATTGTTTGCACTGGATCTCGGACAAGTTTTAGGTTGAATTTCAGGTTTCTAGCTGATTCCGTTATTTGCTGGTGCGAGATCTACAGAAATATGTAGTCAAAATGTCGATTTTTCGGGTTTTAACCTAAAAAATCACTGAAACTAGATTTTTCCCAGATATAACGAACACGCCCAGACCTAGATCGCATTGTGGTCTATCAGTGTGGCTAATTTCAGCGAAATCGTTCTCACCGATTTCTTTGTCCCCAAATCGCTGAATTTTACAACACATTGTGTCCCAATAGCCGTATAGACATTTGTTCCGTAGAACAGAATAGAATAATTCTGTTCCACTACACTCATTCTATACTAGAAAGGCGACACCTTAAGGGTTTCGCAGGATAGAATGAGTGGAGAGGAGCAGAATTGCATCCGAACTACCAACCGACCACACACAATGCTGATAATATTATTTCGATTCTAACATGATCCAAAACGTAACAATTGATGAAACTAGTATTTTGCAACACCAACATTATCTCCGTAAGTCTAAAAGATAAATAGAACATTATTATCGGGATTTGGCGCCCAAGTTTAGTTTAAATTTATTTATTTTACATCGATTGCGAAACAAGCTTTAAGCTTAGATTACTCACACTCGATGTCTGCTTCCTGGAGACTTAACCAGTACTCGTGCCGTTTTGTGTGGAAAAATCTCAAAAGGACCCGCTCATCACGGGACTCGAACCAGGGACCTTTGATACGAGAGGCCGACGCTCTACCTCTGCACCACTGTAACACGTTATGACGTCAACCGCTGACGTGACGTCACTTTCCTAGTCACGCCCACAGATTTTTTAAAATCAAGAACCCCTATTGAAAGCTTTCTCCAAGAATCCAAACTGAATGTATGAGAAATCTAAACACACCATTGTTTGCACTGGATCTCGGACAAGTTTTAGGTTGAATTTCAGGTTTCTAGCTGATTCCGTTATTTGCTGGTGCGAGATCTACAGAAATATGTAGTCAAAATGTCGATTTTTCGGGTTTTAACCTAAAAAATCACTGAAACTAGATTTTTCCCAGATATAACGAACACGCCCAGACCTAGATCGCATTGTGGTCTATCAGTGTGGCTAATTTCAGCGAAATCGTTCTCACCGATTTCTTTGTCCCCAAATCGCTGAATTTTACAACACATTGTGTCCCAATAGCCGTATAGACATTTGTTCCGTAGAACAGAATAGAATAATTCTGTTCCACTACACTCATTCTATACTAGAAAGGCGACACCTTAAGGGTTTCGCAGGATAGAATGAGTGGAGAGGAGCAGAATTGCATCCGAACTACCAACCGACCACACACAATGCTGATAATATTATTTCGATTCTAACATGATCCAAAACGTAACAATTGATGAAACTAGTATTTTGCAACACCAACATTATCTCCGTAAGTCTAAAAGATAAATAGAACATTATTATCGGGATTTGGCGCCCAAGTTTAGTTTAAACTTATTTATTTTACATCGATTGCGAAACAAGCTTTAAGCTTAGATTACTCACACTCGATGTCTGCTTCCTGGAGACTTAACCAGTACTCGTGCCGTTTTGTGTGGAAAAATCTCAAAAGGACCCGCTCATCACGGGACTCGAACCAGGGACCTTTGATACGAGAGGCCGACGCTCTACCTCTGCACCACTGTAACGTTATGACGTCAACCGCTGACGTGACGTCACTTTCCTAGTCACGCCCACAGATTTTTTAAAATCAAGAACCCCTATTGAAAGCTTTCTCCAAGAATCCAAACTGAATGTATGAGAAATCTAAACACACCGTTGTTTGCACTGGATCTCGGACAAGTTTTAGGTTGAATTTCAGGTTTCTAGCTGATTCCGTTATTTGCTGGTGCGAGATCTACAGAAATATGTAGTCAAAATGTCGATTTTTCGGGTTTTAACCTAAAAAATCACTGAAACTAGATTTTTCCCAGATATAACGAACACGCCCAGACCTAGATCACATCGAGTTCTATAAGTGTGGGGAATTTCAGCGAAATCGTTCTCACCGATTTCTTTGTCCCCAAATCGCTGAATTTTACAACACATTGTGTCCCAATAGCCGTATAGACATTTGTTCCATAGAACAGAATAGAATAATTCTGTTCCACTACACTCATTCTATACTAGAAAGGCGACACCTTAAGGGTTTCGCAGGATAGAATGAGTGGAGAGGAGCAGAATTGCATCCGAACTACCAACCGACCACACACAATGCTGATACTATTATTTCGATTCTAACATGATCCAAAACGTAACAATTGATGAAACTAGTATTTTGCAACAACAAAATTATCTCCGTAAGTCTAAAAGATAAATAGAACATTATTATCGGGATTTGGCGCCCAAGTTTAGTTTAAACTTATTTATTTTACATCGATTGCGAAACAAGCTTTAAGCTTAGATTACTCACACTCGATGTCTGCTTCCTGGAGACTTAACCAGTACTCGTGCCGTTTTGTGTGGAAATATCTCAAAAGGACCCGCTCATCACGGGACTCGAACCAGGGACCTTTGATACGAGAGGCCGACGCTCTACCTCTGCACCACTGTAACGTTATGACGTCAACCGCTGACGTGACGTCACTTTCCTAGTCACGCCCACAGATTTTTTTAAAATCAAGAACCCCTATTGAAAGCTTTCTCCAAGAATCCAAACTGAATGTATGAGAAATCTAAACACACCGTTGTTTGCACTGGATCTCGGACAAGTTTCAGGATGAATTTCAGGTCTCTAACTGATTCCGTTTTTTGCTAGTACGAGATCTACAGAAATATGTAGTCAAAATGTCGATTTTTCGGGTTTTAACCTTTAAAATCTCTGAAACTAGATTTTTCCCAGATATAACGAAACCGCCCAGACCTAGATCGCATTGTGGTCTATCAATGTGGCTAATTTCAGCGAAATCGTTCTCACCGATTTCTTTGTCCCCAGATCGCTGAATTTTACAACACATTGTGTCCCAATAGCCGTATAGACATTTGTTCCATAGAACAGAATAGAATAATTCTGTTCCACTACACTCATTCTATTCTTAACCAGTACTAGAAAGGCGACACCTTAAGGGTTTCGCGGGATAGAATGAGTGGAGAGGAGCAGAATTGCATCCGAACTACCAACCGACCACACACAATGCTGAATATATTATTTCGATTCTAACATGATCCAAAACGTAACAATTGATGAAACTAGTATTTTGCAACACCAAAATTATCTCCGTAAGTCTAAAAGATAAATAGAACATTATTATCGGGATTTGGCGCCAAAGTTTAGTTTAAACTTATTTATTTTACATCGATTGCGAAACAAGCTTTAAGCTTAAATTAATCACACTCGATGTCTGCTTCCTGGAGACTTAACCAGTTCTCGTGCCGTTTTGTGTTGACAAATCTCAAAAGGACCCGCTCATCACGGGACTCGAACCAGGGACCTTTGATACGAGAGGCCGACGCTCTACCTCTGCACCACTGTAACGTTACGACGTCAACCGCTGACGTGACGTCACTTTCCTAGTCACGCCCACAGATTTTTTTAAAATCAAGAACCCCTATTGAAAGCTTTCTCCAAGAATCCAAACTGAATGTATGAGAAATCTAAAAACACCGTTGTTTGCACCGGATATCGGACAAGTTTCAGTATGAATTTCAGGTCTCTAGCTGATTCCGTTTTTTGCTAGTGCGAGATCTACAGAAATATGTAGTCAAAATGTCGATTTTTCGGGTTTTAACCTTAAAAATCTCTGAAACTAGATTTTTCCCAGATATAACGAACACGCCCAGACCTAGATCGCATTGAGTTCTATAAGTGTGGCTAATTTCAGCGAAATCGTTCTCACCGATTTCTTTGTCCCCAGATCGCTGAATTTTACAACACATTGTGTCCCAATAGCCGTATAGACATTTGTTCCATAGAACAGAATAGAATAATTCTGTTCCACTACACTCATTCTATATAAAAGATAAATAGAACATTATTATCGGGATTTGGCGCCAAAGTTTAGTTTAAACTTATTTATTTTACATCGATTGCGAAACAAGCTCTAAGCTTAAATTAATCACACTCGATGTCTGCTTCCTGGAGACTTAACCAGTACTCGTGCCGTTTTGTGTGGAAAAATCTCAAAAGGACCCGCTCATCACGGGACTCGAACCAGGGACCTTTGATACGAGAGGCCGACGCTCTACCTCTGCACCACTGTAACGTTATGACGTCATACCGCTGAAGTGCTGAACGTGACGTCACTTTCCAAGTATTTGGTCACGTGAAAATATTTGATTCAAGAGCCCCTATTAAAAGCATTCTCCAACTATCAAAACTAAATGTATGAGAAATCTAAAAACACCGTTGTTTGCACTGGATCTTTGACAAGTTTCCGTTTAAATTTCAGGTCTCTAGCTGATTCCGTTATTTACTGGTACGAGATCTACAGAAATATGTAGTCAAAATGTCGATTTTTCGGGTTTTAACCTTAAAAATATCTAAAACTAGATTTTTCCCAGATATAACGAAACCGCCCAGACCTAGATCGCATTGTGGTCTATCAGTGTGGCTAATTTCAGCGAAATCGTTCTCACCGATTTCTTTGTCCCCAGATCGCTGAATTTTACAACACATTGTGTCCCAATAGCCGTATAGACATTTGTTCCGTAGAACAGAATAGAATAATTCTGTTCCACTACACTCATTCTATACTTGTATATATTTAACTAGAAAGGCGACACCTTAAGGGTTTCGCAGGATAGAATGAGTGGAGAGGAGCAGAATTGCATCCGAACTACCAACCGACCACACACAATGCTGATAATATTATTTCGATTCTAACATGATCCAAAACGTAACAATTGATGAAACTAGTATTTTGCAACACCAACATTATCTCCGTAAGTCTAAAAGATAAATAGAACATTATTATCGGGATTTGGCGCCCAAGTTTAGTTTAAACTTATTTATTTTACATCGATTGCGAAACAAGCTTTAAGCTTAGATTACTCACACTCGATGTCTGCTTCCTGGAGACTTAACCAGTACTCGTGCCGTTTTGTGTGGAAAAATCTCAAAAGGACCCGCTCATCACGGGACTCGAACCAGGGACCTTTGATACGAGAGGCCGACGCTCTACCTCTGCACCACTGTAACGTTATGACGTCAACCGCTGACGTGACGTCACTTTCCTAGTCACGCCCACAGATTTTTTTAAAATCAAGAACCCCTATTGAAAGCTTTCTCCAAGAATCCAAACTGAATGTATGAGAAATCTAAACACACCGTTGTTTGCACTGGATCTCGGACAAGTTTTAGGTTGAATTTCAGGTTTCTAGCTGATTCCGTTATTTGCTGGTGCGAGATCTACAGAAATATGTAGTCAAAATGTCGATTTTTCGGGTTTTAACCTAAAAAAATCACTGAAACTAGATTTTTCCCAGATATAACGAACACGCCCAGACCTATATCACATTGAGTTCTATAAGTGTGGGGAATTTCAGCGAAATCGTTCTCACCGATTTCTTTGTCCCCAAATCGCTGAATTTTACAACACATTGTGTCCCAATAGCCGTTTAGACATTTGTTCCATAGAACAGAATAGAATAATTCTGTTCCACTACACTCATTCTATACTAGATAGGCGACACCTTAAGGGTTTCGCGGGATAGAATGAGTGAAGAGGAGAAGAATTATACCGAACTACCAACTGGCCACACGCAGTACTAAATATATATGTTATGAATATGTAATTTCAATTCTTACATGATTCAAAACGTAACAATTGATGACACTCAAGGTTTTTTGGCAACACCAAAATTATTTCCGCAAGTCTAAAAGATAAACACACCATACTATTGGTTTTGGCGCCAAAGCGATAACGTTATGACGTCATACCGCTGAAGTGCCGAACGTGACGTCACTTTCCAAGTATTTGGTCACGTGAAAATATTTGATTCAAGAGCCCCTATTAAAAGCATTCTCCAACTATCAAAACTAAATATATGAGAAATTTAAAAACACCGTTGTTTGCACTGGATCTTTAACAAGTTTCAGTTTAAATTTCAGGTCTCTAGCTGATTCCGTTATTTGCTGGTACGAGATCTACAGAAATATGTAGTCAAAATGTCGATTTTTCGGGTTTTAACCTTAAAAATATCTAAAACTAGATTTTTCCCAGATATAACGAAACCGCCCAGACCTAGATCGCATTGTGGTCTATCAGTGTGGCTAATATCAGCGAAATCGTTCTCACCGATTTCTTTGTCCTCAAATCGCTGAATTTTACAACACATTGTGTCCCAATAGCCGTATAGACATTTGTTCCGTAGAACAGAATAGAATAATTCTGTTCCACTACACTCATTCTATACTAGAAAGGCGACACCTTAAGGGTTTCGCGGGATAGAATGAGTGGAGAGGAGCAGAATTGCATCCGAACTACCAACCGACCACACACAATGCTGAATATATTATTTCGATTCTAACATGATCCAAAACGTAACAATTGATGAAACTAGTATTTTGCAACACCAAAATTATCTCCGTAAGTCTAAAAGATAAATAGAACATTATTATCGGGATTTGGCGCCAAAGTTTAGTTTAAACTTATTTATTTTACATCGATTGCGAAACAAGCTTTAAGCTTAAATTAATCACACTCGATGTCTGCTTCCTGGAGACTTAACCAGTACTCATGCCGTTTTGTGTGGAAAAATCTCAAAAGGACCCGCTCATCACGGGACTCGAACCAGGGACCTTTGATACGAGAGGCCGACGCTCTACCTCTGCACCACTGTAACGTTATGACGTCATACCGCTGAAGTGCTGAACGTGACGTCACTTTCCAAGTATTTGGTCACGTGAAAATATTTGATTCAAGAGCCCCTATTAAAAGCATTCTCCAACTATCAAAACTAAATGTATGAGAAATTTAAAAACACCGTTGTTTGCACTGGATCTTTGACAAGTTTCAGTTTAAATTTCAGGTCTCTAGCTGATTCAGTTATTTGCTGGTGCGAGATCTACAGAAATATGTAGTCAAAATGTCGATTTTTCGGGTTTTAACCTTAAAAATATCTGAAACTAGATTTTTCCCAGATATAACGAAAAAGTTGCAAAATACTAGTTTCATCAATTGTTACGTTTTGGATCATGTTAGAATCGAAATAATATTATCAGCATTGTGTGAGGTCGGTTGGTAGTTCGGATGCAATTCTGCTCCTCTCAACTCATTCTATCCCGCGAAACCCTTAAGGTGTCGCCTTTCTAGTATGAAAAAAATATAGAATGAGTGTAGTGGAACAGAATTATTCTATTCTGATCTACGGAACAAATGTCTATACGGCTATTGGGACACAATGTGTTGTAAAATTCAGCGATCTGGGGACAAAGAAATCGGTGAGAACGATTTCGCTGAAATTAGCCACACTGATAGACCACAATGCGATCTAGGTCTGGGCGGTTTCGTTATATCTGGGAAAAATCTAGTTTTAGATATTTTTAAGGTTAAAACCCGAAAAATCGACATTTTGACTACATATTTCTGTAGATCTCGTACCAGCAAATAACTGAATCAGCTAGAGACCTGAAATTTAAACGGAAACTTGTCAAAGATCCAGTGCAAACAACGGTGTTTTTAAATTTCTCATACATTTAGTTTTGATAGTTGGAGAATGCTTTTAATAGGGGCTCTTGAATCAAATATTTTCACGTGACCAAATACTTGGAAAGTGACGTCACGTTCAGCACTTCAGCGGTATGACGTCATAACGTTACAGTGGTGCAGAGGTAGAGCGTCGGCCTCTCGTATCAAAGGTCCCTGGTTCGAGTCCCGTGATGAGCGGGTCCTTTTGAGATTTTTCCACACAAAACGGCACGAGTACTGGTTAAGTCTCCAGGAAGCAGACATCGAGTGTGATTAATTTAAGCTTAAAGCTTGTTTCGCAATCGATGTAAAATAAATAAGTTTAAACTAAACTTTGGCGCCAAATCCCGATAATAATGTTCTATTTATCTTTTAGACTTACGGAGATAATTTTGGTGTTGCAAAATACTAGTTTCATCAATTGTTACGTTTTGGATCATGTTAGAATCGAAATAATATATTCAGCATTGTGTGTGGTCGGTTGGTAGTTCGGATGCAATTCTGCTCCTCTCCACTCATTCTATCCCGCGAAACCCTTAAGGTGTCGCCTTTCTAGTATAGAATGAGTGTAGTGGAACAGAATTATTCTATTCTGTTCTATGGAACAAATGTCTATACGGCTATTGGGACACAATGTGTTGTAAAATTCAGCGATTTGTGGACAAAGAAATCGGTGAGAACGATTTCGCTGAAATTAGCCACATTGATAGACCACAATGCGATCTAGGTCTGGGCGGTTTCGTTATATCTGGGAAAAATCTAGTTTCAGAGATTTTTAAGGTTAAAACCCGAAAAATCGACATTTTGACTACATATTTCTGTAGATCTCGAACTAGCAAAAAACGGAATCAGTTAGAGACCTGAAATTCATACTGAAACTTGTCCGAGATCCAGTGCAAACAACGGTGTGTTTAGATTTCTCATACATTCAGTTTGGATTCTTGGAGAAAGCTTTCAATAGGGGTTCTTGATTTCAAAAAAATCTGTGGGCGTAACTAGGAAAGTGACGTCACGTCAGCGGTTGACGTCATAACGTTACAGTGGTGCAGAGGTAGAGCGTCGGCCTCTCGTATCAAAGGTCCCTGGTTCGAGTCCCGTGATGAGCGGGTCCTTTTGAGATTTTTCCACACAAAACGGCACGAGTACTGGTTAAGTCTCCAGGAAGCAGACATCGAGTGTGAGTGATCTAAGCTTAAAGCTTGTTTCGCAATCGATGTAAAATAAATAAGTTTAAACTAAACTTGGGCGCCAAATCCCGATAATAATGTTCTATTTATCTTTTAGACTTACGGAGATAATGTTGGTGTTGCAAAATACTAGTTTCATCAATTGTTACGTTTTGGATCATGTTAGAATCGAAATAATAGTATCAGCATTGTGTGTGGTCGGTTGGTAGTTCGGGTGCAATTCTGCTCCTCTCCACTCATTCTATCCTGCGAAACCCTTAAGGTGTCGCCTTTCTAGTAAAACATAAATTAGCCAATAACTATATATTTACAAATTTATCACAACTTCGGCATTAAATCATAATTAAAAAGTTGTGTGGTTCGAGATTTTATGTTAAATTTTAAGTATGTAGTATGAGCCAGTTGACTTAGTAACACATACATGGTACGAGACAATTTTCATATAACATTGTGGTCTATCAATCTGGCTAATTTCAGCGAAATCGTTCTCACCGATTTCTTTGTCCACAAATCGCTGAATTTTACAACACATTGTGTCCCAATAACCGTATAGACATTTGTTCCATAGAACAGAATAGAATAATTCTGTTCCACTACACTCATTCTATATTTATAGCAACCTGTTTTTATTGATATATATATACTTTTTTAAAATTAAATACAATACATCCCTTTTATCAGAAACCAACCAGTTAACGCTGAATGTCACCATAGATTGTGTGCGCTCCTATGTCAAGTTGGATTTATATGTAGTTTTAAGTTAATATAACATTTATATATCTATATATTGATTTATTTTGATTTATTATTTGTTATAAAGATTTTAACAAGAGGGCCATAATGGCCCTAGTTCGCTCACCTTAATTATACAATGTACTGCAATGCAAAACACATCAAGACAATTATTCTGAATGCAACCTCCAGTGTTAACAAGATTTTGCTTCATTTGGCCTAGTGATCTATATTTTTTTACCTGATATGACCTATATTCCAACATGGACTAGATATAGTAGATTATGCGGCCTCCGGAGTTTGAAAATATTTTCCTTTATTGACCTAATATGACCCATATTCAAACTTAAGCTAGATATAGTTCAGACAAACATTCTGACAAAATTTCAAGCTGCTGAAGCAATAAATGCAGCTTTTACAGTGTTAACAAGATTACCCATCAATTTAGCCTAGTGACCTAGATTTTGACCCGGTATGACCCATATTTGAACTTGGCCTAGATATTATTCAGCTCAACATTCTGATCAAATTTCCAGTGTTAACAAGATTTCCCTTCAATTTTGCCTAGTGACCTAGTTTCTAACCCAATATGACCCATAGTTGAACTCGACCTAAATTTTTTGAAGACAAACATTCTGACAAAACTTCAAACTGCTGAAGCAAAAATTGAGGCCTCTGAAGTGTTAACAAGATTTTCCTTCAATTTGACCTATTGACCTACTTTTTAACCTGACATGACTCATGTTCGAACTTAACTTACATATCATCCAGACAAACATTCTGATAAAGTTTCAACATGCTCAAGTTTAAAATGTGGCCTCAAGAACTTGTTAACAAGATTTCCCTTTAATTTTGCCTAGTGACCTAGTTTCTGACCCAATATGACCCATAGTTGAACTTGACCTAAAAATTTTGAAGACTAACATGCATTCTGACAAAACTTCAAACTGCTGAAGTAAAAATTGAGGACTCCAAAGTGTTAACAAGATTTTCCTTCAATTTGACCTATTGACCTACTTTTTAACCCGACATGACTCATGTTCGAACTTGACTTACATATCATCCAGACAAACATTCTGATAAAGTTTCAACATGCTCAAGTTTAAAATGTGGCCTCAAGAGTGTTAACAAGATTTCCCTTCAATTTGACCTAGTGACCTAGTTTTTGACCTCATATGGCCCAGTTTCGAACTTGTCCAAGATTTGATGGAGATGAATGTTCTGATAAACCTTTATGAAGATTGGATGCGAATTGTAGCCTGTAGAGTGTTTAACTCAACAAGCGCAAATGTTGACGACGCACAACTGACGGACGCCAGACAAAATGTGACCACAATAGCTCACCTTGCACTTCGTGCAAAGGTGAGCTAAAAAGGCCATGGCAACAGTTATGTGATATAATAACAGTAAACTAGTTTTATTTGTTCAATATGTGGTAGCAAGACTACTATCTCAGGCAGGAGACACTCCGAAAAGATAAACAATTAATATAAGCAAATGAAAGTCCATACACATGAAAAATCTTCTGCATATGGTCAGAGACTGATATGGTCAACTGTTGTCATTCCACTAAGAAGGGCTTGCACAGGAGTCTGACGTTTTATAACAGTCTATATATATATACAAGAGAAAGTTGATGCAAGGCATCAATGTCGCCGGAAAAGACTGCATTGATTTATTTATGTATTCTTGACTTTCCTTAGTCTATTCAAGCATTAGGAACGTAGTAATGAAAACATTTGCTTATAAATTTTATATACATACCTATACATTAGGGTATCTATAAAATATTAACGAAATGTGTACACATTTATCTGCTTAAATTTAATTTTGCTGTTGTTACTTATTTAAATAATAGTATTCATTCATATAATTTCAATGTTTATCAATCTTATTCGAATCACAAGGTAAATATCCTGGTATTGCTTTAAAGGGAGGTAATTTGAAGAAAACAAAAGTCTTCAAAAGGAGAAATATATCAGCATTACCGTCTACAGTTTAAATTGTTCTATTGTTTGTGGATTTAAAAATGTTCTTTTTTTCTTATTTCTACATGTACAACGAAATATTGCGGCTTCTCTTTGACGCTTTGCGTCAAACATTCGTCTTGTACTTGTCTAAAATAAAATAATATCACTCGCTTTTTCATATCGAAATGCGCATGCGCGAAAATCGATGTTAAAGGTCACGAAACTACACAACAGAATAGGGTCTATATTTAGCTTTAAAGAAACAGTTCCTACTTTAGATATTCATGGATTAACATTATTAAATGAATTCTACACAAATCAAGACATCTCTTTGAACATGAAAACAACATTTAGTAAGTTAAAATTGCTATTAAAAGGAGAATCCGAAATTGACCTCAATGATGACACATAAGAGTCTGCATTAGGGGGTGTTGGTTCACGTCTTAAAGGGACCACTTTTGTCTTCGTAAATAAGACAAAAAACTTAAATGCGAGTGAAATAAAAAAAACTGCAAACATTAAAAAATCGGAATATTTATTTCATTTTAGATGTGTCATTTATTAGTGTTCGTAAACAACCACAATTGTAATATGTTCAAATCATCTAGATTTGTTTCTTTCTAATAATAAGCCGCCCTCCCATGTGATTTCCGAAAAGCTATTAAAAATAGAAGTCGCGGGCTTCTGCCCGGCGACTAATAAAAAAAAAAACTGTATACTATAAAAAAACGTATACTTTTTTTATAGTATACGGGTTTTTTTTTTATATATATATATAGACTGTTATAAAACGTCAGACTCCTGTGGGGCTTGTCACATTGAGGGAAAGATTATTCAGTCTGGGGCTCAAAACATGGAAGTGACATCCAACTTTCTAGTCAAGTGAACTATCAACTTATCTTTTCTGGCTACTTATGCATCGTCTTTACATTAATGAACGCAAGAATCAGGCATGTCACAAAATATGCAAGACACTTACCGAAACATCACTGCAATTCAATTTCTATGAGCGTCCTATAACGCGGATGAAGAAATCGACAAACTAAATGGTTTTACTCCAAAATGAAAGGACGCAGCATCAAAATACAACTTCAAATATCAAATTTCAGTATCACTTATCGTTCTTGTCGCTGACTTGTTGCAAGACGTTTAATCAACAAAGACACTTCATTTGTTTCAACTTGTCACTTTATAGGAAATGTTAATCAATTTTGGCAGACGCTCTCACTCACAAGGAAAATATCAGAAGAATTCCGATTCATAGGCAGAATGGTTTCCATTTAATTTCATCATTTTCGATCGGTCTCGATTTGTTATTCGATTGTTTACATAACAATTCTGACCTTCAAGTACAATACATTGACTACGATTAAAATGACGACTGCTTTTCGAAACCCAAGATGTACAGGTTCGATTTGGTGCATGAAAAAGCTATTGTCGGGATCTGGAATTTCAACAACTTCTTCAAAATACCGTGTGTTAACTGTGAATAATATGAATCCTCATGTCAAAAACATGGAATATGCAGTAAGAGGACCGATTGTAATCCGAGCTGGCGAAATAGAGAAAGAGTTATCAGAAGTAAGTAAAGAAATCGGTAAACTAACACGCGATGTACATAAAGGGTGTTTGAGATACCAGATGACCCTACACATAGATAACCGGACACCTAGATACGACCCCTTTTCGGCTAAGACGACACCTCATTTAAGAAGTAGTAAATTTTGCTATGAAAAAATACCCTCAACAATGAATTAATATATATTCAATTTGTATGTTTTGATTTATACCCACATCTCAGTCAGTTACTACTATACAAGGGTTGTTGGAACATCTGAGGAATTATACATTTATTTTATTTTCGTTTGGAGACATGGTTGGAAAAGTAGAAATCATATTGAAAACACTTTAATATGAACGACGTCAATGACGTTAAACGATGATTACACTGTGCGCAGTGCTACTGTTATGTGCACTAGTTAACTCTGTCTTATATCCAGAACAGAACAGAACATAACTTTATTAAATACATCTCTCGGTACATATAGTACAACTTGAGGAAATGGTATTATTACAAGATACATATTTTTTATATTTAAATACTATCGCATGATCTTAATTATTTCATTTTTCTTAAAGGGGGAATTGTACTCAGTCATCCATGGATACTCTGCTTATAAGAAGCAGGGTATTCATTACTACCCGTGTACCAAATTACAAATTGAAATTGGAGGGAAAATAGCATACAGCAGGGTCTTTCAAATACTACATACAATAAGGACAATTCTTTAGTTTCTGAGAGAAAAGAAAAACATCGTGGTAGGAGACAAACTGAATATACATGTAGTTATGACAAATATCAACCAACTCCTACCATTCCAATAGACCAATTTCCACAAAACATCACAGGAATGTTCCTTTGGTGGTCCTCTTTCAAAATTGTTCAAAGATTTAAATTCCATTGAGAACTTTGGTTGCTGCGGCATCAGAAAGTGAGAAAAATACCCAAATTTTAAAATACTTTTCCTCCATAATCTGCTTGTTCGATTGCAAGATAATTTGGTAGTTATGAATGTTCCTTAAGTGACCCTCTAAAAAGACCTGTTGAAGCCATATTGATTTCGTGGAAAAACAGGGCAGCAAGGCGGCATCAGGAAAGGTGCAAAATGACAAAAACTTTATAATTCCATTCTTATTAAAGTTCTTGTTAGATTTCAAGATATAAATGGCCTTTACTGATAAGCTGTTTCTTGAGAAGTGTCTACTTCTTGCAGTTTCATTTGGACTCCTTGATCAAATTTTCCCAGATATTTGCAGTTAAATATTTGCTACTAATTTACTATCAATTAGGTGATCGATTTAGGGCCATCTTGTTGACTTGAGCAGCTTGAAATTTTGACAGAAAGTTTGTCTTGATGATATTGCCACTGGCACTGAAAGAGTAAAGTCTTAAATAGGCCATTCTCAGGTGAGCGATTTCAGGGCCTCATAGCTCTCTTGTTTTACAAGTTTTAGGATTGAAACCAGTCTGGCGATTTAAAAACCGGTCTGGACCGGCTGAATTTCGAAGCCCTGGTACATATATTAATTACCTTGACAACAGATGATTTTGGAAACATCTATGCAAATAAATCTATATTGAAATTTCTATAAATGATAGTAATAATTAAATAGAGTTGAAACCATTGCAGCAAAAGAAGACATTTCTCCTTTTGCCACAATGTTGTAAAAAGATGTCTACTGCACATGTGCCAATATATGTCCGTATATGGAATAAGCGAATCAAGTATATTTCGTCTAAAGACTGTTTTGCCAACGCGCAACCTTTTTTGCAGATTTTTTTTTTACTTGTATGGCTTTAGTAAAAACTTTAAAAAATCTTCTTCCCAAAAGAATATGTCCGATTTCCAAATAAATTTTGTAGAAATGTTACTTGGGTGACTCTCAATCAGATACCTTAACCCTTTCCCTCATACGACAATTCTGCAGCAGACGACTTTGAACGTATTTTGTCAAATAATGGAAAATCTCTATAATTGAATGGATAACCTATGACTAACAGTGGAAAACATTGTGACAAAAGGAGAAATTGCACGTTTTGTGCAATTTCTTCTTTTGTTACTATGTTTTCAAAAAGCTGTCTGCTGCAGAGGCGTCAGAAAGCGTCTATATGAGGGAAAGGGTTAAAGCCATGTTGATTGGTCAATAAATTTAGCCACTAGGCAGTGGGGTTGTTTTGCCTTATATTGCTATAGTGAAAACTTTAGAAATCTTCTTCTCTAAAAGTATCTTGCCAATTTCCAAATTTGTAGGAATGTTCCTTGGATGACCCTATATCAGATTCCTTCAAGCCATGTTGATTGGTCGAAAAACATGGCCGCCAGGGGGTGGGCTATTTTCCCTGATACAAATTATTCAAAACCAAAAACAAATACTTGGAAACAATCCCTAAGTAACATACTCTGGCTCAGACCTTAATAAAATCATCAGAATCTCTAAACACATTTAAGGACAAATTATATTAGTATTTTCTCACTCAGTAATAAGTATCATCTACATTTATGCATGTCATACGTGAAATTTTCAGAAATGACTTCATAACATATATAATGGTTTTCCCCTATGATTATCCGTATAACATGTATTTCTTATGTCAGTACTTCGAAATCGAGGGCCTCATGGGATATAAGTTATAATAACTAAATGAATTTGTACCCTCTTTAAATAAAGTATTATTATTATTATTATTATTATTAGTGTTGGGCCGATGATCGATTATAATCGAAAGTTGATCGGTTATGCATTACGTTGACGATAATCGATTGCATTTTACCACAATCGATTATCAATCGGTTCACCTTTTTTGCTTCATTTATGCTTGATTAATATTCGCTTCCACAATGGGAGATTACTCCCGCAGTCATGTTTGAAAACTCATGTTTGGTGGGCTAGCATGTAAATACAACAACTTGAGATCGAAAAAAAAAGTGTTTTTTTGGCAATAAAATGATACAACCTAGTAAAGACAAGACATAAAGCCGGTATATTTTTGATCAAACATAAATAATAAGAAGCATTGCGAACATTGAGGCTTGTTAAAAACAATAATGTATGAACCTATTATATAATCGATGTCTAATCGAATGAGGCAAAGCGATTGTAACCGATAATCGATTGTAAAAATGGAACCGATGGCCCAACACTAATTATTATTATTATTATATGGCTTAAGTGAAAACTTTAAAAATCTTCCTATCCGAAAGTATTTGGCCAATTTCCAAATAATTGTGTAGAAATGTTCCAAGTTGATTGGACGAAATGTTCCTTTGCATGGTGACCCTCTACGATTCTTCAAGCCATGTTGATTGGTAAAAGTTTTTTTTTATTGATGTTGGAATGACAAATCAAATTGCATTACTCAGGTGAGGAAATATACAATATACTCTAATCTCCTAAATTTATGAGTACATTTTACTTTTGACACCAATTAAATTCCAAAATGTTAGGAGTTGAACTCATGACTTCCATAACAATTGCTTGCCAATCGAGCAAACTTAGCTAACAGGGACATCATGTCCCCCCACTACATTACTTGTTTTAATATAGGTATTTTACCATTCATGAATTGTCTTTTAGAACAAACACTCACAGTATGTATTTTTTGGAGAACATTTATTGAATAAAGTTGATCAAATTATCCCCCTATTTGTCATTCAATACATTTTGATCTGCTATTTGCAGGGAGTGAAGAAGCCCTTTGAACAGGTAATCAGAGCCAACATTGGAGATTGCCATGCCACAGGTCAACAACCATTAACATTCCTTAGACAGGCTAGTATCTTACAGATTTCTCTACCTTTATATTCAACAGCTCAACTGAGTACAAGGGAGATATAGTTTTAAAGCTAACCTGAGCACAAGGTGAGTTATTGTGATCACCCTTTGTCCGGCGTCTGGCATGATCCAAAGTGTCCATCCGATTTCCAAATAATCTTGTAGAAATGTTCCTTGGGTGACCCTCTATCAGATTCCTTCAAGTCATGTTGATTGGTTTACAAAACGTAGCCGCCAGGGGGCTTAGATATTTTGTGTGTAGCATTGTCTAGTGGTCCTCTACAAAGGTTATTAAAATAATGCCCCTGGGGTCAAAATTGGGCCTGCCTGAGGGATGACCTGTTTTACATAGAAATATATAGGGGGAAAAATTGAATATCTTCTTGTTTGAACCAAAAAGTCTAGAGCTATGATATTTGGTGTGTAGCATTGTCTAAGATTGTTCAAATGAGGAATGTGGGTTCAAAATTGGCCCCGCCCCTTGATGTCACCTGTTTTCCATAGGGAAATACTTTGAAAATCTTCTTGACTGAAAGTTTATAAATATTATGCCCCTTTGGTCAACATTGGGCCTGCCCGAGGGGTGACCTGTTTAACATAGAGATACATATAGGAAAAAAAAAATTGAATATCTTCTTGTCTGAACCAAAAAGTCTAGAGCTTTGATATTTGGTGTGTAGCATTGTCTAGTGGTTCTGTACCAAGATTGTTCAAATGATGACTCTGGTTTTAAAATTAGCCCTGTCACTGGAGGTCAAATGTTTTCCATAGAGATGTATAGGGAAAGACTTTGAAGATCTTCTTGACTGAAACAGAAAGATCTAGAGCTTATTTATTTGGTATATATAGCATTGTCTTGTGGTCCTCTATCAAGAATATTCAAACTATGCCTCTAGGTTCAAAATTTGCCCTGGCCCCTGGGCTTGATGGTTTTACATAGAGATTTATAATGGAAAACTTGTTCAAGCTGTGTCAGTTGGTAAAAAAACAAAAATTTCCATAATGGGCTGGGTTAGTTTTCACTAACTTCGTTAAATGGATTTTTTAAAAATCTTTTTAAACAAAATAGGTCCTCTTGGCGGATCATAAAAATAGCCAACTGTGCACCCCCAGCAGGAAGTCAAGAGTCCCCAAATGAAAGCTAAAAACTCACGATTGTGGTTTTGACTTGCATTGCCATAAAAAACCAACTCATTCTTTCTCTTCCAAAATGATAGGTATAAATATTTCAGGTGAGCGATCCAGGGCTATCATGGCCATCTTGTTATATTGAAATGTTATAAAGATGATTCACTTTCTTCTTAATATATAAATTGAGTGTGTCTAATATTATCATATTATTAAGATTAACTTATAGAAGTATGGAGTTGAATTGATATAGTTAGAGTATGAATGCAAGGTTCTTACATAATGAGCTTTTTAATCTTTTCTTGACATACAGTGTATTTATATTTGATAGGGTTCTTGTTAGATTACAAATACAACTAGTGTGAGTACACACAACATAGGGTTTGATTGATCAGAAATAAAGGACAGAGATGACTTCCTACTTACAGGTTGTAGCTTTATGTACAGATCCAGAAAAGTTGATGCATGATCCAGGTTATCCGGCAGATGCTAAGAATAGAGCAGAGAGAATCTTACTGGGTTGTGGTGGAGGAAGTATAGGTACTGTAGAGGCATTTTGAGATTTCTGCAGCAGACAACTTTTCAAAATTTTGTAGCTTCTTATTTGCAACAATTACTTTCATTTTTCTTTTTAATCTCTTTCAAAAGGAAACCTTTGCTAAATGAAATATTGAGCTTGTTTTCCTTATATGTGTAAAGAGAAAACTTTCTTGTCCAAAAGTACTTACCAGATTTTAACATAATTTGGCACAGATGTTCCTTGGGTGACCCTCTTTCAAGATTGAACAAATTATTCTGATTGTTTGAAAAACATGGCCGCCAGGAGGCGGAGCTTGTTTTTGTTTTATGAATAAATGATGAAAACTGAAAAAACTTTTTGTCGAAAAGGAATGGCCTAGCTGATTTGAAAATAATTTGGCACAAATGTTTCTTGGATGACCCTCTACCAAGATTGTTCAAGTATTTGGATCTGTTTAAAAACATGACCTCTGGGGGGGCGGAGCTTGTTATCCTCATATATGTATAGTAAAAATTTTAAAAAAGGAGGCGGAGCTTGTTTTCGTTTTATAAATAAATGATGAAAACTTAAAAAACTTCTGGTCGAAAAGTCCTTGACCGATTCAAAAATAACTTGGCACAGATGTTCCTTGGGTGACCCTCTACTAAGAATGTTCAAAATATTCTAATCTGTTGAAAAGCTTGGCTGCCAGGAGGTCACTAGAGGTGGGGCTTGATTTCCTTTTATGAATATATATAGTGAAATTTTACCAAAAAAGAAGAAATTGCTTGTTTTGAGTAATTTCTTGTTTCAAATTTCTTCAACAGTTGTCAGCATCCAATGGGGTCTGTATAAGGTGTAAATGTACTATTTTGCAGGAGCTTACAGTGATAGTTCTGGTGTCAAAGTTATTAGAGAGGATACAGCTAAATATATATCAGAGAGAGATGGTCATCCATGTGATCCAGAAAACATCTTCCTTAGTACTGGGGCCAGTGATGCTATCAAGGTACATAACTCTTTAAGGGTTTGAGTAGTCTATAAGCAAAGTTCTAGATAAGGGATGCATGTCATGTTTTGAATATATTTTTGATCTTCAAAAGATTAAAAATATTTTTCTTTTTTATAAGTTATACCAAATAATGACCAGTATTATAAGTTTTTGAATTAATGAAGTTTCTGACCATGTGCATTCTTCAAAATGGTTATATTAACCTGATTCCTGATATATGTTTATGACATACCTTGTAATTTCAACATTTCTATGGCTAAAATAACGATTCAAACAGTCCTTTGACTTGTTGCATGGCCATCCATTCAGTGTATATTCAAACAATTTACTAAGAATAGGATGTTTTTCACTATATCAATGCAAATGGTTTCCTTCTCTTTCTTCCTGGCTTATTGAATTCTCTTTAATCGGTAGTCCTGATAAGAAGAAGTTACAATAAGCATGGTCCACAGATTTCTTATAGACTATATATTGTAGTTATATGCCGATAATGTAACTACTGCCCAACGCTGCAATCACGCCTCTCCCATTGTAGATACTCCTTTCTTTGGACATAGAATGTATTTGTATAGAATGTTCGTCAAGCTGTTATGGCCTGTTACTATTAACTTTTGAAACTTTTATGGAAAGAGCTTCTTTGTGTTTTAGACTGTAGTTCCTTTCACTGTCTGTCAGTCTTCTCGAAGCAAACTCAATCGGCCTTTCCCCGCCATTATCCATCATATGTGAAAGTATGGCCTCTAAACTGTAAGAAGACTAATTACCATAAAAGTTAATAGCTTTTTTCATGTCATAATGAACCGATTTACTGCTGTTTATTACCAGCTGCCTACTCTTGTTGAATAAGTCTTCAAACTAAGTCCATATTTTTTCCATTTTTCAAGAGATTACGAAGTGTAGCAAGGTTTGGCAAAAAGTTTCTGTGATATCGAATCAAATCAAAATTGACCCTGCCCCAGGGGTCACAAGTTTAACATAGTTATATATCAAAATCTTCTGGTCTGAAACCGAAAGGCCTAGAGCTTTGATATGTGGTATATAGCATTGTCTAGTGGTCCTTTACAAAGATTGTTCTTAAATAATCAAGGGTTTCAGTGTGTAGTTGTATGTCAGTGTCTTCAGCGGTTAATGTATTCAAAAGCATCAAGAGTATAAAAGTAAATCTGAAACTGCTATGCAAGAGGCATGCACATAAAATGATATATAACATGTGAATTGATTAGCTGGAGGTCTGCATGGTAATACCACATGTGCTGATTTGTTTTTTGGGTTCATCTGAGCACAAAGCTATTGAGATGACTTTACCTCCTGTGTCATCACCTTTCAATTCATATTTACCTTTAAACAACTTCTTCTAAACCAATGAACCAATTTCCACATAATTTCACAGGAATGTTCCTTGGGTGCTCTCAACCAAAACTTGTATATGTTACAGCTTTGAAAAAAAGCACAGAATGAAACAAAATTGTTTTACAGACAATATTGAAGTTGATGATGACTGGAGAACAAGGCAATCAGCGAGCTGGAGTGATGATTCCAATACCTCAGTATCCTCTCTATACAGCAACCATCGCTGAATATAACGCTTACCCTGTAAGTTTAACCTTTTGTTAGATCACCTGAGCCGAAGTCTCAAGGTGAACTATTCTGAACACTCTCTTGTCAGTCGTCCATTGTCGCCGTCCATCCACTGGACCAATTTCAACCAAACTTCACTGCAATGATCCTTTAGTGGTACTCTTTATACCCCCAATAAACGAAGTTCATATAGGAGTCACCCTGTGGTTGGTCGGTTGGTTGGTCCATTGCGATTTTTCTTGTCCAGAGCATAACTTTAAAACTAATTGTTGGAATTTAATAAAACTTCTTACCATGATACAACACATTGAGAGGAAGTCTGATGTACATGAACCATAACTCTACTTTACCTAATTACAGAGTTATTGCCCTTTGTTACTTTTTCTAGTCCGGAGAATTACTTAATAACTAATAGATGGAATCAAATAAAACTTCATACACTAGTAGAGCACAATGAGAGGAAGTGCAGTGTACAAGAACCATAACTCTAATTTACATAATTACAGAGTTATTGCCCTTTGTTACTTTTTCTTGTGCGTAGTCTTGTCCAGAGCATAACTTTAAAACTAACTGTTGGAATTTAATAAAACGGCGTGCGATGATACAACACATGGAGAGGAAGTGCGGTGTACAGGAACCATAACTCTATTTTACCTAAATACAGAGTTATTGCCCTTTGTTACTTTTTCTTGTCCGTAGAATTTCTTAATAACTAAAAGATGGAATCTAATAAAACTTCATACAATGGTAGAACACAATGAGAGGAAGTGCAGTGTACAAGAAACCATAACTCTAATTTACATAATTACAGAGTTATTGCCCTTTGTTACTTTTTCTTGTTTGTAGAGTCATGTTCGGAGCATAACTTTAAAACTAATCGTTGGAATTTAATAAAACTTCATACAATGATACAACACATTGAGAGAAAGTGTGGTGTACAGGAACCATAACTCGACTTAACCTAATTACAGAGTAATTGCCCTTTTTAGCTCCACTGGCTGAAAGCCAGTCGAGCTTATGTCATGGCGAATTGTCTTTCGTGCTTGCGTCTGTGCGTGCTTTAACTTTTTCCTTTAAACAACTTCTTCTCCAAAAGTGTCAGGCCGATTTTCAAATAATTTTGTAGAAATGTTCCTTGGGTGACCCTTTATTATATTTCTTCAAGAAATATTGATTGGGCGAAAAACATGGCCGCCAGGAGGCGGGGCTATTTAGCCTTATATAGCTATAGTGAAAACTTAAAAAATCTTCTTCTCCATAAGTGTTCAGCCGATTTTCAAATAATTTTGTAGAAATATTCCTTGGATGACCCTTTATCAGATTTTTTCAAGCCAATTTTATTGGTCGAAAAACATGGCCGCCAGAGGGGCGGGGCTATTTTGCCTTATATGGCTATAGTGAAAACTTAAAAAGTCTTCTCCTCCGAAAGTGTCTGGCCGATTTTCAAATAATTTTGTAGAAATGTTTCTTGGATGACCCTCTATCAGATTCCTTCAAGCCAATTTGATTGGTCGAAAAACATGGCCGCCAGGGGGGCAGGGCTATTTTGCCTCATATGGCTATAGTGAAAACTTAAAAAATCTTCTCCTCCGAAAGTTTCAGGCCGATTTTGAAATAATTTTGTAGAAATGTTCCTTGGATGACCCTCTATCAGATTCCTTCAAGCCATGTTGATTGGTCAAAAAACATGGCGGCCCGTGGGCAGGGCTGTTTTGCCTTATATGGCTATAGTGAAATCTTCTCCTCCGAAAGAGCCATGAAAAAAAAGAGAGATTATCTTTAAAACTACTACAAGTTGGAATTTAAGGTGGGGTTTCTTAATATTCCATTACCTTTCCTATCAGGGCGACGTTCGAGGGTATTAATCACATTCAGTGATAGTTCTAGTTTAAAATTGTTCAACAATTTAAATTGGGTCAAAAAGTAGGTCACTAGGTCAAATGGAAGGAAATTCTTGTTAACACTCCAGAGGCCGCAATTTTTGCTTCATCAGTTTTAAATTTTGTCAGAATGTTTGTCTTAAAAATATCTAGCTCAAGTTCGAATATGGGTTATGCCGGTGTCGTCCGGGTCAAAAACTAGGTCACTATGCCAAATTGAAGGAAAATCTTGTTAACACTTTGGATGCTACATTTTTTGCTTCAGCAGCTTGCAATTTTGTCAGAATGTTTGTCTTAATGATATCTAGGTCAAGTTCAAATATGGGTCATATTGGATCAGAAACTAGGTCACTAGGCCAAATTGAGGGAAAATCTTGTTAACTCTGTAGAAGCCGCATGTTTGCTTCAGCGGCTTGAAATTTGTTCAGAATGTTGAGCTGATGATATCTAGGCCAAGTTCGAATATGGGACATGCCGGTTTAAAAACTAGGTCACTAGGTCAAATTGAAGGAAAATCTTGTTAACACTTTGGATGTCGCATTTTTTGCTTCAGCAGCTTGAAATTTGGTCAGAATGTTTCTCTAAATGATATCTAGGCCAAGTTCGGATATGGGTCATGCCGGGTTAAAAACTAAGTCACTAGGCCAAATTGAATGGTAATCTTGTTAACAGTCTGGATATTGCATTTTTAATTTCAGCATGATGAAACTTTATCAGAATGTTTTTCTTGATGATATGTAGGCCAAGTTCATGCTGGGTTTCATATGGCTCATGCTGGGTCAAAAACTAGGTCACTAGATCAAATTGAAGGAAAATCTTGTGAACACTTTGGATGCCGCATTTTTTGCTTCAGCAGCTTGGAATTTGGTCAGAATGTTTGTCTGAATTATATCTAGGTCAAGTTTGAATATGGGTCTTATTGGATCAGAAACTAGGTCAATAAAGGAAAATATTGTTCAAACTCCGGAGGCCGCATTTTTACTTTGAGCAACTTGAAACTTTGTCAGAATGTTGTCTTGATGATATCTAGTCCATGTTGGAATATGGGTCATATCAGGTAAAAAAAATATAGATCACTAGGCCAAATGAAGGAAAATATTGTTAACACTGTGGAGGTTGCTTTCAGAATAATTGTCTTGATGTGTTTTGCATTCCAGTACATTGTATAATTAAGGTGAGCGAACTTGGGCCATCATGGCCCTCTTGTTTTTATAATCTTGTTTAGAATTGTAGATTGTATACAAATAGCCACATTACACACACAACAAACCAATTAAGATTGCGTAATCAAGGAAAGTCGAAGTCTTTTGAAATTGGAAGGTTTTGAAAATTCAATATTCACCCTTATCTCACACATGTATATAAATATTATATGTCTCTGTCACACATGATAATGAATTTATTACATTTTCTCATTCATACCGTTAATTTATACTTTTTATGCCCCCGGAATCACCGATTCGGTGGACATCTAGTTGTTGGCCTGTCTGTCTGTCTCTTTGTCTGTTTGTCGAAAAAAACTTTAACCTTGACCGCTACTTTTGAACCATAACAGGTACGGTTACCATATTTCACATGTATAGACTGTTATAGACTGTAATAAACTGTTACATGTATAGACTGTTATAGACTGTAATAAACTGTTACATGTATAGACTGTTATAGACTGTATACAATAAGATACACCACACACTCGACAAACCAATTAAGAATGCGTAATAAAGGAATGGCGAAGTCACTAAATATCAATTAATCAATAAGTGTTCATACTTCTTAAATGATTAAATATTCTTTTAATAAGCCAGCTTACTACTTCTACAGCATTCTTCCCAAGGGACTCTCCCATATGGTCTGGAAGGGTCCTCTCTATGTCCTAACAAAGACTTCTTTAATTTGTTTTGATCCATGCAGAATAAAAAAAACGGTTGGCCGACTTTCTAATAATTTTGTAGAAATGTTCCTCGGGTGACCCTCTAACAGGTAACATCCTCTTAATGTTCTCTCCTTAATTCCTTCAAATTTTTTAGATCTTGTTTCCATGGGAACCAAAAGAGAAAAAAAGAAAAAAGAAATTCTCCTCCAAAACTGATTTGCAGATTTTCTAATAATTGTGTAGATATGTTCCTTGGGTAACCCTCTAACAGATTCCTTCAAGCCATGTTAATTGGTCAAAAAATATGGCCACCAGGGGCCGGACCTGTTTTGCCTTATAGTGAAAACTTCAAAAATCTTCTTCTCCAAAAGGCATGACGAGTGACATTGCATAATTAAAGTGAGCGATTCAGGGCCACCAGGGCTCTCTTGTTTCATTTTCAACAAGGTTTTCATTTTTCATTCAAAAATATTTTTTTCATTTATAGAGAGTCCATATTTTTGACTTGGGTGTTTTCAAAGTTGTCTAATGCAGATTTGTGGTTTGTGGGAAAGGATTAAGTTATCATATCAGGTAAATAAATGTGTTTTTTGACTTTGTATAATATTTGCCAGAGTATTGGTATATATTTATGAACCTTCTTCAAATACAGGCGACATAAGGATGCCTTTGCAAAAGAATACTTCTGAAAAATTTAAGAAAAAGCAGAAGAGTTTTCTTGGAACTAGCAATTTCTTCTTTCCCCACAGTATGGTCAGTATGTTCAACTCTTTGTTCAAACTTTACTTAATGTTCTAAAGTATACAATCTTTTCTCCATGTGTTTTCAATGCTTAACCCTTTCCCTCATATGACAATTCTGCAGCAGACGACTTTGAACTTATTTTGTCAAAACATAGAAAATCTCTATAGTTGAATGGATAACCTATGACTAAAAGTGGAAAACATTGTGGCAAAAGGAGAAATTGCACGTTTTGTGCAATTTCTTCTTTTGTCACTATGTTTTCAAAAAGCTGTCTGCTGCAGAGGCATCAGAAAGCGTCTATATGAGGGAAAGGGTTAAGATACAAAAAAGTTTGTATCAAGTAAACAGTAGATGTTGAATATATGTTTTATGTAATGCATTTCTATCTTATTATTACAGATAGGTTATTTTCTTGACGAATCCAACAATTGGTCTCTAGATATGACAGAGATGAAGCGTGCATTGAATGAAGCCCGACCAAACTGTAAACCACGTGGTATTGTTATAATAAATCCAGGAAACCCAACAGGTAAATTGTCTGTTAACATACAATAACTTTGCAAGCATAACATTGAAAATATCTATATAAAAACATGGATAGTTTCTATAAATGATTAGGTTATTATTGAATACAGTTCAAAACATTGCTGCAAAAGGAGAAATTGCTTATTGTCCCCCGCTTTTAGCGAAAGCGTGGGGACTATTATTTCTCATTCGTCAGTCCGTCAGTCAGTCCGTCAGTCCGTCAGTCTCCGTCACGCTGTCACAAAAACTTTAACCTTGGTCATAACTTCTGAACCGTAATAGGTACTGCTTTCATATTTCACATGTGTATTCCTTGTGACAACCCCTTTCCATCAATACCAATTTTTTTGACCTTGTGACCTTGACCCTGGCGGGGGACCATAATTCTCTGAATTTGCTTGTTATGAGTAATTTCTACTTTTTCCACAATGTTTTGAAAAGGAGTCTATTGCAGATGTGTCAAAATATGTCTATAAGTGGGAAAGATTTAACACTTTATAGCATAGAATTAAGTGTTTATCATATGATTTATGAGGATCAGCCGCATTTTAAACAACCAATAGAAAAGAACATAGGAAAAGTTCAAAGGTTATATTTTAAGTCATCTGCTAGGAAACTGCCTTAGAAAAATAATGGAAAAAGAAGAAATGGATAGTTAAGATCAATTTCTTCTTTTCCTCATTACTAATAAAAGTTATCTGCTTCAGTGGTATCAAAAAGTTATATTATAAGAAAGCAATTAAGTGTTATCCATTACAGGAATGATATTGTATATCAACTATATTTGCTTAAGTGAGTAGTCATATCAAATCTGAAGTAGATGGCTTTGAAAACTTCAAAGCGAAATTCTGGAATATCTCAAGAAATGAATGTATCTATATATTTATTTCAATAAAGTTGAAAACATTGTATGAAATGGAAAAATTGCCCATTATGATAAATTCCAACTTGTGCTCAGAAAATGTTGTCTTCTACAGGGATGTCAAAGTGTGTCTAAATGTTGGAAAGTTATATGAAATTTGTACCCAAAAGGTCTATTTTTCTCATTAACCCTTTCCCTCATACGACAAATCTGCAGCAGACGACTTTGAACATATTTTATCACAAGATGGAAAATCTCTATAATTGAATGGATAACCTATGATTAAAAGTGGAAAACATTGTGGCAAAAGGAGAAATTGCACGTTTTGTGCAATTTCTTCTTTTGTCACTATGTTTTCAAAAAGCCGTCTGCTGCAGAGGCGTCAGAAAGCGTCTATATGAGGGAAAGGGTTAAACATTGGATTATATAATTGATTGTTGGTAGTTTAACTGTTCTTTGATTACCATGATAACTGTTGTTAATATAGCTCTCTTGTGTTGCCTGCCTTGGCGGGGGAATATCTCTGTCACTCATGCTTTCATGACATGTATTCCTTGTAACACTCTAGTATGACATGTATTCCTTGTAACACTCTTATATGACATTTCAGGTCAAGTTTTGTCCAGAAGAAATATTGAAGATATTATCAAATTTGCAAAAGAGGAAAATCTGTTCATTCTAGCAGATGAGGTATATTAAATATATATTACATACTAATCCCCTTAAGTCAAGCTCTTGACTATCAAGTCTTATCTTTGATAACAACATATTACATTACATGTGACATTAACTATCAGTTCTTGTCTTTGGTAACAACATATTACGTTACACGTGACATTAACTATCAATTCTTATCTTTGATAACAACATATAACCTTACATGTGACATTAACTATCAAGTCTTATCTTTGATAACAACATACTACGTTACATGTGACATTAACTACAGACTATTTCAAATCAAAAGAACAGAATTGTCGTGGTAGAGCGTCCGCCTCAGGTAGAGAGGTCTTTGGTTGGATCCCTGGCCTGGTCATACCAAAGACTTTAAAAATGGTAGTGATGGCTGCCCTCCTGTGCACTCAGGGTTGCGGATTAGCATTACGACTGACTGGCTGGTGTCAGGATAGATTGACCATTAGTACTGCCTCGCAGTTGTTTACTATCGCATCAACTTCAATAATTTATGTGCTGTTTATTAATTTAACCCTTTCCCATACACAACAACTCTGCAACAGACGACTTTGGAAACACATTGCCGAATATATTACATTTCTTTATATAATACATATAGTAAAATGATCAAATAGATTAAAAAACATTGCGGCAACAGAATAAATTGCTCAAAATAAAACTCATTTCTCCTTTGGCCAAAATAATTTCAAAAGTCGTCTACTGCACATGTGTCGATATAAAGACGGTTTCCCGCCAAAGCGATACCCTTTTTTGCAATTTTTGTACTTGTATGATTGTAGTGGAAACCTTAAAAATCTTCTCCTCCGAAAATGTCTGGCCAATTTTCAAATAATTTTGTAGAAATGTACCTTAGCTAACCCCCTATCAGATTCCTTCAAGCCATGTTGATTGGTCAAAAACATGGCCACCATGGGGTGGGGCTGTTTTGCCGTATATGCACATTATCAAAACTTTAAACAAATCTTTAGGTGTGCGATTCAAGTCGCCATCCTCTTGTTTAAGTCTGGCTCTGTAGATTTGTTGAATGTGGGTATGGGGTAAAAGTGAATATATTTAAACAATTATATCTACTAGTTTTCATTTTGAAAAGTGACCATTGAAGAGATAACTACTGCTTTTATTAGCTCACCTAAGCACGATCGTCTGGCGTCGTCATCGTCCTGCGTCGTCTGTACGTCCGTCTGTTAACAATTTCCTACAAATTACTTTTCCTACTAAACTAATGGACTGATTTCAAAAAGACTTCACAGGAATGTTCCTTAGGTGGTCCTCTTTTAAAATTGTTCAAAGAATTATATTCCAAGTAGAACTTTGGTTCTACCAAGATTGTTCAAATTAACATGATCCATTGAAAAACATGGCCGCCAGGGGCGGGGCTTGTTTTCCTTATATGCATTGTAAAATCTTTAAAAATCTTCTTGTCCAAAAGTACTGTCCCGATTTAAAGATAATTTGGCACAAATGTTTCTTTGGGGACCTTCTACCAAGATTGTTCAAATTAATCTGATCCATCGAAAAACATGGCCGCTAGGGACGGGGCTTGATTTCCTTATATGTGCATTGTAAAATCTTTAAAAATCTTCTTGTCTAAAAGAACCTGCCTGATTTAAAAATTATTTGGCACAAATGTTCCTTGGGTGACCTTCTACCAAGGTTATTCAAATGAATCCGATCCATTGAAAAACATGGCCAGCAGGGGGGTTGCTTGTTTTCCTTATATGTATAGAGTAAAACTTTGAAAACTATTGAAGTTCTATTAAATCAGGTGAGCGATATAGGGTCATCATGGCCCTCTTGTTTTCTAGATGTGCTGATGAAGCATTGTTAATATATTAATCTGGAATGGAATGCTGTATAATTATATGCTTTCATAAATATAGATGCATTATGACCCCTCTGTATCAGACAGCTTTTGAAAACATTACGGCAAAAGGAGAAATTGTTTCAAATGAGCAATATTCATTGCAATGTTCATATTAAGTCTATATTTTGAAAGATTTTCCATGTTTGCAAAATCATCTGCTGCAGATAAGTTATCCGTAGAAAAGGGTTAAAAAAAATCTTCCCTTGCACTTTGACTTCCCTTTTGTTAAGCAATTCAGGGTCTTCTAAGACTTTGCTTGACTTGGTCCAGATTTTTAATCTCAGATGCTTTGAATATGAAATTAATGAACTTGGATCATGTAACAGGATAAGAAAAAAGTATTTTCCGGTTTTCTTTAGCTTGCCTGTTCTGTTACCCTAACATTGATGTGTGCAGCAGTGTTAGCAAATTGTTAAAAATTTGATAAGGGAACATTATTATTAAACTACGGGGAAAACTTTGTGGCAAAAGGATAAATTTCTTATTAAAGAGCGATTTTCTCGTTTTGTCATAATGTTTTCACTAGGCTTCTGCATGACAGAAAAGGTTGAAGGTTCATATCAGGCAAACAGTTAATCATTTCCTGGTGACTGTGGTTACAGAAAAAAACTATAAATGAAATTTGTTGTATGTGGAAAAGAGTAAATAATTATTTTTATCATTATACCCATCTTTCACTAAATTTATCACTCACTTTCTAGCTCACCAGTTAAACTGTTAAAATAAATGTTAGCAGGTGGATATTAATGCCTCAGTAATTTGCCTTTCCCCACAGTGTTGTAGATAGTTCTAAAAAGTGATCTGCTTTAGATATATCCAGATGCACCTGCTTGTGGGAAAGGGTTAAACTTTGTAACTTTTTGGCAGACAGTGCAGAAACTAGGAAGATTTGGAAGTACACTGGTTGCAAATACCCTGGGGTTGGTTTTCTCAGACCACTGCTCATGTCTTTTTGCAGGTTTATCAGCACAACATCTGGGCTGAAGAATGCAAGTTTTATTCCTTTAAGAAAGTGTTGTCGGAGATGGGGCCAGAGTATGATACACAAGAACTGGCGTCATTCATGTCTACATCTAAAGGCTATATGGGAGAGTAAGTGGTATCCAACATTCAAGGGCATTCACTTAATGAAACCTTTTCAATTAAATTGGCTAAGTTGACTAGCAGCAGGAGAATTTACTCAGAATATGTTTTAAAAAGGTTTGGTATATCAACATATCAACCAATATATCAATGAGTTTCTACCTAGATTGTTCAAGCAATGATGTTTGTTAGTTGTGCTTCTGGGGTCAGTTTCTACCTAGATTGTTCAAGCAATGATGTTTGTTAGGTGTGCTTCTGGGCTGAGTTTTTACCTAGATTGTTCAAGCAATGATGTTTGTTAGCATTACATGGTTGCCTATGGTTAGACTAGTCTCCATAACATGCATATATTGGAGGCTCAGTACGAGGAAGTGGTTGCCATGGCAACAACAAACAAATTTCATTAGTTAACCCTCTACAAAGATTGTTCAAGCCACCTTACATGGTTGCCCCATATAGCGTTTTTGGCGAGACTGTTCTAGTTCCCTTTATATGCATTATCTGCCGTTTTTTAATATCCTTTGAAAGTACTTTTCTGATTAAAAAAGTATATTAAAGAAGTTTTTTTGTGTGACCCTCTGCCAAGAATGTTTGAGCCATAATGATTGGTAGAAAAACACACATGTATGTGGCAGGCTAGTTTCCCTTACATGCCTAAAGTGTAAACTTTGGAAATGTCATCTTTTTAAAGTACTTTTTTTATTTCAAAACAATTTCAAAGAATTATCTTTCAGGTGAACCTCCACAAAAAGTGTTCAAGCCATAACGATTTTGTCTGGTACAAGAAATCTTGTGTCAAATAAAGGTCATTTTAGCTTACCTGTGCACGAAGTGCTAAAGGTGAGTTATGTGATCACATTTTGTCTGGCGTATGTGCGACGTGCGTCATCAACAATTACCTTGTTAACACTCTACAGGCTGCATTTTACATCTGATCTTCATGAAAGTTTATCAGAACTCTATCAAATCTTGGACAAGTTTGAAACTGGGCCATATGATGTGAAAAACTAGGTCACTAGGTCAAATTGAAGGAAAATATTGTTAACACTCTGGAGGTCGCATTTTTTACTTGAGCATGTTGAAACTTTATCAGAATGTTTGTCTTGATGATATGTAGGCGTAGTTTGAATATGGGTCATGTCAGGTCAAAAAGTAGGTCACTAGCTCAAATTGAAGGAAAATCTTGTTAACACTAGAGGCTGCAATTTTTTCTTCAGCAGTTTAAAATTTTGTCAGAATGTTTGTTTTAATAATATCTAGGTCAAGTTTGAATATGGGTTATATTGGGTCAGAAACTAGCTCACTAGGCCAAATTCAAGGAAAATCTTGTTAACACTCTGGAGGCTGCTTTTTTAACTTAAGCATGTTGAAACTTTATCAGAATGTTTGTCTTGATGATATCTAGTCCATGCTCGTATATGGGTCATATCTTGTTAAAAAAAATAGGTCACTAGGCCAAATGACGGAAAATCTTGTTAACACTCTGGAGGTTCCATTTTGAATCTTTGTAAAAATAATTGTCTTGATATGTTTTGCATTAGAAATCACATTGCATAATTCAGGTGAGAGATCTAGGGCCATCATGGCCTCCTTGTTTAGATCACCTTATCAGTCTGATTCCAATATAATTTGATAGAAATGTTCCTTGGGAGAGGACAAAACAATTGTTCAAGCCATATTGATTGTAAAAGCGTGGCAAAGGGGCAAAATGACAAAGGCTTATAAGGCCAAGATATCCGCCATCAACAATTCTTTAAATGACATAAGTTCCTAAATTGCTGTTTAGATTTTGATTAAACTTGGTAGTAGTGCTCAGTGCTTTCATTAAGGGCCAATTCCAGGAATTTTTAAATTCCTGGTCAAAATTTTAGGAATTTTTGTCAGAATTCTGGAAGTTTTGTATTTGTCGTTAACAGGAATGCTTATTTAGAAGGACTAAAAGGAGAAATTATGTTTCTTATGTCATTGATACGTGTGTCATAACTGGGACGTTTTGGTTACACATCTATTTAAACAAAACTAAATGTTTATTTTTTTTATTTTAATAACTATGACAAAGCAATGGGTCGTTTGAAATATACATCTATTTAAACAAAAAAAATAGTGTTTATTTATTTGATTTTATTAATGATGACAACCGGTAAAGCTTTGCTGGCAATGTCAACAAAAAGTCCAGGCCGAATAGGGGGTGAGTGGTTCGCTAATTTCTCGCGAACAATTCAGCTGTTAATCGCGGGAAATGTCAGTATCAAGATATGGCAGAGAAGCATAAAGTCGTCTTACTATTATCTATCAAATCTGCACTTTCAATGCCCTCAAATTCTGCTTTAGAGTCGAAATTTCGAAAAATGTCGGCAAAAAAATATTTTACATCCGCCATTTTGGAATCTCGGAAAGTACCTCTTCAGAATAGATTGATGACGTATTTATTATTTCAATTCCAGCCAATCAAATTCATTATTCGGGGAGGAATCCATTAGGAACGAGGCTGCATATTTTCCAAGTAGTTATGCATACAGAATATATAAATAACTTCCAATTTATAGTTTCCGAAGTGATAATCGGTATAAATCATCAACAAATATTTTTAACAGAAAGAAAACGTCCGAATTTTATAGTTACCGAAGTGATAATCGGTATTTCTCGTCATCAAATATTTTTAAAAGATAAAGAAAACGTCCGACCTAATTACTTAATTAACGTTATTTGAAAGAAAGACCGTCGTCGGATTAGGCAAACTTTTAATCCAATTAGCGTAAAGGTCGTCAAGGTGATGTCTGGTACACACGATAAGAACTCGGGTAAGCGTGTACTCGTGCTTTGACAATTATCGACTTTTTACACGTTCACCTCTGCACTTTCACCCTTTATACTTTATTTAGGGTTATTCTGAAAACGTCCATGTGTAAATTTACGGACGTTTTGGGGAATTTCTGGACGTATAATAAACGTCCAGTGCTCAATTTTCGGACGTTTTTGGGGATTTTTCGGACGTATATTACGTCCACGTCTGCTTAATGAAAGCACTGAGTGCTGCTTGGGTGATCATCTTTATTCAATTGCAGAATTCGGCAACTGAAAGGAAAAAACTTTAAAATGCTTTGAAAATCATCTTGTCATAAACAGAACGGCTTAGATATTTGGTGGGTAGCATTGTCTAGTGGTCCTCTACAAAGATTTTGCAAATTATGTGCCTTTGGGTCAAAATTGGCCTGTCCCAGGGGTCGCTTATTAAATATTGCGATATATAGGGAAAAACTTTGAATTTTTTTTTGTCTGAAACAGAAAGGCCTAAGGCTTAGATATGTGGTGTCTAGTAGTCCTCTATCAAGATTGTTCAAATAAAACCCCTTGGGTCAAAATTGGACAACCCCTATGTTACCTGTTTTACATTGAGATATATAGAGGAAAACTTTAAAAATCATCTTGTTTAAGATAGAAAGGCCTAGAGCTTAGGTATTGGTGTGTAGCATTTTCTAGTGGTCCTGTACCCAAATTGTTCAAATGATGACTCTGGGTTTAAAATTGGCCCCATCTCGGTGATCACCTGTTTTAAAAAGAGATATTTAGGGAAAAACTTTGAAAAGCTTCTTGGCTGAAACAAAAAGGTCTAGTGTTTAGATATTTGGTGTGTAGCTTTGTCTAGTGATCCTCTACAAAGTTTGTTCAAATTGTGCCCCTTGGGTCAAAATTAAGCCGCTCTAGGGGTCACCTATTTTACATAGAGATATATATATATAGGGAATAACTTTGAAAATCTTCTTGTCTGAAATTGAAAGGCCTAGAGCCAAGAGTTTGTGTGTAGCATTGTCTCATGGTCTTCTTCCAAAAATGTTCAAATTATGCTTCTGGGTTCAAAATTTTCCCAACCCCAGGGGTCAACTGTTTTACATAGAGATAAATAGGGAAAAAACTTAGAAAATCTTCTTTTCTGAAGCCTAAAGGCCTAAAGCTTAGATACTTTTTGTGTAGCATTGTCTCATGGTCCTCGACCAAGACTGTTTAAATTATGCCTGTGGGTTCAAAATTGGCCCCACCCTGTGGTCACCTGTTTTACAAAAAGGGAAATTTGTTCAAGCTGTGTCAATTTATAAAAAACAACACATTACCATATGTTACATTGACAGCTGTGTGATTGGCGTTACATATATGTTTAAACTGTCGGATTTGCATACTTTGTTTGAAAGACTTCTCTCGCATTTCATAAGAAAAATAACAAGTATAGGCATAGAAGAAAACTTTAAGCACAGTTTTGCCCAGAATATCAGGAACCAGTAGTTGGTAAAAATGCATTGTTAGTTTTTAGATCACCTAGCTGAGCCGACCGCTCAAAATGATCTATTTCTGATCACTCTCTGTCCGTCGTCTATCGTTTACTTTTAGCTTTAAACAACATCTTCTCCTAAACTACTGGACAAATTTCAATCTTAACTTCACAGGAATGTTCATTTGGTGGTCCTCTTTCAAAATCGTTCTAAGATTTAAAACAGCTGTGAACTTTTGTTGCTGCGGCATCAGAAAGGTAGGAAAAGGGCCAATCTTTGAAACTCTTTCTTTTCTAAATCATCCTACAATTTTTAGCTCCACTGGCTGAGAGCAAGTCAAGCTTGTGTCATCATGACGAATTTTCCTTTGTGCGCATCCATGTGTGCTTGCGTTAAATTTTGGCTTCAAACAACTTCTCCTCTATAACCACCGGGTCAGTTGGGTTGAAACTTCATAATTGTCATCCTCTCAATGTCCTCCCCCAAATTCCTTCAACTTTTTTGGGTCATTACACAATTCTGATTTCCATGGCAACTGAAAGAAATAACCGCGCTCAACCTGGTTGGCCGATTTTCAAAAATTATTTAAAGTAATGGTGAGCCGTCATAGTGAGATGCATATTAGCCTCATATGACTTTAGTGAAAACTTATATACTGATATTATCGGACTGATTATTAAATAATTTTGTAGACATGTTCCTTGGGTGAACCTCTACCTGATTCAAGCCATGTTGTTTGGATAAAAGACATGGCCACCATGGGCTAGGGCTGTTTCACTCCTTATTCTTAGAGTATAAGGTTTAGCAAGTTATTTCATAAGAAACTAATTGTCTGATTTTGAAGTACTTACCGGTACATAATTATTTCTTTGGTGACCTTCTAAGTCATATTAATTTGACAAAAGACAGACAACATAGGATGTGGGTCATTTCGCTCTCTAGAAGTTGAGCTATACTTGTCCTCTTCAGCTTCTTGTATTAGCTTACCTGACCACAACATGAGTTAATGTGGTTGGCATGAATAATCGAATTGCATTACTCAGTTGATTGATCCATTACCATCATTGCCCTCTTGTTTTCTATGTTTGTATACCCCTTTTCCAATCTCTGACAAATTTGATACTTCAAAATCAACAGATACTGTCAGAAAGTGGTGATTTTAATGATATTTATTAAAACCCAGCCATTATTGCAATGTTGGACGCCATGTCAAATTAATGTACAAAATTTCAAAATTTGATTCATTTTGTTATGTTAGAAAATATATGTTTAAATGTAGTAGGACGTCACAATTGGCACACTCATTTTAAAGCTGGTCTGTTTTTCGAAGAAAAAAAAAAGTAGGGCTTTTGTGATACCCTTGGCATCGTCGTCTGCGTCATCACAAAATTTAACCTTACCTCATAACTAAAAAACATTCAACATTTTCAAATGAAACTTGGTACACATGTTCAGAGGAACAAAATGCATGTATATATCGAGTCACATAGCTCTGGCCTTAATAATTATTCAGTAATGTCCCGTTGGCTTTTGCTCCGTAGTGCTTTTGTTTATGCTTATATACTATATTCCTAAGCTCTGTGCCAAAGTTCATGCTTCAGTCCAGCAGGTAGTGATTTTTCTGCTTTCCAACTAGACTAAGCTTTGATAATAATGTTTATTGATGATTAAGAATCGTCATAATGAAAAACTTTATTTGTTTCACCCTTTATACTGACTGTCTATGTGGGAAGTTAGTCATATGTTATGAGGAATACTGGTACGAGAGGTCCAGGAAGCATATACACACATATAGTTATATATGTACTATTTTAAATAGCTTTTAACTTCATTCAATCAGTAAAACTTTTTCACTTGTATATTTACAGATGTGGTTTTCGTGGAGGATATTGTGAAGTCATTAATCTGGATCCAGCTGTAAAGGCAATGCTCCTGAAGTCCATATCAGCTAAACTCTGCTCCTCCGTAGCAGGGCAGGTTTGGATAACTTTTTCATCAATGATTTACCTTTAACCTCTTTCCAACAAACAACAAATCTGCAGCATACAACTTTGGAAACATATTGGCAAAAGTATAAATGAAAATTTTATTATTTGATTGAGTTCAAAACATTGTTGCAAAAGGAGTCTTTTGCCACAATGTTTTCAAAAGTTGTCTGCTGCAAAGGCATCAGAAAGCATCTGTATGTGGTAAAAGGGTCAATAATTACATAATATGAGCCATGTAAGGTGGAAAGGTGTTCTGTTACATCTGAGAACAGTCAAGAATCTGGGTATTATGCAGTCTTGCCTTAGTATCACTGTCCCCTTTAATGCAATACCATTTAGCTACATGCTGACACATAGGGCTTTATTCAATCTTCGTTTTTAGCTCCACTGGCTTATGTAATGGTGAATTGTCCGTTGTGCGTGCGTCAACTTTTTGCTTCAGATTACTTCCTCTTCCCAACAACCTGGCCAATTGGGATTCAACTTCATAGGAAGCATCCTCTCAATGTCCTCTCCTAAATTCATTCAAATTCTTTGGATACATGCAAAATTCTGCTTTCAATGGCAACCGAATGAAAAAAATAGTGAAAATTTAAAAGATCTTCTTCTCCAAAAGTGTTGGGCCAATTTTCAAATAATTTTGTAGAAATGTTCTATGGGTGACCCTCTATCAGATTCCTTCAAGCAATGTTGATTAGTCAAAAAACATGGCCGCAGGGGCTGGGGCTATTTTGTCTTATATGGCTAAAGTGAAAACTGAAAAAATCTTCTACTCCGAAAGTGTCAGGCCGATTTTCAAATAATTTTGCATAAATGTTCCTTTGCTGACCCTCTATAAGATTCCTTGAAGCCAAGTTGATTGGTCGAAAACATGACCGCCAGGGGGTGGGGCTATTTTGCCTTATATGGCTATAGTGAAAACTTAAAAAGTCTTCTGCTTCGAAAGTGTTCGGCCAATTTTCAAATAATTTTGTAGAAATGTTCCTTGGGTGACCCTCTATCAGATTGCTTCAAGCCAAGATGATTGGTCGAAAAACATGACCACCAGGGGTTTGGTCTATTTTGCCTTATATGGCTATAGTGAAAACTTAAAAAATCTTCTCCTCCGAAAGTGTTTGGCTAATTTTCAAATAATTTTGCAGAAATGTTCCTTGGGAGACCCTCTATCAGATTCCTTTAAGCCATGTTGATTGGTCGAAAAACAAGGCAGCCAGAGGGCGGTGTTATTTTGCCTTATATGGCTGTTTGGAGATTTAATTTTTGTCTAATGGCCATGGAGCGATACTGGCTCTCTTGGGCCTCTTGTTTATTTTGTATCGGACCAAAATGCAAACATTGGTCAAAACTGGCTGACAAGAAAGTTACATCCTTTGTCTATATATAATAGAGTAACAAATTTTTTAGCTCACCTGAGCACAAAGTGCTCAAGGTGAGTTATTGTGATTGCCTTTTGTCCGGCGTGCGTCATCCATCAACATCTTCTCCTCAGTAAGCAGTGAGTCAATTGGGATGAAACTCCACAGAAAGCATTCTCTCAATGACCTCACCAGTATTCCTTCAAATTATTCGGATCCATGCAGAATTCTGGTTTACATGGCAATGAAACGAAAAAAACTTTAAAATTGTTCCTCTCCCAAACTGGTTGACAGATTTTCAAATAATTTTGTAGAAATGTTCCTTGGATGACCCTCTATCAGATTCCTTCAAGCTATTTTGATTGGTCAAAAAACATGGCCACCAGGGGGCGGGGCTATTTTGCCTTATATGGCTATAGTGAAAACTTAAAAAATCTTCTCCGAAATTGTGAGGCCGATTTTCAAAAAAATTGTAGAAATGTTCTCTATCGGATTCCTTCAAGCCATGTTGATTGGTCAAAAACTATGGCTGCCAGGGGGCGGGGCTTAATGTCTAAAGTGAAAAAAAAAAATCAAAAAAAATCAGGTGAGCGATCCAAGGCCATCATGGCCCTCTTGTTTTTAAATACTTTGGCAGGCCCCTATGCAGCAGACAGCTTTTGAAAACATTGTGGCAATATTTCGAATTGCCATAATGTTTTCAACTCTGTTCAATAATAACACTTTCATTATTATAAATAGAGATTTTGTAAGTTTTTTCAAAAATATCTGTCGCAAATTTTTCATAGGTGGGAAACAAAATAATAATCTTTTTATAGATGAAATAGTACTGAGAGAAAGACACACACATGGTAAGCAGAGAAGATACCTCTCCTGATGAGAAGGTTCTGATTTGTATACAATCTTTCAAGTTGTGTGATTCAAAAGCATTTAAAGCTAACTGTAATAGGTAGAACTATTCCACATGTAAGCTCTGTAATTTAAAATGTTCTTACATTCAACAAATCTGCTACAGAAAGCTTTGAAAACATCAACATAAATACATAGAATACCTCTAATAATATTTTATATAATTATTGAACAGAGTTCAAAACATGAAGCCAAAAGGAGGAATTGCTCATGGTGAGCATTTTCCTCTTTTGCATTAATGTTTTCAAAAGTTCTAAGTTGCAAATGCATCGAAATGCATATGCATGTGGCCAAGTTTGAAATGGTTATGTGTATGTTTGTGATTATTTTTCAGGCTGCAATGGACGTAGTTGTTAATCCACCCAATCTAGGTGAACCTTCATATGAACTTTTTTCTCAGGTAAATTAGACTAACAGTCACTCAGATAAGGATGAGTTTAAACTGATCTTTGACAGATTGTAGCTCTCTTATAACATAATAAAAACCTAAACATGTAGGTACTTGAAATAACTGTCTTACTGAAACCATTTTTAGCTTCACAGGCTGAAAACCAGTTGAGCTTATGTCATGGCTTATTGTCCGGTGTGCATGCAACATGTCTACTTTTTGCTTCAAACGACTTCTCCTACCTAACCACTTGAGTTGAAACTTCATAGGAAGCATCCTCGAGATGTCCTCTCTTTAATTTCTTCAATTTTTTTGATCCATGCAAAATTCTGGTTTCAATGGCAATCGAAAGAAAAAAATAGTGAAAACTTAAAAAATCTTCTCCTCCGAAAGTGTTCCAAAAGTGTTCCTTCGGTGACCCTCTATTAGATTCCTTCAAGCCATGTTGATTGGTCGAAAAACATGGCAGCCAGGGGGCGCGTTTTTTTTTGCCTTATATGGCTAAAGTGAAAACTTAAAAAATCTTCTACTCCAAAAGTGTTGGGCTGATTTTCAAATAATTTTGTAGGAATGCTCCGTTCAGTGACCCTCTTATCAGATTCCTTCAAGCCATGTTGATTCGTCGAAAAACATGGCCTTATAAGCATATAGTGAAAACTTAATAAAATCTGCTACTTCAAAAGTGTCAGGCCGATTTTCAAATAATTTTGTAGAAATGTTTCTAGGGTAAACCTCTCTTAGATTCCTGAAAGCCATGTTGAATGGTCGAAAACATGGCCGCAAGTGGCTGTTTTGCCTAATATGGCTTAAGTGAATGTGTCTGGCTGCTTTTCAAATAATTTTGTAGAAGTGTTCCTTCGATGACTCTCTATCAGATTCCACCAAGCCATGTTGATTGGTCTTAAAATATAGCTGCCAGGAGGTGGGGCTGTTAGCCTTATATTGGCTTAAGTGAAAAATTAAAAAATCTTCTCCTCCCAAACTATTTGGCCAATTTTTAAATAATTTTGCAGAAATGTTTCGTGGGTGACACTCTACGAGATTCCTTCAAATCATGGTGATTGGTCAAACAACATGGCCACCAGGGGGCGGGGCTGTTTGGAGATTTAATTTTTGCCTAATGGCAGTGGAGTGATACTGGCTCTCTTGGGCCTCTTGTTATGAAAATACTTGTCTGATTTTAAGAAAATTGAATAGGAATCTTATTTCAGGGATCCTCTACTTAACTTGTTCAAGCCGTATTGATTAATAACAAAATCATAGCAACCATGCGTCAACACAAAAGGGGTAAATTGAAATTTTAGCTACAAAGGACAACTCCTACCATTCCACCAATTTCAACTTAACTTCACCGGAATATTTCTTTGTTGGTCCTCATTCAAATTTGTTCAAAGACTTGCATTCTGTGTAGAACTTCTGCTGCGGCATCAGAAAGTGAGAAAAATACCCATATTTAAAATCCTTTTCCTCCATAATCTGCTTGTCCGATTCCAAGATGAATTGGTAGAAATGTTCTTTGAGTGACCCTCTACAAAAACTTTTCAAGCCATATTGATTTCATTGAAAAACAGGGCAGCAAGGCGGCATCAGGAAAGAGGCAAAATGACAAAAAATTTAATTCCTTCTTATTAAATTCTTTTTAGATTTCAACATTATTTAGCAGAAATGTTCCTTTACTGACCCTTTACATAATTAATTTGGTTAAAATAGATATGCTATGTGGCTTCAAATGACATCTCCTAAACCATTGGACCGATATATACCAAACTTCACATGAATGTTCCTTTGGTGGTCCTATTTCAAATTGTGCAAAGATTTCATGCCTTATTACAAATGGCCTTTACTGATAAGCTATTTCTTAGCCACTCCTTGCAGTTTCATTTGCTCTCCTGATCAAATTTTCCCAGATATTTGCAGTTAAATATTTGCTACTAATTTACTATCACTCAGATTATCGATTTAGGGCCATCTTGGCCCTCTTTGGTTATAGTTTTGCGTGCAACTACATTAAGAGTCCATATTTCAGTATTTACATGATGCATTGCTTTGAAACTTTATACATGTACAACTCTTCCCCACTATCACACCTATGTTGATTTTCAAGTTATATAACTCTAACTTGCATTTGTATGCAAGTTATGGCCCTTTTTGGACTTAGAAATTGTGGTTAAAGTTTTGTGTGCAACTACATTAAGAGACCATATCTTAGTAATTACTTGATGCATTGCTATGTAACTTTATACAGCCCTTCCCAACCATCACACCTATGTAAACAATCAAGTACGAAAACTCTATATAGCGTATAATGCAAATTATGGCCCTTTTTTTACTTAGAAATTATGGTTGAAGTTTTGTGTGCAACTACATTAAAAGTCCATATCTCAGTAACTACTTGAAGCATTTTATTGAAACTTTATACAACCCTTCCCAATGTCACAACTATATACACAACCATGTAAGATAGCTCTATCCTGCATATAATGCAAATTATTGCCCTTTTTTTGCTTAGAAATTATGGTTTAAGTTCCTTTAATAAATGAACTTTTAGCTTCAAACAACATCTCCTAAACAATTAGACCAATATCAACCAAACTTCACAGGAATGTTCCTTTGATGGTCCTCTTTCAATTGTTCAAAGATTTAAAACCTTATTACAAATGGCCTTTAAGCTATTTCATTCACAGTGTCCACTCCTTGCAGTTTCTCTGGTGTAGTGGTTGAGCGCAGTTGATCCCTTGATTGAACCTCAGTCAGATCATACCAAAGAATTTTATATGGTAGCAGCAAACAAAAGATCCCGCAACTAAGAGAAAAAACAGTGCATGTCCAGATCAGATTGTATGGATGTGTGAAATAAATCATTCAAATATCAAAAGTTTAACCCATAACCAAAATGGTATTCAGACTTTTCAAACCTAAAACACTTAAAACTATAATTAAAATATTATTGAAATCAAGGTTAATAATAATAAGTAATTCACTTTGGTTAAAGTGAAAAATTGTTTTGTGCCATTTTCATTTTCCACAATGTTTCCAAATGTTGACTGGTGAAGAGACATCCTCTTGTATCAGTGAATATCTAAATGCAGCTGACATCTGCAGCAAACAATTTTTGAAAATCTTCGCAAAAGGAGAAAATGTACATTATGAGCAATTTCTCCTTGCCACTATGTTTACAACTATTCAGTAATCATTCTTTCATTTATAGAGATTTTCCATAGTTTTGCCTACATATTTTAGCAGTTGTCTGCTGCAGGTTTGTCATGTAAAAGAACCGGTTAATCCTTTCCAACTTACCATGAATCTGCAGCAGACGACTTTAAAAATATTTATGCAAAATCAAGGCAAATCTTTTGAAAGTATAATTATTCAGTAGAGTTGAAATAATTGTGAGCAATTTCTCCTTTTGCCACAATGTTATCAAAAGTTGTCTGCAAGTGGACGAGGGTTAATGTTACAAATAACTGCATCAGGTGAAGTGTGGTCTTATTGTTTGACCCTTTTCCTCATACGACAATTCTGCAGCAGACGACTTTGAACATATTTTGTCAAAACATAGAAAATCTCTTTAATTAAATGGATAACCTATGACTAAATGTGAAAAACATTGTGGCAAAAGGAGAAATTGCACGTTTTGTGCAATTTCTTCTTTTGTCACTATGTTTTCAAAAAGCCGTCTGCTGTAGAGGTGTCAGAAAGCATCTATATGAGGGAAAGGGTTAACTCAATCAGCATCACATAAAGGTGTATGGAAGGAAAAACCAATAGGGAGACTTCTACCTTTTTGTCATAAGGGCTCTATGTTATATGTTATATGTCATAAGGGCTCTATGTTATATGTTAAATGTCATAAGGGTTATATGTTATATGTCATAAGGGCTCTATGTTAAATGTCATAAGGGCTCCATGTTATATGTTAAATGCCATAAGGGTTCTAGGTTATATGTCATAAGGGTTATATGTTAAATGTCATAAGGGCTCCATGTTATATGTTAAACGTCATAAGGGCTCTAGGTTATATGTTAAATGTCATAAGGGCTCTATGTTATATGTTAAATATCATAAGGGCTCCATGTTATAGGTTATATGTCATAAGGGCACCATGTTATATGTCATAAGGGCTCTATGTTATATGTTAAATGTCATAAGGGCTCCATGTTATATGTTAAATGTCATAAGGGCTCCATGTTATATGTTATATGCAATATGTTAGGAGGCATTTAACCAATTCTAACGTACACCAAACCTGCTGCAAATGACTATATTAAGAAAAAAATATGGAAACTCTATAAATGAAAGAATTTTTATTGAATAAAGTTGAAAACGTTGTGGCAAAAAGAGAAATTACTCATTATGAATGTTTTCTCTTTTTGCTACAATGTTTTCTAAAGTTATCTGCTGCAGAGACCTCAGAAAGGGTCTGAATGGGGGAAAGGGTTAAGACTGGTGAGAATGTGCATTGGCAGACTAGCCTGTCTTCCCTGACATCAGAATCAACAAGGATCCTTTTACACAGTAATGGCTCAAATCTATCCACAGCAAAAAGACCATGTATTGGGGCAGTTAAAGCAGAAAGCGTCCATGGTGAGCAAGGCGTTCAACTCTATAGATGGGGTCTCGTGTAATGAAGTACAGGGGGCCATGTATGCCTTCCCCAATATTAAACTATCACAGGGATCTGTTGAGGCTGCCAAGGTTTGTTGTGGTTGGCACTTTGCCTTTTTAGCTCACCTATGCACAAAGTGCAAGGTGAGCTTTTGTGATCGCTCACCATCCGTCGTCCGTCGTCATCCTCGTCGTCGTCGTCCGTCCGTTCACATTTTCAACAAACGACTTCTCCTCCTAAACCAATTAACCAAATTCAAAATAATTTTACAGGAATGTTTCTTGGGTGGATCTCTTTCAAACTTGTTCAAAGAATTCTATTCCATGCAGAACTTTGGCTGCCACGGTAACAGAAAAGGGGAAATTAACCAAAACTTAAAAATCTTCTTGTCTGAAAGTAGAAGGCCCATGCCTTTCATATTTCGTATGTAGCATCATCTAGTGAACCTCTACCAAGATTGTTCAAATTATAGCTCTGGGGTCAAAAAGGACCCCTCCCCGGGGGTCACTTGTTAGTCCCCTACCTGCGTGCCGAAGGGGACTCTTAGGTTTGCACTCCGTCCGTCAGTCAGTCCGTCAGTCAGTCAGTCCGGCAAATCAGTTTTCCGCACTTTTTTTCTACATGCTTTGAGGTATTGAGCTGAAATTTTGTATATGCCTTTGTAATCATGTGTCACAGATCAAGTTCGCGTTTCCTGGGATTTCGTCAATTTTTTAATGAGTTATGCCCCTTTTTGGACTTAGAATATTCGTTTTCCGCACTTTTTTTCTACATGCTTTGAGGTATTGAGCTGAAATTTTGTATATGCCTTTGTAATCATGTGTCACAGATCAAGTTCGCGTTTCCTGGGATTTCGTCAATTTTTTAATGAGTTATGCCCCTTTTTGGACTTAGTGCAAACCGGTAGGGGACTATGGTATTGCTTGCAATCCAGTTACTTGTTTAATATAGACTCATATAGGGGAAAAACTTTAAAAATCTTCTTGTCTAAAATTAGAATGCTCAGGCCTTTGATATTGGGTATGTAGCATCATCTAGTGGACCTTTACCAAGATTGTTCAAACTATAGCCCTAGGGTCAAAATTACCCCTCCCCTGGGGTCTATTGTTTTACATAGACTCATATAGAGAAAAAACTTAAAAAAACTTCTTGTCTTAAAGTAGAGGCCCCAGGCCTTTGATATTTGGTATGTAGCATCATTTAGTGGACCTTTACCAAGATTGTTAAAATTATAGCCCTGGGGTCAAAAATGACCCCTCCCCAGGGGTCACTTGTTTTTCATAGACTCATATAGGGGAAAGAACACTGAAAACTTTTTAAGTTTGATTAAATCAGGTGAGCGATATAGGACCATCATGGTCCTCTTGTCTTGTTAGCTCACCTATGCACAAAGTGCAAGGTGAGCTTTTGTGTTCGCTCATCATCGTCGTCGTCGTCCGTCCGTTCACATTTTCCTACAAACAACTTCTCCTCCTAAACCAATTAACCAAATTCAAAATAATTTTACAGGAATGTTCCTTGGGTGGATCTCTTTCAAACTTGTTCAAAGAATTCTATTCCATACAGAACTTTGGCTGCCACGGCAACAAAAAGGGGAAAGTAACCAAAACTTAAAAAATCTTCTTTTCCAAAAGTACTGGCCCGATTTGAAAATTATTTTGCACAAATATTCCTTGGGGCACCCTTTATCAAGATTGTTCAAATATTTCCAATCCGTTGAAAAACATGGCCGCCAGGGGGCGGAGCTTATTTTCCTTATATGTGCATTGTTAAACTTTAAAAATCTTCTTGTCCAAAAGTACTGGCCCGATTTGAAAATTATTTTGCACAAATGTTCCTTGGGGCACCTTTTACCAAGATTGTTCAAATATTTCCAATCCATTGAAAAACATGGCCGCCAGAGGGCGGAGCTTGTTTTCCTTATATGTGCATTGTTAAAACTTTAAAAATCTTCTTGTCCAAAAGTACTGGCCCGATTTGAAAATTATTTTGCACAAATGTTCCTTGACAAGATTGTTCAAATATTTCCAATCCGTTAAAAAACATGGCCGCCAGGGGGCGGAGCTTGTTCATAGACTCATATAGGGAAAAACCTTTAAAAAATTCCTTGTCTAAGAGTAGAGGCCCCAGGCCTTTAATATCTGGTATGTAGCATCATCTAGTGGACCTCTACCAAGATTGTTCAAATTATAGCCCTGGGGTCAAACAATGACCCCTCCCCTGGGGTCTATTATTTTACATAGACTAATATAGAGAAAATTTAAAAAAATAATCTTTTCTGAAAGTAGAGGGCCCCAGCCTTTGATATGTAGCATCGTCTATTGGACCTCTACCAAGATTATTCAAATTATAACCCTGGGGTAAAAAATTACCCCATCCCGGGGGTCACTTGTTTTACATATGCTCATAGAGGGGAAAAACTATAAAGATCTTCTTGTCTAAAAGTTTAATATTTGAAATCTAACTTCATCTAGTGGACTTCTACCAAGATTGATCTAATTATAGCCCTGGTGTCAAACATGGCTCCACCCTGAGGATCACTTGTTTTACATAGACTTGTTAAGGTAAACACTTTAAAAATATTCTTGTCCATTTGCCATGAATGTTCGTTGGGTACCCCACTACTAAGACTTCCAATTATTTTGATAGGATGATAAACATGGCCACCAGGGGGGTGTTGCTTGTTTTCCGTATATATGTATAGACAAAGAACAATGAAATTTTTTTAAGTTTGATTAAATCAGGTGAGCGATATAGGACCATCATGGTCCTCTTGTTTTTGTTCATCACACTTTTTTGGAACATACCATAGATGCATAAGCCAGAATTTTGAAAGTTTGTATATGTTTTTGATTTGCTGTTAAATTAAAAGTTACGCCTCCTTTGGAAAACTGCAGTTTGATGGATTTTAGCATATCACAAGACATTTAAATTTTTATGGGCATATATATACGGTTGAGGGCACTGTGTTTTGAATACACATTTCTAGTTTGGGGGTGGTGAAGCCCAATCTTTAAAATTCTTCTCCTCTGAATCAGCTCATTGGATTCCAATATAATTAAATAGAAATGTTCCTTGGGTGACCCTCTACATAATGTGTTCAAACCATATTGATTGGTTGAAAAACGTGGTAGCCAGGAGGATTCAGAAAAGGGGGAAAATGACAAAAAAGAAAGAGCTTGTCTGATTTCAAGATAATTGTGTAGAAATGTTACTTCAGTGACCCTTTACATTATTGTTTCAAGCTATATTGATTAGTTGAAAGATAAAGCAACCAGATTGCATAAAAAAGGAGTAAAATTAATTATTAACTTCACATGATATCTCCTCCTAATTCACTGGACCAATTTCAACAAAACTTCAAAGGAATTTTCCTTTGATGGTCCCTTTTCAAACTTGTTCAATGATAGGACTTTGGTTGCTTCGGCATCTGAAAGGGATAAAGTGCCAAAACTTTAAAATTCTTCTTCTCTTAATCAACTTGTCCGATTCCAAAATATAACTTTTAATATATCATATAAACTTGACAAAAGGAATCCGCCGTGGTTGAGTGGTTAGTGTCGGGGATTTGAAACCAGGCGTCCCTGGTTCGACCCCAGTCGCGGCACGACGGTCATGGTGGAGTGCCCTTTTGCAAGGCACATTTTCTAGCCTAGTACTGGTTTGTTTACCAAGGGATTATGAATAAGTGAACTGTCGCCGTGATATAACTGAAATAATGTTGAAAACAGCATAAAACCCCAATAAAATAACTTGACAAAAGACAGGCAACATAGGGTGTGAGGTTTTTGCTCTTTGGTCCTCTTGGGCCTCTTGTATTGGCTTACCTGACTACAAAATGAGTTATTGTGGTTGGCATGACAAATCACATTTCATGACTCAGGTGAGGGATCCAGGGCCATCATGGTCCTCTTGTTTTAAATGGAGCTATAAGAGATGATGAATTAATTATAATATAATTACATTTCATTAAAAATGGTGCACAAAACTATATACATATTTTTATAACTCAACTCAATTTAATTAGCAATCGGTATAAAAATATGCCATAGGCCATATACAAACAACTTAAAATGAAATATGGCAATGACACACAGCAACATACATACATGTACAATCAAAATTAGTAGTCACTTCATATTGATACACATGTTATATGATCGTGTTTAAGCATAATAAAGTCTTCTTCATTTTGTTCAATACACAGTTTTCTAATTTTAAAAGCTGCTAATTTAATTGTCCTATCATTCTTCATAAGAGATACAAATTTCCTTATAGAAGGCCAACTTGTATAGTATCTAGGAAGTAATTGTTTTCTAATGTCAATATACCTTGGACACACAAGCCTAAATGATCTAGAGTTTGTTTAATTATTGGAATCCGCTGTGGTCGAGTGGATTTCGAAACCGGGTGTCCCGGATTCGATCCCCAGTCGCGGCACCTCGGTCATGGTGGAGTGCCCTTGAGCAAGGCACGTTTTTAGCCTAGTACTGGTTTGTTTACCCAGGGATCATGAATAAGTGAACTGTCGCCGTGATATAACTGAAATAATATTGAAAGCGGCGTAAAACTCCAATAAATAAATTGTTTAATTGTTAACGCCCAGCTATTGTCGTTCATTACATAACATTGCTGTAGATATGTATCATACAAAAAAAGACTATTGATTTGTCGCTTTAATTTAATCCAGTACTTAAAAGATCGTTCAATATTGTCTGATTCCAAGATAATTTGGTAGAAATGTTCCTTAAGTGACCTTCTTAAAAAACTGTTCAAGCCATATGGATTTCGTTGAAAAACAGGGCAGCAAGGCGGCATCAGGAAAGGTTCAAAATAACAAAAACTTTATAATTCCATTCTTATTATACCCCCAAAAAACAAAGTTTTTATACCCCCAAAAAACAAAGTTTTGGGGGGGTATATAGGAGTCACTGTGTCGGTCGGTCGGTCGGTCGGTCGGTCGGTCGGTATGTCGGTCGGTCGGTCGGTCGGAAGCCATATTTTGTCCGGACCATATCTTAACAATGCAACATAGGATTTGAACGAAACTTCATAGGATGATACAACACATTGAGAGGAAGTGCGGTGTACAGGAACCATAACTCTATTTTATCTAAATACGAAGTTATTGCCCTTTGTTACTTTTTCTTATTCGTAGAGTCTTGTCCGGAGCATAACTTTAAAACTAATTGTTGGAATTTAATAAAACTTCATAGGATGATACAACACATTGAGAGGAAGTGCAGTGTATAGGAACCATAACTCTATTTAATCTAAATAAAGAGTTATTGCCCTTTGTTACTTTTTCTTGTCCGGAGAATTACTTAATAACTAACAGATGGAATCTAATAAAACTGCATACAATGGTAGAGCATAATCAGAGGAAGTGCAGTGTACAAGAACCATAACTCTAATTTACATAATTACAGAGTTATTGCCCTTTGTTACTTTTTCTTATTCGTAGAGTCTTGTCCAGAGCATAACTTTAAAACTGATTCTTGGAATTTTTTAAAACTTCATAGGATGATACCGCACATTGAGAGGAAGTGCAGTGTACAGGAACCATAACTCTATTTAATCTAAATACCGAGTTATTGCCCTTTGTTACTTTTTCTTGTCCGGAGAATTACTTAATAACTAACAGATGGAATCTAATAAAACTGCATACAATGGTAGAGCATAATCAGAGGAAGTGCAGTGTACAAGAACCATAACTCTAATTTACATAATTACAGAGTTATTGCCCTTTGTTACTTTTTCTTATTCGTAGAGTCTTGTCCAGAGCATAACTTTAAAACAAATTGTTGGAATTTAATTAAACTTCATAGGATGATACAACACATTGAGAGGAAGTGCGGTGTACAGGAACCATAACTCTATTTTATCTAAATACAGAGTTATTGCCCTTTGTTACTTTTTCTTGTCCGTAGAATTACTTAATAACTAATAGATGGAATATAATTAAACTACATATAATGGTAGAGCATAATCAGAGGAAGTGCAGTGTACAAGAAACATAACTCTACTTTACATAATGACAGAGTTATTGCCGTTTGTTACTTTTTCATATTCGTAGAGTCTTGTCCTGAGCATAACTTTAAAACTAATTGTTGGAATTTAATAAAACTTCATAGGATGATACAACACATTGAGAGAAAGTGCAGTGTACAGAAACCATAACTCTATTTAATCTAAATACAGAGTTATTGCCCTTTGTTACTTTTTTACTTGTTTACAGAGTTATGGCCCTTTTGTTGGTCGGTCGTAAACCATATTTTGAGTCAAGGTGCTGTTTTGGGGGTATTTATCATCTTCAGTGATATTTCTAGTTAAAGTTCTTTTTAGATTTCAATATATAAATGGCCTTTACTGATAAGCAATTTCTTTAACAGTGTCCACTCCTTGCAGTTTCATTTGCACTCCTTGATCAAATTTTCCCAGTTATTTGCAGTTAAATGTGCTACTAATTTACTATCAATCAGGTGATTGATTTAGTGCCATCATGGCCCTCTTGTTGTTGAGATGTTTTCAAAGTCTCCTTCAACAGATTTGCTGTATGTTGAAAAGGGTTAAAACCTATTTATGCATGTAAATAACTTTACTATGAACTTGATAAATTTGACTTTTGGTTAATAGAATTGAATCTTATCTATTATGTCTTTCTTTGTAAGACCCTCATATTATCTTTGTACAGAAGTAGAAAAAAAACACAATCATGAAACACTCAAGCATCCGCGATAATTCGGGCTACCAGCTTCCAAAGCTGGTCAATTCTAAAATTTATCAGACACTGGCCCAATGCTTTGAAACTTTACACACTGGAACTGTGTTTTAAAGACAGTTAAAGATTGCATCAGGTGAACAATTTTACACTGTGGGATTTTAAAGTATCTAGTTTCAGCCTACTTTGCTCAGTTTATGTACGCTAAAAATAGAACAGACAAACTAGAGATGAAAATGTCAAATTCAAAATCAAATACTAAAAAAACCACATCAGTGATGATCATGTTTATATCGATTAGACCAGGGACACTATATTACTATATAATATAGTGTCCCTGTCATAATACACCATTTAGTCTAGATAAGACAAGTTTGAAATAAAGTACAATTATAGCTCTCTGCATCACATTTCAGCGAGTTGGATGTTGAGAAAAATACGGCGCCCTGAAACTTTGCAATCCAAAATCATTTTTTAAATGTAAATGTAAAATACTACCTCTTGTTGATAATGATATATTTATTAAACTTTTAAATGTTGTAGTGCTATAATAAGCTAGTAGGATTTATCAAATGTTGTACTCTGGATTTTGAAACTGTCAATTGACTTGTAAGAAATAGGTATTTTTTCAAAACCTTGAATTAGGTCAATTTAATATACCGAAAGACATGTGGGCAAATGCATGATCTTAAAATAGCCACTCATTACCATAACTGTTTTTTCATAACAATAAGTTTTCTAAGATTTAAGAGAATAACAAGAGAAATGTCATTTTTGGATTAGACATTTGTATGATATTGTCAAATAAAACAATTTTTCAAACCACTGTGTTCAGTAAATAAGATATGTGTCCTAAAAAAAGCTTATTTTGCTCAAGATATCGATACAAATGACAAAATTTAAAAGTTTTAAGAAAACTCCACATGAAAATATTCAAAGGAATCCGCTGTGGTGAGCGTCGGGGATTTCGAAACCGGGTGTCCCGGGTTCGATCCCCAGTCGCGGCACTACGGTCATGGTGGAGTGTCCTTGGGCAAGGCACATTTTCTAGCCTAGTACTGGTTTGTTTACCCAGGTATCATGAATAATTAAATTTAATTGCGCGCTAAATGACCTTAGCTGTCGATGCGCCATAAAACAATATACATTCATTCGAAAATATTCAGCAGCATATATATATAAATTTAATAATGTTTCAAATTTTCGCTAAGGGATTTTCCAGAAACCTGTATGATGAGTCCGACATTTTTTGTTAGAGGTCTCTGTTTTACCATGTTTTTGTGATAATTCTACCATATTCACTTCTGTGAAAATAGAATATATGAAGTCTTTTATCTAATTAGATACTTCATTTACCTTTTTTCACAAATAAACTCCACCCACTGATTCTCAGTAGCCAAATGGAGGTTTCAGCAAGGCACGGGTTAACGTAATGTCAGACCACCATATAGTGGTTTCAGCATGTACGGGTTAACGTAATGTCAGACCACCATATAGTGGTTTCAGCACGGGACGGGTTAACGTAATGTCAGACCACCATATAGCGGTTTCAGCATGTACGGGTTAACGTAATGTCACACCACCATATAGTGGTTTCAGCACGGGACGGGTTAACGTAATGTCAGACCACCATATAGTGGTTTCAGCACGGTACGGGTTAACGTAATGTCAGACCACCATATAGTGGTCTCAGCACGGGTTAACGTTATGTCAGACCACCATATAGTGGTTTCAGCACGGTACGGGTTAACGTAATGTCAGACCACCATATAGTGGTTTCAGCACGGGTGAACGTTATGTCAGACCACCATATAGTGGTTTCAGCACGGTACGGGTTAACGTAATGTCAGACCACCATATAGTGGTCTCAGCACGGTGCGGGTTAACGTAATGTCAGACCACCATATAGTGGTCTCAGCACGGGACGGGTTAACGTAATGTCAGACCACCATATAGTGGTTTCAGCATGTACGGGTTAACGTAATGTCAGACCACCATATAGTGGTTTCAGCACGGTACGGGTTAACGTAATGTCAGGCCACCATATAGTGGTTTCAGCACGGGTTAACGTTATGTCAGACCACCATATAGTGGTTTCAGCACGGTACGGGTTAACGTTATGTCAGACCACCATATAGTGGTCTCAGCACGGGTTAACGTTATGTCAGACCACCATATAGTGGTTTCAGCACGGTACGGGTTAACGTAATGTCAGACCACCATATAGTGGTTTCAGCACGGGTTAACGTTATGTCAGACCACCATATAGTTGTTTCAGCACGGTACGGGTTAACGTAATGTCAGACCACCATATAGTGGTCTCAGCACGGGACGGGTTAACGTAATGTCAGACCACCATATAGTGGTTTCAGCACGGTATGGGTTAACGTAATGTCAGGCCACCATATAGTGGTTTCAGCACGGGTTAACGTTATGTCAGACCACCATATAGTGGTTTCAGCACGGTACGGGTTAACGTAATGTCAGACCACCATATAGTGGTTTCAGCACGGGTTAACGTTATGTCAGACCACCATATAGTGGTTTCAGCACGGTACGGGTTAACGTTATGTCAGACCACCATATAGTGGTTTCAGCACGGGTTAACGTAATGTCAGACCACCATATAGTGGTTTCAGCACGGTACGGGTTAACGTAATGTCAGACCACCATATAGTGGTTTCAGCACGGGACGGGTTAACGTAATGTCAGACCACCATATAGTGGTTTCAGCACGGTACGGGTTAACGTAATGTCAGACCACCATATAGTGGTTTCAGCACGGGACGGGTTAACGTAATGTCAGACCACCATATAGTGGTTTCAGCACGGTACGGGTTAACGTAATGTCAGACCACCATATAGTGGTTTCAGCACGGTACGGGTTAACGTAATGTCAGACCACCATATAGTGGTTTCAGCACGGGACGGGTTAACGTAATGTCAGACCACCATATAGTGGTTTTAGCACGGGACGGGTTAACGTAATGTCAGACATGGTCCATTGCAGCCAGACTTCACAGGTATGTTACTTTGGTGGTCCTCTTTAACATTTGTTTAAATTGTTTAAAGAGCTAAGTTAAATTTAAAACTAGGTCGCTGAGACATCATTGTGGGGAAAAATGCCAACATTTTAAAAATCTCCTTGTCCAAAATATAAAAGTACTTGCCGATTTGAAAATAATTTGGTGTAATTGTTTCTTAGGTGACCATCTATCAAATTTGATCTAATTATTCTGATCCATTGAAAAACATGTCTGCCAGGGGTATTTTGTAAAAAAGTTCTTGTCCAAAAGTATTGACTCTAGCTGAGCTCGTTTTCCTTACATAGTACTTAATAAAACTTTTAAAAATATTCTTGTCCAAAAGTATTGACCTGATTTAAAAATGCTTTTGAACTAAAATTGCTTGATTGACCCTCTACCAAGTTTGTTCAAATCATAACAATCTGTTATAAAATCATGGCTGTAAGGGGCCGGGCTGGTTTTCCTTAAATGTTTATTGAGTAAAAACTTCTAAAAAAATCTAAAAGCACTTGTCAGATTTGAAAATATAAAGATAAAAATGTTTTCTATTCCTTGAAAACCCTGGCCACCAGAGGGCAAGGTTTGTTTTCCTTACATGTTTATATATCAAATTTAAAACATTCTTGTCCAAAAGTTTAGGTGCGACTTGAAAATTATTTTGCATAAAGATTGTTCAAATTATTCTGATTAGTTGAGAAACATAGCCACCAGGGGGCAGGGCTTGTTTTCCTTTATATGTATATATAGAGTAAAAACTTGAGCCTGACTTAAAAATAATTTGGCACAAATGTTCCTACTTAATACTGTTGCTAGTGCAGGAGTTCCAAGATGCATGCATACAGCAAATTTGGTAACTCTAACCTAGCAGAGATAAAATAGAATTATACTAGGACAAAAAACTATATGCATGTATATTCACTTTTAATGAGAAAGAGTTAAGTTGCATTGATCTGAATAATTTAGTGGCCTGTAAAAATTGATCTTGTCTTTAGAGCACATACTCAGGTGAGCCATCAAATGTCTAATAGCCCTCATGCTTATGACTACAAAGTCATTTACTTGGCTTTTCAGTCACCTTATGACAGTTCTACTTTAAATTTGTTTCAGGCTGCAGGTCAGAGCCCTGACGCTTTCTACTGCTATCAATTGTTAGAGAACACAGGGATATGTGTTGTACCGGGATCTGGGTTTGGACAGGTAGAGGGGACATACCACTTTAGGTAATTGTTTAACCCTTTCCCTCATACAGCAATTCTGCAGCAGACGACTTTGAACGTATTTTGTCAAAAAATAGAAAATCTCTGTAATTGAATGGATAACCTATGACAAAAAGTGGAAAACATTGTGGCAAAAGGAGAAATTGAACGTTTTGTGCAATTTCTTCTTTTGTCACTATGTTTTCAAAAAGCTGTCTGCTGTGGAGGTGTCAGAAAGTGTATACAAACTTTACAAGAGCCTTAACCTTTCTTCACTTGCAGATGCATTTTGACACATTTTTAACAGAGAACATTCTTGCAAAAGCAGAATTTGCTCATAATGAGTATTTTTAGCTCACCTGAGCTTTGCTCAAGGTGAGTTATTGTGATCGCCTTTTGTCCGGCGTCCGTCGTCTGTCGTGCGTCGTCCGTCAACTTCTTCTCCTCAGTAACCAGTGGGTCAATTTGGATGAAACTTCACAGAAAGCATCCTCTCAATGACCTCACCAGAATTCCTTCAAATTTTTGGGATCCATGCAAAATTCTGGTTTCCATGGCAACGAAACCGAAAAAACTTCAAAATTCTTCTTCTCCCAAACTGGTTGGCAGATTTTCAAATAATTTTGTAGAAATGTTCCTTAGATGACCCTCTATCAGATTCCTTCAAGCCATGTTGATTGGTCGAAAAACATGGCCGCCAGGGGGGCGGGGCTATTTTGCCTTATATGGCTATAGTGAAAACTTAAAAAATCTTCTCCTCCGAAAGTGTCAGGCCAATTTTCAAATAATTTTGTAGAAATGTTCCTTGGGTGATCCTCTATCAGATTCCTTCAAGCCATGTTGATTGGTCGAAAAACATGGCCGCCAGGGGGGGCGGGGCTATTTTGCCTTATATGGCTATAGTGCAAACTTAAAAAATCTTCTCCTCCAAAAGTGTCAGGCCGATTTTCAAATAATTTTGTAGAAATGTTCCTTGGGTGATCCTCTATCAGATTCCTTCAAGCCATGTTGATTGGTCAAAAAGCAAGGCCGCCAGGGGGCGGGGCTATTTTGCCTTTTATGGCTATAGTGAAAACTTAAAAAATCTTCTCCTCCATAAGTGTCGGGCCGATTTTCAAATAATTTTGTAGAAATGTTCCTTGGGTGACCCTCTATCAGATTCCTTCAAGCCATGTTAATTGGTCGAAAAACATGGCCGCCACGGGGCGGGGCTATTTTGCCTTATATGGCCAAAGTAAAACTTAAAAAATCTTCTCCTCCGAAAGTGTCAGGCTGATTTTCAAATAATTTTGTAGAAATGTTCCTTGGATGACCCTCTATCAGATTCCTTCAAGCCAAGTTGATTGGTCGAAAAACATGGCCACCAGGGGGGGGCGGGGCTATTTTGCCTTATATGGCTGTAGTGAAAACTTAAAAAATCTTCTCCTCCAAAAGTGTCTGGCCGATTTTCAAATAATTTTGTAGAAATGTTCCTAGGGTGACCCTCTATCAGATTCCTTCAAGCCAAGTTGATTGGTCGGAAACTATGGCTGCCATGGGGCAAGGCTTATATAGCTAAAGTGAAAAAAAAAAATCAGGTGAGCGATTCCAGGGCCATCATGGCCCTCTTGTTTTCTTTTGCTAAACTGTTTTCAAGTCTAATCAAATGATTTTACTTTCTTTTATAGAGATTTCCTTCATTTTTTTGGCCAAGATATTGATAAGTTTACTATTTCAACCTTATATTATATTTTACAATAGCTTTCTTTGAAAATGTTTGAAATTGTAACATCGGATAATAAAGAATGTCTCGAGTAGAAATTATGACACCTGGAATTTGAACATGACTGAAGGGGAAATTGTACCTGAATTTGAACATGACTAAAGGGGAAATTGTGACATCTGGAATTTGAACATGTCTGAAAGGGAAATTGTGACATCTGGAATTTGAAATTGTCTGAAAGAGAAATTGTGACATATAGGATTAAAAAATGTCTGAACGAGAAAATGTGACATCTAGGTTTCAAAAATGTCTGAAAGGGAAATTGTGACATATATAAATAAACAAGAGCGCATGCTCAAATATTTTGCCATTTGATACTATAGTCAACAGTGGTCATTGAGATAGTGGCTTGATTGTATAGTAACATAAATTTAATTAGGTAAGTCTTTGGTGAATTTAATGCAAAATATACTGTACCAGTGATTGTTTTGTTTGGACAGTGAATGTCGACAAACAAGCATGCACTGAGTCATTAGTAACCTCTGTTCATTTTTATGTCCCAAAAGGGGAATAAATATAATGTAGAACTATTGGATTTGTCCTTCAAAGCCATGGGATGACATCCAATAAGTGGATGAAGTTTCAAAGCAATACAATTTTGGTTTGTGAAAAAAGTCATTGCATGCAGAGCTTTAAGTAAATGTCTAAGTCCTTAAAAGGGCATATTTCAGTTAAAAAGATGGGATGCCGGACACAAAAACGACAGCAATAACCTTCTGTATTCTACGAAAAGACGAGCTAGAAATGTCTGAATGAGAAATTGTGACATCTTGAAAGCAAAAATGTCTGAATAAAAATGTGTGACATCTCGAAATCAAAATTGTCTGAAGGGACACTTGTGACACTTGGAAATCTAGAAGTTTACCTTTGATATACAGGTAAAAAACAATGAGAAAAGGTAATTGCTCTCTTTAAGCAATTTGTCTTTATCTAAGAAAAAAAATATCAAATTGGTTGCTACTAAGGCATCAATTGTCCTCCAAATCAGGTTAAGTCCTTATACGTTTGAACAAAATTATTGGTACTGAATATTTAAATAACCTGGTCTATTAGATTGAATTATGCATGTTGTGGATTTACTGCTCTAAGTGCTGTTACCTTTTGTTATCATATAATTGCAGAACGACAATTTTACCCCCAATTGAACAGCTACAAGTGATGTTGGAAAAATTTAAAGTCTTCCATGAAAGTTTTACTGCCAAGTATAGATGAATAAAAAACGGAAAAAGATCAGCTTATAAAAAAGGTGCAGAGCATCTTGTGCTAAAGAAGTTTGATTTGTTACATAAATAGTGATATATTACATGAGTAGTCAAATCAGATTATAGTCTGCTTCCTGTGTTTGGTCTGGACACATTTTCTTTCATATTTTCCTAACAAAAGTGATTTTAACCATTTGATTTCTTCACTATATTCTTCTTTGATAAAGTTAAAAAAAAATGAATTAAATATAACTACAGTATCAAAAAAACAAAACATTATGGGAAGTGGCTCTTTTTAGCTCACCTGAGCTTTGCTCAAGGTGAGTTATTGTGATCGCCTTTTGTCCGGCGTGCGTCGTCCGTCGTGCGTCAACTTCTTCTCCTCAGTAACCAATGGGTCAATTGGGATGAAACTTCACAGAAAGCATCCTCTCAATGACCTCACCAGATTTCCTTCAAATTTTTGGGATCCATGCAGAATTCTGGTTTCCATGGCAACGAAATGAAAAAAACTTCAAAATTCTTCTTCTCCCAAACTAGTTGGCAGATTTTCAAATAATTTTGTAGAAATGTTCCTTGGATGACCCTCTATCTGATCCCTTCAAGCCATGTTGATTAGTCGAAAAACATGGTCGCCAGGGGGCGGGGCTATTTTGACTTATATGGCTATAGTGAAAACTTAAAAAATCTTCTTCTCCGAAAGTTTTAGGCCGATTTTCAAATAATTTTGTAGAAATGTTCCTGAAGGGACCCACTTTCAGATTCCTTCAAGCCATGTTGATTGGTCAAAAAACATGGCCGCCAAGGGGGGTGGGGCTATTTTGCCTTATATGGCTATTATGAAAACTTAAAAAATCTTCTTCTCCGAAAGTGTCATGCAGATTTTCAAATAATTTTGTAGAAATGTTCCTAGGGTGACCCTCTATCAGATTCCTTCAAGCCAAGTTGATTAATAGGAAACTTTGGCCGCCAGGGGGCTGGGCTTATATAGCTAAAGTAAATAAAAATAAAATCAGGTGAGCGATTCCAGGGCCATCATGGCCCTCTTGTTGATCAATAGAGTATCTACATATATATGATAATTAAAACTATTTTTGAAAATCGAACGCGGCACACATAGATTAACAAGGAATGTTATATAATTATACCCCCAAAAAACAAAGTTTGGGGGGGTATATAGGAGTCACTGTGTCAGTCGGTTGGTCAGAAGCCATATTTTGTCCGGCCTATTTCTTACAAACCACTGGGTGGAATTCAAAATTTTTTTACATGAACTCTCTATACCAAGAGGAGATGTGCATACCTTAAAGGTCTTACAATTGCATGTTACTTTACAGAGTTATTGCCCTTTTACGTATGTCTGTCAGTCCCACCTAACCTTGTCCGGCCCGCATCTTAACCATGCATCATAGGATTTGAAAAAAATTTGGCACAAACGTTCACCATGATGAGGCAGTGTGTCGCGCACAAGACCCAGGCCTGTACCTCAAATGTCAAGGTCACACTTACATGTCAAAGGTTGAAATGAGTACCATTTGAAAGGACTGTATCTTGTCCGGCCCACAATTCAACCATGCATCATAGGATTTCAAAGAAACTTGGCACAAACGTTCATCATGATGAGGCGGCGTGTCGCGCACATGACCCATGCATGTTCCTCAAAGGTCAAGGTCACATTTAGAGGTCAAAATGAGTACTGTTTGATAGGACTACCTTGTCCGGCCCGCATCTCAACCATGCATCTTAGGATTCTCAAGTTACTGGACACACATGTTCACCATGATGAGGTGGCTTGTACCTTATAGGTGAAGGTCACACTCAGAGGTCAAAGCTCAAAATGAGTAGTTTGATAGGACTACCTTGTCCGGTCAGCATCTCAACCATGCATCATAGGATTCTCAAGTTACTGGGCACACATGTTCACCATGATGAGGTGGCTTGTACCTCAAAGGTCAAGGTAATGGTCAAGGGTCAAAATGAGTACTGTTTGATAGGACTACCTATTTTGTCTGGCCTATATCTTACAAACCACTGGTTATGGCCCTTTTGTTGGTTGGTTGGTCGGAAGCCATATTTTGTGTCAAGGTGCTGTTTTGGGGGTATTTATCATCTTCAGTGATAGTTCTAGTTTTTATTTCCTCCAATATAGAAGATTACATAATAATAATATAAATGACAAGAGTGCCGCGGAGCGAGTGTCAACTTTTTTAAGTTCAGAAAATAGCATTACTGAAAAGGGCATTAGTGAAAAAATTTTATGCCAGAGTAAGTAATGGCAATTATGTAGACATGAAAATTATTTGTAGGAACATGTGTACCAAGTTTCATTTAACAATGTTGAATGGTTTTTGAGTTATGAGATAAGGTAAAGTTTCGTGACAATGAAAAAAATAGTCCTACATTTTTCTTGGAAACACAGGAAACTCTTAAAATGAATGAAGATACAACATGACTCAGACTGATGAACAACATTTGTATACATGTAGACACCCAACCTGTTGTGGGCGAAGCTGCTCCTCCCTCAACCTCACACTGCCATAGTCATGATAACTGCTTGGCATATAGACACATGGTTTTAGCTGCACAGTGACAGGGCTCCAATAAAATGTCCGCAAAATTATTGATAAGCTCTTTTCATTATTGCATGCAAACTGGTTGTTTACCTGTATTTTTTCCATGTGCAAAGTAATGGCCTTAACTTGATATTATTTGTGGAGTAATTATACCTTTATGATTACCTTGATTGAAACTGTTATTTGCTGTTCTAAATAGTAAAAATATGAGCTTATTATTTTGCATTGGCAAAGTTTTGTTTCATATTGTGAAACATTTTGGAATATATGGTCTAAAGTTTATGAGCGCATTTTTAAAACAATGTGCCAAATCTCACTTAAAATACCCATGTAGTTTTTTAATTTGCATTTTAGTGGAGGTTCGAATCTTATTCTGGTGAAACATTCTGTATTTTGCCTTTTATATTTGCTACATGTATATTGTATATTTTATGTTTTACATTATTATAACAATCTGTTAAATAAATATTGCTGATAAACCCTTTCCTACTGGCAAACAAATTTTGATGCATCTGAATCATATTTTTAGCTCACCTGAGCATGGAGTGCTTAAAGTGAGTTATTGTGATCGCCTTTTGTCCAGCATGCATCATCCATGCTTCAACATCTCTGCCTGTGTAAGCACGGGGTCAATTGGGATGAAACTTCACTGAAAGCATCTTCTTAATGTCCTCACCAAAATTCCTTGTTTTCCTTATATGTATATACATGTATAGTGAAAACTTTAAAAAACTTCTTGTCCAAAAGCAAAGATTCAGCTGATTTAAAACTAATTTGGCACAAATAAACCTTGGGTGACCCTCTATCAGGATTGTTGAAATGAATTCGATCCTTTGAAAAACCTGGCTGTCAGGGGGTGGGGCTTGTTTTCATTATATGAAAAAAAAACATAAATGGGTTTTTTCGCTCAGGTAACAGGTGTGAGAATTTTTTTATTTTTTTTTCAATAACCCAGGAACCTTTCTGAAATAAAACTGGCAAAATGGCCCTTTTGGTAATGTATAAAATGAGACAAAACACAGATTGAAAATTATTGTCATCTTTTTAATCTTTTTATGCCCCCGGAATCATAGATTCGGTGGGCATATAGTTTTTGGCCTGTCTGCACGTCTGTCTGTCTGTCTGTCTGCACAAAAAAAACTTTAACCTTGACCACCACTTTTGAACCATAACAGGTACGGCTACCATATTTCACATGTGTATTCCTTGTGACATGACCTTTCTGTCAGTACCAACATTTTTGACCTTGCGACCTTGACCTTTGACCTAGATGTTGCCATTCTCGAAAAAAACTTTAACCTTGGCCATAACAGGTACGGCTACCATATTTCACATGTGTATTCCTTGTGACATGACCTTTCTGTCAGTACCAACATTTTTGACTTGCGACCTTGACCTTTGACCTAGATGTTGCCATTCTCGAAAAAAACTTTAACCTTGGCCATTTCTTTTGAACCATAACAGGTACGGCTACCATATTTCACATGTGTATTTCTTGTGACATGACCTTTTTGTCAGTACCAACATTTTTGACCTTGCGACCTTGACCTTTGACCTAGATGTTGCCATTCTCGAAAAAAACTTTAACCTTGGCCATTTCTTTTGAACCATAACAGGTACGGCTACCATATTTCACATGTGTATTCCTTGTGACATGACCTTTCTGTCAGTACCAAAATGTTGGACCTTGCGACCTTGACCTTTGACCTAGATGTTGCCATTCTTGAAAAAAATTTTAACCTTGGCCATTACTTTTGAACCATAACAGGTACGGCTACCATATTTCACATGTGTATTCCTTGTGACATGACCTTTCTGTCAGTACCAACATTTTTAACCTTGCGACCTTGACCTTTGACCTAGATGTTGCCATTCTCAAAAAAAACTTTAACCTTGACCACTACTTTTGAACCATAACAGCTTGTGACATGACCTTTCTGTCAGCACCAACAATTTTCACCTTGCGACCTTGGCCTTTGACCTAGATGTTGCCATTCTCGAAAAAAACTTTAACCTTGACCACTACTTTTGAACCATAACAGGTACGGCTACCATATTTCACATGTGTATACCTTGTGACATGACCTTTCTGTCAATACCAAAATTGTTCACCTTTCGACCTTGACCTTTGACCTAGATGTTGCCATTCTAGATTTTTTTTTAACTTAACGGCTACCATATTTCACATGTGTATTCCTTGTGACATGACCTTTCTGTCAGTACTAACATCCTTGACCTTTGACCTAGATGTTGCCATTCGGGGGCATCGGTGTTTCACAAACACATCTTGGTTTTTTTTAAATCGATATTTAAGATCATTAACAGCCCAGTTACACAGAGCCATCGGTGATTGATCGGTATTTTTTTTGGAGTGAACCGATGACAACGTATTTAACACCGACATCACCTATTGGTCACCTGTTTTCCACCTATCAACTGCTATTGGGGAAAGATAAGTTTTATCGATGAAAAATTACCGATTGGGATTTTTTTACAAATAAACGATTGACAACCTGTCTACAACCGATATCACCAATCAGCCACCGATGAGCCACTGATAAGCACCCGATCAACTAATACTTACCACCGATAGAAAAAAGATGAGAATTAAAATGTGGGATTTCGTCGGTTTTGATCGGTGGTTAATAGGGATTCAATCTGTGATCAATCGATTGCCGCCATCGTGTCATCCGCGGGTTTAAATTTGTAAGTGGCCAATCGGTCAACTCAACTGCAAAAAAATCATCGGTTCTCATCACTTAAACATATTGTTTTAATAAAAGAACCGACAGCAACCTATATCACGAGATATGCAAGCTATTAATCACCGATATCGCCGATCGGACAAAGATAACCAAATATAAATCACCGGCCATATCTGACGGAAAGTGTTTAACCACTGATGACTAACACCGATTAATCTCTGATTTACAAACGATAAAAAACGATAGTATTTCAGCATTTTTATCGATAAAAACATCCTTATCACTGTTCCTACCCCGTTTGAGTTGCTTTCGGTCACCGCTACCAGCAACCCATGAAATGTTTGTTTAGCCGATTGAACACTTGTCCATCACCGATGGCCGTTTACACAGAAAACCAGAACTAATCACGCATGACAACTGATCAAAACAGCGAGTAAATTTAAAATAAAATGACCGATTGGGGACCGACCGTCTGTGTAACTGGGGCATTAAGTGCTGTCTTTTTTTCGTGTTAATTAACATTTGTATGAAATTGATGCGTGTTTCTATCAATGGACCAAAACAGCCGGCATTTAACCCATTGCCTATCTAAGTCGAGGAAGAAATACCTTATTTACCCAACCTGCTGTGTGACATGTATATAATAATATTTATGTATGAACTCCGTAATAAATAAAATGAAACCCCTGTCGAAGTCAGATGTGTTGGACCTCGACGTGGCATAGGGGCGAACTCTACTTCATTTAATGACTTGCATAATTCAGAAAAGTAGTGACTAGCTGCTACATAACAACTGCATGGGCATACTTATGTAGTAAAAACTTCAAAAATCTTCTTTTTTAAACCAAAGGCCTATTCGATATTTGGTGTATAGCAATGTCTAGTAGTCCTTTACAAAGATTGGTCACATAATGCCCCCGGGGTCAAAATTAGCCCAGCCCCAGGGGTCTCCTGTTTTACATAGAGATATATAGGGAAGATCTTTGAAATCTTCTTGTCTGATACTGAAAGGCCTAGAGCTTAGATAGTTGGTGTGTAGCAAAATCTAGTAGTCCTGTACGAAGATTGTTCAAATTATACTCCTGGAGTAAAATTGGCCATGCAGCCCTGGGGGTCACCTGTTTTACATAGAGTTATAAAGGGAAAAACTTAAGAAATATTCTTTTTAAATACTAACTGGTACATACACATTTCTTGGCAACATAGGTTGTGAGGTTTTTGCTCTGTGGTCCTCTTGGGACTCTTGTATTGGCTTACCTGACTGCAAAATGAGTTATTGTGGTTGGCATGACAAATCACATTTCATGCCTCAGGTGAGCGAACTAGAGCCATCATGGCCCTCAAAACCATTACTGATATAGTTCATACACTTACAATACTTATTAACCATTGTTACATTCAATAACAGAGAGTACATAAATCTGTGAAGGTTTTTGTCAGAATTATGGGACTTTATCGAATTTTGTTTTGCCTTCTATTGCAAAAAGATTTGTCTCGCTATTGAGTTAAATGAGTTTTTTAATCGGTGGTCAGTGCTTTTTCTTTGAAAGACTGTTTCCCAAATATGTACTTTACCATCTGTATATCTTTGACCTTTATGTTCATAATGTACATATTTATGTCTCCAACACTTTGTTTTAAGAAGATCAAGGTCGCAATTACAGGTCAAAGGTTATAGGACTATATTTTGTGTCCATTCAATAACTTTTGAACCCTTTGAAGGATTTTGAAACAACTCGCCACAAATGTTAACCATACTGAGACAATGTGCAGATTGCATGTTACAACCACTTTGGTTCAAGGTCTAGGTAGCAATTACAGGTCAAATGTCATACTATTTAGAAATTCAAAGAGCCATAATTCTGTGAAAATCATTCAACCAGAACATTGTAAAAATATGCATATCTCTCTTGTTAGTGAAACATCCCATACAGTTTCATTGAATTCAAGTTAGTGGTTGCTGAGAAATAGCCCTGACATAAGTGGAACAAACTGACAGACAGACAAAGCTATGATCGCCCGAAATGTTTTCATAAAAACTACCACTGCATGAAGATTAAATGTACCAAGTTTCAAGCCCTCTATTCAGATTACTCTACAGCTCTGTGTATGTGTGTTTCTGCTGAAAATGTTCCTAACAGACTATGGTGGCATGAACAAATACCCCTCTCTTGAGTACATGTTCATTTTGTAAACACATTTCACACATATCAATGAAATTTATTTGAATTGTTTCACCTGACTTCTTCTCCATATTAGTTTTATTAGCTCACCTGGCATGAAATGCCTGTGAGCTTATGTTATGGTGTGTTGTCTGTCCGTCTGTCCATCAATTTTTTAGATCACCTGGAGCCAAAGGCTCGAGGTGATCTATTCTGATCACTCTTTGTCCATCTGTCGTCTGTCGTTAACTTTTAGCTTTAAACATCATCTAATCACCAAGGGAACATGAATAATAAAATTTAAATGCGCGCTAAATGACCTTAGCTGTCGATGCGCCATAAAACAATAAACATTCATTCATTAAACATCATCTCCTCCTTAACCACAGGACCAATTTCAACCAAACTTCCCATGAATGTTCCTTTGGTGGCCCTCTTTCATAGTTGTTCAAAGATTTAAATTCAATTGAGAACTTTGGTTGCTGCGGCGAAATGTTCCTTGGGTGACCCTCTACAAAAGTTCAAGCCATACTGATTAGTTGAAAAACATGGCAGCAGAAAAGGGGCAAAATGACAAAATTTGGAAATTCCATTTTTTTGAAAGTCCTTGTCTGATTTCAAGAAAATTTAATAGGAATCCTACTTCAGTGATCCTTATCTTAGTTTGTTCAAGCTGTTTTGATTGGTTACAAAATCATAGCAACCAGGCGTCATCAGAAAAGGAGTAAATTGAACTCTTAAGCTACAAATAATAACTTCTACTATTCCACTGGACCAATTTCAACTTTACTTCACAGGAATGTTCCTTTGTTGGTCGCCGAGTCCCGGTAGCTCAGTGGGTAGCGACGCGGGCTGTCAATTCAGGGGTTGTTAGTTCGAATCCCGGCTCGGCCAACTTTCTTTCCGATGATTGACAAAAGTCAATGCGACGTGTCTTCCACCAATGGGCTAAGTCTACGTGGAAAAGCAGCCAGTTGCTTGGGAAGATTGTTGTGTGGAGTACTGGTGTGAGAAAACCAGGATATGCATGAGTAGGTGAACTGGCCGCCGTGATATAATTGAGAAATTGTTAAAAACGGCGTTACACTCCAATCAATCAATACTTTGTTGGTCCTCTTTCAAAATAGTTCAAAGACTTACATTTTATGTAGAACAAAGCGAGAAAAATACCCAAACTTTAAAATCCTTTTCATTGGTAATCTGCTTGTCCGATTCCCAAATAAATTGGTAGTAATGTTATTTGAGAGACCCTCTACAAAAACTGTTCAAGCCATATTGATTTCGTATGCAAGGCGGCATTGGGGAAAGGCGCAAAATGACAAAACTGTATAATTCCATTCTTATTAAATTTCTTGTAAGATTTCAAGATACAAATGGCCTTAACTGATAAGCCATTTTACTATTTCTTTAACAGTGTTCACTCCTTGCAGGTTCATTTGCACTCCTGATCAAATTCAGGTGATTGATTTAGGGCCATCTTGGCCCTCTTGTTTCTTTGAACGACTTCTTCTTAGGAACTGGAGGTCCTAGGGTCACGATATTTGTCCAGGAGGTACCTGGGTTAGAGTGCTATAAAGTTTCGTCAAATAAATGACCTTGACTTACTTTCAAGGTCACAAGGGTAAAATATATGAAAACCTTTAAACAACTTATTCTGAATAACCAGGAGGCCCAGAGTGATTTTGCCAGTAGATACCTGGCATGAAATGCTATATCGTTTTCTCCCAATAAATGACCTTAACCTACTTTCCAAGGCCACAGTGGTCAAACATATAAAAATCTTTAAACAACTTCTTCTGAATAAACAGGAGGCACAGAGTGATTATATTTGGCCAGTAAGTACCTGGGAAATAGTGCTATGAAGTTGTAATACAAATGGATGATATTGGTCTGTAGCATCCTTGCGCACAAGAGACTCAATGTTGCATAAATTCCTTGACAGTGGGTAAAAAGATCTGAACCAAATTCGGTCTGGATAGTTCCAGTGCAAAACCAACCTAACATATTAATGCAAGGAGGAACCTTTCGTACAGGAAACCAGAGAAAACTCATTTAACTCCATTTTCAGTACAAATTCAGTAATCAAGATAATTTAGTGTGGAGCATTCTTCACAATAGAAAACCCCAGATGTGGAATTCTTTGCAACTTCACTTTTTATTTGAACATTTTACTGCGATTGCTCAAATATCCAGGTGAGCGATACAGGCCCTCCTGGCCTCTTGTTTTAATATTCAGTTTCAGTATTACAATCATTGACAAACTTCAATTAAAGAGACATATGTTTTTGTGACAAACACAACCATCTAGTTCTTGTCTGTTGTTCAGTTTAGTATTCAAGCGACTTTTAAAACACTTATGTCCTTTTAAGCTTACCTGAGCTTATTGTGATCGCCTTTTGTCCAGCGTGCGTTGAGCGGTATGCGTCAACATCTTTTCCTCAGCAAATCAGTGGGTCAATTGTGATGAAACTTCACAGAAAGCATCCTCTCAATGACCTCACCAGAATCCCTTCAATTTTTTGGGATCCATGGAGAATTCTGGTTTCCATGGCAACCAAACGAAAAAAATAAAAAAATTCTTCATCTCCCAAACTGGATGGCCCATTTTCAAATATTTTGATCAAATGTTCCTTGGATGACCCTCTATCAGATTCCTTCAAGCCATGTTGATTGGTCAAAAAACATGGCTGCTAGGGGGCGGGGCTTTTTTGCCTTATATGGCTATAGTGAAAACTCTTCTTCTCCGAAAGTGTGTGGCCGATTTTCAAATAATTTTGTAGAAATGTTCCTTAAGTGACCCTCTATCAGATTCCTTCAAGCCATGATGATTGGTCAAAAAACATGGTCACCAGGGGATGGGGCTATTTTGCCTTTAATGGCTATATTGAAGACTTAAAAAATCTTCCCCTCCGTAAGTGTTTGGCCGATTTTCAAATAATTTTGTAGAAATATTCCTAGGGTGACCCTCTATCAGATTCCTTTAAGCCATGTTGATTAACTATGGCCGCGAAGTGGCGGGGCTTATATGGCAAAAGTAAAAAAAAAGTGAGCGATCCAGAGCCATCTCGGCCCTCTTGCTTAACCCTTTCCCTCGTATAGATGCTTTTGATGCCTCTGCAGCAGACGGCTTTTAGAAAACAAAAGAGACAAAAGAAGAAATTGCTCAAAACGACCAATTTCTCCTTTTGACAAACAGATGTTTTCCACTTTTAGTCATAGGTTATCCATTCAATTATAGAGATTTTCTATTTGTTGACAAAATATGTTCAAAGTCGTCTGCTGCAGATTTGTTGTATGTGGGAAAGGGTTAATTCTTTTCCACTTGCAGATGTGTTTTGACACATCTACAGCAGACGAGTTTTGCCTCAATATTTTGAAAGAATTACTCTTTCATTTAAAGAGATGGAAAAATGTTTAATATTCATATAATTTTATTATGTTATAATGAATTGATTATATTTAATGCATGTTTAGATCACCTAGAGCCAAAGACTCAACGTGAGCTATTCTGACCACTTTTTGTCCGGCGTCGTCCGGCGTTAACTTTTAGCTTTAAACATCATCTACTCCTGAACCACAGGACCAATTTCATCCAAACTTCACAGGAATGTTCCTTTAGTGGACAGCGATTTAAATTCCATTGAGAACTATGGTTGCTGCGGCATCAGAAAGGGGGCTAAATGTCCGAACTTTAAAAATCTTCTCCTCTGAATCTGCATGTCAGATTCCAATATAGTTTAGTAGAAATGTTCCTTGGGTGACCCTCTACAAACATTGTTCAAGGCATACTGTTGGATTGAAAACATGGTAGTCAGGAGGCATCAGAAAAGGGGCAAAATTGTCCGTTGCTAACTTTTAGCTGTAAACATCATCTTCTCCTAAACCAAAGGACTAATTTCATCCAAACTTCACAGGAATGTTCCTTTGGTGGCCCTCTTTCAAAATTGTTCAAAGATTCAAATTCCATGGCGGGGAACTATGGTTGCTGCGGCATCAGAAAGGGGGCAAAATGTCCAAACTTTAAAAACCTTCTCCTCTGTATCTGCATGTAAGATTCCAATATAGTTTAGTAGAAATGTTCCTTTGGTGACCCTCTACAAAGATTGTTCAAGGCATACTGTTTGGTTGAAAAACATGGCAATGCAAAATAACGAAAAATCTCCGCAATATTAATAGTGTGCATATATTGTAGTACATCAGTCAGCAAATCTCAATGCCTTACATGCAAAAACATCAAGGTAATAGCAATTGTTAACAATTTTCTTTTTTTTCCGCTTTTTTCTCATATGGGATTCAGTCCCTTTAAAGTGTCTCCCTAAAGTTTTTTCCCTAAACCAGTCTATGCAAAACAAGTTTCCCCCATAGTGGGGCCATTTTTTACCCCAGGGCTATAATTTGAACTTTCTTGGTAGAGGTCCACTAGATGATGCTACCTACCAAATATCAAAAGCCTGGTCATTCTACCTTCAGACAAGAAGGTTTTTAAAGTGTCTCCCTATAAGAGTCTATGTAAACAAGTGACCCCAGGGCTATAATTTGAACAAGATTTGTAGAGGTCCAATAAATAAAGCCTAGAAGATTTTTTCCTATATGAGTCTATGTAAAACAAGTGACCCCCGGGGAGGGGCCATTTTTGACCCCAGGGCTATAATTTGAACACTCTTGGTAGAGGTCCACTAGATAATGCTACATACCAAATATCAAAGACATGGGCCTTCTACTTTCTGACTAGAGGATTTGTTAAGTTTTGGTTAATTTCCCTATTTTTGTTGCCGTGGCAACCAGAGTTCTACATGGAATTTAAATCTTTGAACAATTTTGAAAGAGGGCCACCAAAGAAACATTCCTATGAAGTTTGGTTGAAATTGGTTTTGTGGTTAAGGAGGAGATGATGTTTAAAGCTAAAAGTTCACGACAGACGACGGACAGAGAGTGATCAGAAGAGATCACCTTGAGCCTTTGGCTCAGGTGATCTTAAAATGAATTAAAATGTTCCAATGAAACATATACTTTCCTTTAACCTTATTTTAATCAAATATGATTTTTAGGCTCTTCGGTTCAAAAGTTGTTTAAATATCATTGGGCTAACAACAGGACCCGGCCGGGTAGCTCAATTGGTAGCGTATCCGCTCGTGATCTGGAGGTCACAGGTTCGATACCCGGTTGCGGCGACATTCTTTCGGGCGATGTTTTCCATTGCCTCTCACCTCTGATCTATGTGAGAAAGTAGTCAGTGGCTTTGAAAGAATGTTGTGTAAGTACTGGTGTGGGAAAGCCAGGAAAACATGGGTAGGTGCACTGACCGCCGTGATATGACCAAAGCTGTTGAAAGCGGCGTTAAACTCCAAACAAACAAAACAAAAAAGCTAACAACAGTATATGTAAAAAAGCAATAAGTTGCTTGGAAAGACAATTATTGATTGAAATTAAAAGTTTTTGTTGTAAAATATAAAATCACACGAAGTGTTTGACAGAGCAATTGATATGAGGAAGAGAAAATAATAAGTATTTTGTCTCAAGTTCGTAGAGTCGCCCATAGATCAAAGACCTTGGGGCATATTAGTATTCAATATCGGTGCCGCATTTTACTCAATCGGAAAAACGATTTTCAACATTCAAGTTTCAAAATTAATCCAGAGATAGACTGCTTTTAAGAATTCTACGTAATATCAAACTTTAAAAAAAAAAAGGTTAGTATTAATTTTTAGTTTTTATTTAGAACAATGTCATCAATAAATACAATTGATATTATATTTTCTAGAATATAGATGAGTGTTCCCGGTGATCAAGTGGTTCCCAGTTCAAGGGCCCACACCAATATTTTTTGTCATGTGAATATCGTAGGGTTAAATACTTTATAATAAACCCAAAGAACTTAAAATTAATGAACTTACACATATCGATGCATTTAACTTCTTCTACTTCACCCTTTCCCACATCCTGTGGTTTACACAATCAAGAGGTTTGGGGTTCAAATCCCCTTTCCAGTGTCCCCCCAAGTTAAAAATGCCTCCCATGTACTGGTGTTATGCACTGAGCACATACAGAACCAAGGGATCTTTAAGTTGCTTCTACAAAGTTCACAATATCCAAATGGACATCCGAAAGCTAAATTAGATTAATTCGGATTCTACAACTTACTCCGGGTTACCTAGTGCGATTACACATATATAGATGTCTTTGCAAGAGATGAAATTTGTGATAAAATAAGAATTTCTCAAATCAAGTTATTTTTATTCTTTTCCTACAATGGTTTCACCTCTGTATCAAAATTAAACTTTCTAATATTCCATAATGTTAACATTCAAAGTAGACAACTCATGAAGTATCATATTCAGTATTAAAACGCTGTCATATCCTGCATACAGACACATTTTTACACCTCTGCAGCGAAGACTTCATTCATTTTAAGAGATTTTTCATATTTTTACCCAGATGTGTTGTATGATGGAAACGGGGGTAATTAATGTATACTTGAATTAAAGGGTGTCATAATAGAGAATATAACAAGTTAACATGTTTGACATGATTTATATAACATAAAGGCACAGCTATATACTTACATTATAATAATACAATAAGTTATCAACATCACACACTCATACAGCACAACAGTAGTACAGTGACACCCAATATAAGCTACAAATTAAACAAGCCTGGAAATAAACCAACATTTCTGCCACACCTTTCCATTTTAGGATCTTGTTGCATCTGTGTACATTGAAGATTCACGTGAGCCTGTACACTTACGTAGTCTCACCAGAGTCATCACAGTCCACCTACATACAATAAGTTCTGAAGACAATGAACAAGAGTATAGCCTTTCTAATGACCACTTCGTCAATGATCCTTTAAATGAAACTGAAACAGAGACACACAAGACACCAATTTTGCTGATGCGCCGTGTAGTTAAAGGTGGCTTATAATATTTGCCATGGAGGAGCACATGACCTATTGTTCCTGCACTTTTCTACCATTGTTTCATTGAAAGTGGAACCAAAATTCATGGAAGTGGAACCTGTGTTTTTCGCTCAATATTGTTGGGAGGGTTACTAAAACAACAGGCCTTAGAGGACCAGTATCGCTCCGCTGCAATAAGGCAAAAATTAAATCTCAAAACAGCCCCTCCCCCCTGGTTGCCATGTTTGTTTACCAATCACAGTAAATTGAAGGAATCTCGTAGAGTGTCACCCAAGAAACAGTTCTGCAAAATTATTTGAAAATCAGAAGTTTTTTAAAGTTTTCACTAAAGCCAATTTAAGGCTAACAGCCATATTTTAAAACACATCAACATGGCTTGGTGGAATCTGATAGAGAGTCACTCAAGGAACATTTTTACATTTTTTGAAAATCGGCCAGATACTTTTGTCGGAGAAGATTTTTTTAATTTTCAATATAGCCATATAAAGCAAAACAGAGACCATTAAAGGAACATTCCTGTGAAGTTTAGTTGAAATTGGTCCAGTGGAATGGTAGGAGTTGTCATTTGTAGCTAAAAACTCAATTTACCCCTTTAAACAAATAAGGTAGAGGATCACTGAGGTAAAGATTCCTTTTCAATTTCAGACAAGCACTTGGAATTTTCAAATGTTGTCAATTTGCTCCTTTTCTGATGCCGCCTGACTGCCATCTTTTTCAACCAATCGGTGTGGATTAAACAATTCAGAGAAGAAGATTTTTAAAGTTTGGACATTTTGCCCTCTTTTTGATGCCGCAGCAACCAAAGTTCTCAATGGAATTTAAATCTTTGAACAATTTTGAAAGAGGGCCAACAAAGGAACATTCCTGTGGAGTTTTGTTGAAATTGGTTTTATGGTTAAGGAGGAGATGATGTTTAAAGCTAAAGTTAACGACGGACAGAGAGCGATTAGAATAGATCACCTTGAGCCTTCGGCTCAGGTGATCTAAAAAGAAGGACAAGGAGAAGAAAAAATTTCAACAACAGTCCACAATAAAGTTGTGCAATAGATTTGTAAAGCCAACCAAATTCACTCATTTTGCGGTCTGGTAAGCTAATATAAGAGGTTAAATGCCCAGTATAGCTTAACTTGCCACAGGCTCAGCCATGGCGACTACTATTTTTTTACCAATCACCATGGCTTATAGGAATCTGGGTCACCCAAGGAACATTTCTACAAACTTATTTGAAAATTGGAATGATTCTTTTGGAGCAAAAGATTTTTTCAGTATAACAAATTAAGTCAAAGCATGACAGACAGCTGATGGCAGAGAAGTGATCCTTAAGTGTTTCCCCGTCTTACTGACAAGCTACTCAAAAGCAAAGCTTTGTTACATCATTTTTAATCAAGTTAAAAAACATCCCTAAGTGTAATTTGCTGGTATGAAATGCTCAAACCATACATTACATGTACGTATAACATTATTTAAAGAAATCTATTGCACTTTAAATATCCTAGATTACACAATGAAGTCTTTCTGTCAAATACAAATAAATGTCATTCAACAGGAAGGAACACAAATTTTAACATGTATGAAAACATCAATACAATGATGTTCATCTTAAAAGTTTTCTTGTTTTTCAAAAGTAATAACCACTGAAAAGAATTTAATGCTACATGGTTGATTGACTGAAGTTAAACGCCGTTTTTAGCAGTATTTCACTAAAATAAAGACCGCCTCTCAATCTATAAATGAGTTTCCTGGCCCTTTTGCACCAATACTCCACACAAATTTTAACATGTATGAAAACATCAATACAATGATGTTCATCTTAAAAGTTTTCTTGTTTTTCAAAAGTAATAACCACTGAAAAGAATTTAATGCTACATGGTTGATTGACTGAAGTTAAACGCCGTTTTTAGCAGTATTTCACTAAAATAAAGACCGCCTCTCAATCTATAAATGGGCCCTTTTGCACCAATACTTTACACAAGATTGGCTATCTCTAACAAAGACCTTCAACAAATTTGATAAAATACACATGAACTTGGTCAAAATGATGTTTGTCAATCATTGGAAAGAATGAATTGTTGAGCCAGGATTAAAACTCACAACCCATAGATGATTGAGCTATCACTGTATATAGTATCACCAGTACTACACATTGTATTATGTTTGATCAAAGTATCTTTAACTTATTATATAGTTCTTTTATGAACAGAACTTACTTGAATCCTCCATTAATCTGCACAGATTTTTTAAATCCAAAAAACTGATGGAGGAATGGCAAATATTCTTTGAACTTGTAAGAGTATTTTAAACATTAGGGATGATGTTTACAAGTGAAGAATTCTACGGGATAAGGATGGAAATTCTTTTTCTCATGGACATCTTTGAAATTATACTATGAATTCAGTGTTGTTTATATTTAGTAAACCGTATCATCGTTTCCGGCGATCGATAAACAAATAATAATTTAGAAAACAGCTGTTCCTCCAGGTAATATTCTCTGCATTCACGAGCCATGTACAGATTCAAACAAAGCTTTAATAAATTGTCAACATTTGGAAGTTCCTCGAACATGATCTTCGTTGATCCTCCTGTGAAAAACACTCGAACAAACCGTCCTATCACTAGCACCAATGATATGTACAGGCCGATTATACTGGAATTAAAAAAAAGCATGAAAGAAAGCAATAAGCAAAAATATAATAAACAAACAAATAAATGCCATTGTGATATAAGTAAAAATCTAATTTAAACTTTAACCAATTAGTAAAAGCAGTTGAACTATTTTGATATGATAATTATAAATCTGATTGCAGATACCCACATACAATGTATTGTTACAAAATACTAGTTTTTCTTTTTCTTTTAATGGGGTTTTATGCAATTTACAAATATGAACATATATAATAAAGAATGAGCATGGCAAGGACAAAAAGCACAAATTGTAAAACATTCAAAGATGGGAACGTTCTAGGCCTACCATGACTGGTTGCATGCCTAGGTCAAAATTTGAAAGCATTTTGAGCAAATCAACTCTTTTTACCCTTTCTGACATACAAATCATCGTAAGCAGATGACTTAGAAAATTCAAAATGCATCTGCCCAGAAAATTCAGAAACCGCTGCTACACAACCTATTTTGAACTTTATTGTCATATTCCATCCTAAAAGCTATTCAGGTCTATAGCAACTGGCAAAACAGGGAGAGAAGGGTACCTTGTAACTCTTGCCCACACACAAAATATCTGCAGCAGACAACTTTGAAAATATCTAACCTAAAACCGGAATATCTATATCAACGTAGTTTTTAAATTGAATAAGAGTTGAAAACATTATGACAATAGGAGAAATTAATCTGATGAGCAATTTCCTCTTTTGTCATTATGTTTTCAAACGTAGTTGCAAGTGGGAAAGGGTTAACCATTTTCTACATGCTATCAAGCTTCATGAATCTGAATATGAAAACAGAGTTTCTAAAGAAGAAATTATTCATTGTGTGCCATTTCTCATCTGCCCACAATGTTTTCAACTCAATTCAAAATTTTATAATTTCCTTTCAGTGATTTTCCATATTTTTACCTAGATGTTTTCCGAATTGCCTGCTGTAGATTTGCTGTATGTTGGAGGGGGTTAAGTATTCATCAAAGTAAAGGCCATCATTTTTTTTATTTTCTGTTTTACAGATCGCGACCCAATGTTTTCTAAACTTAAATTTATTGTGAATGTGTATAGGATGCACTGGAAATGATTGATTTGATCACTTTTAGTATTTTGACCTTGTTTGAAAGTGAAAGTAGAGAATGCTAAACACCGGTTTCGTCCAGGCCCGATTTGGTCCAAAATGACGGTAACCATTTATCCCCTTGTGAATTGTTTCTTGCATAATGCATGACCCCCCCCCCCCCATTTTCTTTGAATTGTTTTAAAGCTTAGAAGTAATTCTTTTCAAGTGTGACACTTGAAGACTGAAACTGGTCAATTTACATGGAAATAAAGAAGGAATTTATTTGGTGTATTGTAACCTATATCTATTCTTAATAGGTATTTTCCTAAATTCACACTTGTGTAGATTCCAACATGGCGGGTGTCTATGATAATGGAGCAGAGATATTTTTTGATAGAAATCGATCCACAAAACTCGATTTGATGCTTTTCTCTCTGATCATAATAATGACATACTGGCAATTTGCAGCTGAATTGGACCGGCTTGTCCCCCCCCTCTATCCCCTTCATCAGGTGGCTTGGATTTTGTTATTGACAATGACAGCGAAGATTACCAATTGAGTATTTCAAGTTTTATTTATGTGATGATGATTTTAATTTAATTGTTGTTGAGACCAATCAATACTTTCTCAGATTAATGTTAGTGAGGAAGCCATTTGCTAGAATTAACAGTTACAGGATCCAAATGAACTTTCTGACGATGACTTGAACTGAAAGCATTTTGCAATAATTTCAGAGGTGCTAAAGAAAGGAAGCTAGCTCTATGAGGGTCAGAAATGGGCCACTAGTCATTCTTTCACTGACAAATTTAACATTTTATGAACATATCTAAATTACCATTCCATTTTTTTAAATATTAATTTTGTTTGATATTAAAGTTAAATCAGAAAATGGCAAATTTTACGGCTCAAAGTTGCCCAAATTGATGCTTGGCAGATGATTCTGATATGCTGCTGGATAGCTGTTTTAAAGGAACTTACTTAATTTTCAAGTTGAAGGTGTTTCAGCATGTTATTCTGTACTGCCAGCATTCTGAGCACTTGTTATAAAGTTCCCTCAGATTTTTTAAGACACTTGTCCTCGAATGTGAAATTTGAAAAAACGATAAAAATGTAGTCGCCAGCTTCTACCGGCGACTTATAAAAAAAATGATGGCCTAAATGAGAAAACTTTTGTTTTACATGAAACCAACAGTTGATAAATACATGGTTTACAAATATCTATACAGAATTACATTTACAATGTTGAATATTAACTAAACTAAACATACATCAAAGACAACTGACAAGAAATATATTGTAATATCATGATTGTAACATTTTATTTATTACATGCTTTTTTCAAAGTTATTGTGAACTACCAGTGTTAAAATTATCACCATTTCAAATAGTCAAGAAATCATTTTCACTTTACAGCCCACTTTTTATCCATTTAGGGATCTTGCATTAATTCGAATTTGCAAGAGACCCATAAATTACTTTGAGTTTTCAACTTGTTCCAGTGATCGCTTTGTTTATAATTTATACTAAATTTATTTGTGTATTGTCAGCTACCTATTACATTTATACTCCAGTAATTAAATCCTATCAAGAAAACAACTTAGAAGCAGCTCTGCTTGCTCACAGGAGGAATCAGAGCTGCTGCACACTGTTTACCATAACAGATCTGTTCCAGGAAATTGTTTGAATTAAACAATATATTTAAGTTGTTATTTTTATTAGTGGCAGACCCACTCATGATAAAATTGCTCTTGGTGTTCAAATAGTGAAAACTAATCTCTATCTTACTCTGAAACAAATAACTATCCAATGTGTGCTCTGACTAAACCTTCATTATAATCATAATGACGAAAATGAGATAATTATATGCTGCATGCAGTCATATACGCATTTCATACAAAATGTAACTCCTCTTTCACAAATATATCAAATCTGCAACAGGTAACTTTGTAAAGCATATGAAAAAATCTCTTTAAATGAAAGCGCAAATTTTAAATAGAGAATGCAGAATGTAAACTTTGGAAAATAGCATTCAATCGAGAATATACCTTTGAAAACATCTACATTAAATATAGAAAATCTCAAATAAAGAAAGATCAATTATTGAATAGAGTTGAAAACATAGTGGCAGAGGAAATATTGCTTACTTTTTACAATTTCTCCTTTTGCCAGAATGTTTTCAAACGTCAGCCACTGCATAGGCTTCAAAATGAGTCTGATTGTGGGAAAGGGTTAAAGTATAACCTATTTCCACGTACAAATGAAGTTTGAAGTATCTTCAGCAGACAGGGTTTGAAAACATTGTGGCAAAAGTAGATATTGCTCGCTATGAGCAATATCTCCTTTTGTCACAATCTTTTCAATAATTATACTTTCACTTATAGAGATTATCCTCATCTTTGCTTAAATGTTGTTTCAAAGTTGTCTGGGGCATATTTGTTTCGTGTTGAAAAGAGTAAATCAAGCATTTTTTACTTGAAAGTTACTGCAGCACAAGCGCATAATTACTTTGTGTAGCCATCATAACTGCTGTTACAGCGTTTTTAATACAATATTAGCCTAAATAACAAATAAATACATTCTGAGATGAAATAGGGTTGAACACTTTGATAAGTTATGACTTATGTATCATTAATTCATTTATATATCATATCTTAAATACAATTATACACCTATAAGTCATTTATATAATCATATATTTTATGCAATAAATTCACACTTCAAACAAATACATTATAAATGATATACACAAAACAGCTTTCCTACTGTAAGTTTTGAGGAGATATTGCTCATAAAGAGTCGTTTTTACTTTGCCAACAATGATTTCACTCCATTTCCAAATTAATTTTTCCTCCAAGATTTGCAATTTTATACTCTCCAAATGTAGGAAAAAAATCAACCTTTGTTGTGCTGAAGAGAGTTTTGATCATTGTGTAATGTCACTGTATTTCACATTCTAACTGTGAACACCCCAAACAAACTAGAATTGTTTTTGCAAAAAACAGATGTCTCCCCTCAAATATCTGTCAAAATCTCTCAAAACATTCCAACCTATAAATTTGGGACAGATATGGAGCGGACACGAAATAAAGCCTCAAACCTTTGACCTTCAAGCGTGACCTTGACATTGACCCTATATTGTCGAGACGCGGGTTCTGCACGTCGCCTTGATGAGGTAGACATGTGACCCAAGTTTCATGAAAATCCTTCAAGCCGTCTGGGAGATATGGAGCGGACACGAAAGTAAACCCTCAAACGTTTGACATTCAAGCGTGACCTTGACCTTGACCCTATATTGTCGAGACGCAGGTTCTGCACGTCGCCTTGATGAGGTGAACATGTGACCCAAGTTTCATGAAAATCCTTCAAGCCGTCTCGGAGATATGGAGCGGACACGAAATAAAGCCTCAAACCTTTGACCTTCAAGTGTGACCTTGACCTTGACCCTATATTGTCGAGACGCGGGTTCTGCACGTCGCCTTGATGAGGTGAACATGTGACCCAAGTTTCATGAAAATCCTTCAAGCCGTCTGGGAGATATGGAGCGGACACGAAATAAAGCCTCAAACCTTTGACCTTCAAGCGTGACCTTGACCCTATATTGTCGAGACGCGGGTTCTGCACGTCGCCTTGATGAGGTGAACATGTAAGCCAAGTTTCATGAAAATCCTTCAAGCCGTCTGGGAGATATGGAGCGGACACGAAATAAAGCCTCAAACGTTTGACATTCAAGCGTGACCTTGACCTTGACCCTATATTGTCGAGACGCAGGTTCTGCACGTCGCCTTGATGAGGTGAACATGTGACCCAAGTTTCATGAAAATCCTTCAAGCCGTCTGGGAGATATGGAGCGGACACGAAATAAAGCCTCAAACCTTTGACCTTCAAGTGTGACCTTGACCCTATATTGTCGAGACGCGGGTTCTGCACGTCGCCTTGATGAGGTGAACATGTGACCCAAGTTTCATGAAAATCCTTCAAGCCGTCTGGGAGATATGGAGCGGACACGAAATAAAGCCTCAAACCTTTGACCTTCAAGCGTGACCTTGACCGTGACCCTATATTGTCGAGACGCGGGTTCTGCACGTCGCCTTGATGAGGTGAACATGTGAGCCAAGTTTCATGAAAATCCTTCAAGCCGTCTTGGAGATATGGAGCGGACACGATTTCGGACAGACAGACAGAAGGACAGACAGACAGACAGACAGACGCCCAGGACAAAAACAATATATCTCCCCTGTATACAGGGGGAGACATAATAATGAAAATAATAAGATGAAAAGTCTTATCAACACACCTTTTAGTTGTCTTAATTAAGACACTTTGTTCCTAATGCCTACAAGTTCGCTTATTTTTAAGTAGTATGCTTTTTAAAAAGGAGAAATTACTCATTATGGGAACATTTTACATGTTCAATATGTTTTGAAAGATCAGTTGCAGAAGAGGTATCAAACTAGTCTATTTTGTTTTGTTTGTTTGGAGTTTAACGCCGCTTTCAACAGCTTTGGTCATATCACGGCGGTCAGTGCACCTACCCATGTTTGCCTGGCTTTCCCACACCAGTACTTACACAACATTCTTTCGAAGCCACTGACTACTTTCTCACATAGATCAGAGGTGAGAGGCAATGGAAAACATCGCCCGAAAGAATGTCGCCGCAACCGGGTATCGAACCCGTGACCTCCAGATCACGAGTCAGATACGCTACCAATTGAGCTACCCGGCCGGGATTCAAACTAGTCTAAATGAGGGAAATAATTAAAGGAAAACAGTTGTATATCTATATCTTGATATCCAACTGATTTGCACAAAACTGGTAAAACTTCAAAACATCATTAATAACCCTTAAACAGAAATATTTAGACCCCATTGCAGATGACTACTGTAGAAAACTTGTAGAAAAAGGACAAGATGCTCCAACCAAGCAATTTCTCCTATATCCACAATGTTGGCAACTTGGTATTAAAACCATTTGTTAAATATTCCATCAATCTACAGGTTCTTTTTTGCCTCCAAAATTTGTGACATTCGAAGTCGAGTCCATTTAACACGTGTCTCTGCTGATCTATACACAAAGATGAGCTTGGCGTAGAGATCTTCTTCAAGTCGGTATTCTTGCATCTCTCGTACTAGGTAAATATCGAGGCACAATCGAAGTATGTTGTCCACACGCGGGAGTTCACGGAAGCTGATGGTGGTTGATTGCCCGGTTGTACTGATTCGCAACACGCGTCCAATCAACAGTATAAACGACACATACAGGCCAATCACGCTGAAAATGGGGCAGTAGAGAAATAATGTAAAATACACATAAATAATTGTGTAGGTAAATACAAGAAGGATTTCAAAAGATGAACCAATTCACACATGTAGACCCATTTTAACAATTCTGCAGCAGAAAATTCTTGCCATAATGTTTGAACTCGATTCAATATTGTGCTTTCATTGATAGTGAGTTTCCGTATTTTTGCAGAGATAGTTAAAAGATGCAGATTTGTATGTAGGAAGTTCAATTATTGAACAGACCTGAAATTGCTCATTTTTATTTCTTCCATTGTCTCAATGCTTTCAAAAGTTGTCTGCTGCAGATCTGTCAAATTGCAAAATGTCTGAATGTCAGATGGTTTAATCTTATATAAGTTGTACTACTTATATTTTTACTTATGTATTAATTTTTAACATGTAAACAGTCTTAAAAACAAGATATTGGTGGAACCGATGGATGCTCCCATGCTGCCAGGACACAGGAATGGTAATAATATGCAAATATCCTCTTTAAGTGAAGCTTTCCACAAAGTTTCATTGAATTGAAGTCTGCAGTTGCTGAGAAATAGTCCAGACAAAATTTTGCTATGTCATATTATATAGAAATTAAAAGGTTAATAACTCTGGGGAAAATCATCGAACCGGAACATGGTGACAATTTGCACATCTCCTCTTGTTAGTGAAGCTTTCCATAAAGTTTCATTAAATTAAAGTTAGGAGTTGCTGAGAAATATAAGCCAGGACAAAAGCAAAAAAAGGAATTTTCCTATGTCATATTATATTGAAATTAAAAGGGTAATAACTATGTGAAAAATCATCAAACCAGAACATGGAAATAATATGCACATCTCCTTTTGTTAGTGAAGCTTTCCATAAAGTTTCATTGAATTCAAGTCAGTAGTTGCTGAGAAATAGACCAGACCAAATTTTCCTATGTCATATCATATAGAAACTAAAAGGGCAATAACTCAGTGAAAAATTATTGAACCTGAACATGGTCAATAATATGCTTGTTTCCCCTTGTTAGTGAAGCTTCCTAAAAAGTTTCATCAAATTCAAGTCAGTATTTGCTGAGAATTAGCACAGACAAAATTGTCCTATGTCATATATTATAAAAATTAAAAGGGCAATAACTCGGTGAAAAATCATCAATCAGGAACATGGTGATAATCTGCACATCTCCTTAAAAATATGGATCCTGAACATGGTGATAATATGCACATCTCCTGGTGTTAATTAAGCTCCCCATAAAGCTTCATCAAATTCAAGTCAATAGTTGGTGAGAAATAGTTTTAAGAAAAATTTCCTTTCTAATATTTTATAGAAATTAAAAGGGCAATAACTTCATAAAGTATAAAATCATCAAACTGTAGCATGGGGATATCATGCACATCTCCTCTTGTTACTTTTTAGTGAAGTTTCCCATAAAGTTTCATTGAATTCTAGTGTCAGTCATTGTTGAGAAATAGCTTGGACAAAAGCGGGATGGACAGCAGAATAGACTGACCGACAAAGCATAATAACAATTCAAGTAATGGAAGAAGTCTCATTTGATAGGATAGAAACAGATAATGAATTATACATCCCTAAAGGAAATAATTAATAAACAATAACATTTAAACTGTAGATACTGTAGATTCCCACAAGCATTATGAGAAATACATCCTTTTGCTGCTATGTTTTCAACTCTGTTAAATAACTATACTTCGATTTATAGAGATTTAACTTAATTTTACCTAGAAGTTTTCAAAGTCATTTGCTTCAGAATATTTATATGTGGAAAAGGATTAAAATTTAATATATACAGTAGATGTAAGCTATGTCAGGGACATAGATAAGATATTATCTACATTCCTGGCTATGTACTTGTTAAACCCATCACATAATAACAATTTCAAATTTGAAAAAAATATATATATTAATCGCATGCCAATACTTGTATCCGATCTAATATACCCATTACGTATTTCTTTATATGTCACATGTGTTCATCCGCTAATGTTTAAAAAATCCATCTTATTCATATTCTGTTAATTAACCCTTTCCCTCATACAGGCACTTTCGGACGCCTCTGCAGCAGACAGCTTTTTGAAAACATAGTGACAAAAGAAGAAATTGCACAAAACATGCAATTTCACCTTTTGCCACAATGTTTTCCACTTTTTAGCATAGGTTATCAATTCAATTATGGAGATTTTCTATTTTTTGACAAAATGCGTCCAAAGTCGTCTGCTGCAGAATTGCTGTATGAGGGAAAGGGTTAATTCTTCTTCGTTCTTCATTCACATTACAATCCAATCAAGATTGACGAATTCATAAAGTTCATAACTGTACTTGATCATGTGGTAACCAGAAGTTAGTGTAAACATATTGAGTACATACATAGTATTACATAGTGTAAACATAGTAAAGATGGTGAGTACAGAGTTTATTGGGATTGATGTACAGTAACAATATTGAAAGCTACACTTTTGTATATTAGCCTGTGACTGAGGAAACGTAGTAGTTGGCTTTTATGGACAGTGTAGAACTACAAAGACTGATCAATATCTACACTATACACTTAGTATTTACATAAGCTTGCTATTTGTTTGGATTCTGGTAAAACTGTGCAGATGGACATGGTTATCTGAACCTACACTGTTCAGAAATGCCAACTTATACCTATTTCAATGGACAGGCTTATATAAACCTTTCCCTGTTACAGGGGACATTTCAATCCTTTCCCACATACAAAAAATCTGCAGCAGACAAATTCAAGAATATCTAGGTGTATATTAGAAAAAACCTCTACTAATGAACGAATGATTATCAAATAGAATTGAAATACTGTGGCAAAAGAAGAAATTGCTGATATTGAGCAATTTCTCCTTGTGCCACAACGTTCTGAAAACCATGTGCTGCAAATGTGTCAAATGCATCTTGATCTGGGAAAGGGTTAACATTTGTATGTTAGATGTATTCAGTAAAATAAATGCAGTACAATAAATATTACATGCAACTAAAGCAACAATATACATATCCAGGTAATTAGCATGCAAAAATAAGGAAAACAAAATGTGTTTGTGAAACACTGATTCCCCACGAATGGCAACATCTAGGTCAAAGGTCAAGGTCGCAAGGTCAAAAATGTTGGTACTGACAGAAAGGTCATGTCACAAGGAATACACATGTGAAATATGGCAGCCGTACCTGTTATGGTTCAAAAGTAGTGGTCAAAGTTAAACCTTTTTTCGACAGACAGACAGACAGACAGGCCAAAAACTAGATGCCCACCGAATCGGTGATTCCGGGGGCATACAAAAAAAAAATACTATATCAATCCCTTATAAAAGTGATAGCTAGAGTGTTCCTATTCCATGTATATCAACTATAGATTTTATATCATCTTTCCTTAATTTGAATTGGTTTTCAATTAACAAATAAAGTCTGCAAGTTGAAAACTGCAAAAGGGTTAAAATATGTTGCATTAATTGAACAAGACATCAGTCCAATGGATGCTCCCCGAATCATAGCGAGGACACAGGAATGGTGCTATATGTAGCAACAGGTAATTGCTGAGAAATAGCCCGGACATGGTCCTATATCGTATGTTATAGAAATTGAAAGGGCAGAACATGGTGATGATGTACACATCTCCTCTTGCTAGTGAAGCTTCCCATTAATTATCCTAGAATTCTGACTGGTGGTTGCTGAGAAATAGCCATGAAATGAATGGTCCTTTATCAAATACCATATAGAAATTAAAAGGGCAAAAACTCTTAAGAAGAGTCATTGAACAGGAAATATGGTGTTTAAATGCACATCTCATTTTGTTAGTGAAGCTTCCCATAAAATGCCATTGAATTCGAGTCAGGGGTTGTTGAGAAATAGCCAGGACACCAATTCTCCTTTGTCATATTATACAGAAAATAAAAGGGCAATAACTGTGTACAAAATCATTGAACCGAAAGGTAGTGATAATATGCACATCTCTTCTTGTTAGTGAAGCTTCCAATTAATTTTCATTGAATTCAAGTCCATGGTTGCTGAGAAATAGCCCGGAAGAGAATTCTCCTATGTCATATTATATAGAAACTAAAAGAGCAATAACTATGTGAAATACCATCAAATCAGAACATGGTGATAATATGCACATCTTCTCTTGTAAGAGAAGCTTTCAATAAAATTCATTGAATTAAATTCAGTAGTTGCTGAGAAATGGCCAGGACAAAAGGTAAAGTACAACAAATGAAACATTTAGGTATCACTTGAAAGCTCTTGTCACAATGAATAAAAACACCAACTGTGAAAGCCAACAAGTTGTTGACAATGATAAATGTGTCGCCACCAACAGACAGACAAGTCGATAACAATAATGCCCTGAATCTTTAATTCTTTGGGCACAAAAAATACTCAAATAAATACATGGATATAAAATAATCAAATGTCATCTAAATAAGTAATAATTCACATGAGCTACCGGTAATCCAAGCATGAACTAATAACCAGTTACAAATAAAAAACATGAGTTATAACTAAGGCTGTATAAAAAGGTGCATTTACAAAACAAAGCAAAATTGTATATTTAACTAACCGTATGCAGAGGTCTAAGATAACCCTTTCCCTCATATAAACCCTTTCGGACGCCTCTGCAGCAGACAGCTTTTTGAAAACATAGTGACAAAAGAAGAAATTGCACAAAACGTGCAATTTCTCCTTTTGACACAATGTTTTCCACTTTTAGTCACAGGTTATCCATTTAATTATAGAGATATTCTATTTTTTGACAAAATATGTTTAAAGTTGTCTGCTGCAGAATTGTTGTATGAGAGAAAGGGATAAAGAGGAGTAAACATCTCTATTCCCCACAACATCATCTTATCACCCAACCAAACCCTATGTTGTGTGGATTCAAAAGCTTCATCTCACTGAGACAATCTTTTTTTAGAACCCACACACTAGGTTTAGGGAATCAAACAACATGAAAAATGCCCCTAATCTAGAGCTCTGCATTGGTGATCTATAACAACCACAACATAGCAAATATAGAAAATAAAACCAAAGCAATTGAGTAACACGATTCATCACCAAATAAGTTTTAGCTTTTGTAAGCGGAGAAATGTTTCTAAACAACAATGAATTTGTATTTTGCTTTACCTTTCCCACATACGAAAAATCTAAAGCAGTTGACTTTGAAAACATTCACGCAAAAATATAGAAAGTCTCTTTAAATGAAAGTATAACTATTAACAAGAGGGCCATATGATGGCCCTGGATGGCTCACCTGAGTTATGATTGTGATTTGTCATGCCAACCACAATAACTCATTTTTCAGTCAGGTAAGCTAATGCAAGATGCCCAAGAGGACCAGTCTAGCTTCACTGCCACAACGTGAATTAACCCAAACCCTATGTTGTCTGTGTTTTGTCAAATTAATATGACTTACCAAAGATATGTATAAGTACAGGTCATTGTTTCAAAATCAGACATTAATTTTCTAAATCTTACACTCTGGGTAAAACAGCTCAAGCCCCTAATGGCTATGTCTTTTTTACCAATCAACATGGCTTGAAGGAATCTGATAGAGGGTCACCCTAGGAATTTGTTTACAAAATTATTTGAATTTGGCCAGATTCTTTCGGAGACGAAGAATTTGATAGTTTCCACTATAGCCATATAACGCAAAACCACCCTGCCCTCTGGTGGCTAAGTTTTTTACCAATCAACATGGCTTGAAATAATCTGATAAAGGGGTCACCCAAGGAACCTTTCTACAAAAATATTTGAAAAAAGGCCAGATGGTTTGGGGGAGAACATTTAAAATCAGAATTCTGCTTGGATACAAAACAAGATTGCCCTAAAATGATCACCTGAGTGATAGTAAATTAGTAGCAAATATTTAACTGCAAACATCTGGGAAAATTTGATCAGGAGTGCAAATGAAAATGCAAGGAGTGGACACTGTTAAAGAAATAGTAAAATGACTTATCAGTCAAAGCCATTTGTATCTTGAAATCTAAAAAGCACTTTATTAAGAATGGTATTATAAAGTCATTGTTATTTTGCACCTTTCCTGATGCTGCCTTGCTGCCCTGTTTTTCAACGAAATTAATATGGCTTGAACAGTTTGTGTAGAGGTTAACTCAAAGAACATTTCTATCAAACTATATTGGAATCGGACAAGCAGTTTATGGAGGAAAAGGATTTTAAAATCGACAAACAAGTTTGAAAGAGGGCCAACAAAGGAACATTCCTTGCGATTGGTCCAGTGGAATGGTCAGGAGTTGTCATTTGTAGCTAGAAGTTCAATTTACCCCTTTTGTGATGACGCCTGGTTGCTATGATTTTGTAACCAATCAATACAGCTTGAACAAATTAAGTAGCGGATCATTGAAGTAAGATTCCTATTAATTTTTTTCTTTAAATCAGACAAGCGCTTTTAAAACAAATTTTGTCAATTTGTCCCTTTTCTGATGCTGCCTGACTGCCATGTTTTTCTACCAATCAGTATGGATTGAACAATTTTTGTAGCGGGTCACCCTAGAAACATTTCTACCAAATTATATTGGAATCTGACAATCAGATCCAGAGTAGATGATTTTTAAATATTGGACATATTGCCCCCTTTCTGATGCCGCAGCAACCAAAGTTCTCAATGGAATTTAAATCAAAAGGAACATTCCTGTGGAGTTGTGTTGTAAAATTAGTCCTTTGGTTAAGGAGGAGATGATGTTAAACAGCGATCAGAATAGATCACTGAGCCTTCGCCTTCGGCTCAAGTGATCTAAAAAGGAGGATTTTGGTGAAGATGCTTTCTGTGAAGTTTCATCCTAATTGACCCACTAGTTGCAGAGGAGAAAATGTTGAGGCTAGGACGCCGGACAAAAAGTGATCACAATTACTCACCTTGAGCACTTCATAAATGCTCAGATGATTTAAAAAGAGTGAAACATTGAGGCAAATGGATAAATTGCTCTATATGAGGAATTTCTCCATTTGCCACAATGATTTCAAAAGTTGTCTGCTGCATATGCATCAGAAAGTGTCTGTATGTAAGAAAGGGTTAAAGCTGATCTGGGTATGCCTTATGAGATACTCTTAAAAGAAGGGTATCTCTTCAATCATATTAATCCTTTCTCTGGTACAGATAATTTTGAAGTCCTTGTAGTAGAATTTGTTTGAAAATATTGTTGAAATTGAAAAATTGTTTTAATTGGGCAATTTTTCTACCTTTCCTTCAATGTTTACAACTCTGTATGCAAATATTCGAGATGAATCATTTTTCCACTCATATACTTTTACAGGGGACGACAATAAAACAATCAAGAAAACATAATATTGATGTTAGATCAATTAGAGTATGTATTATCTGTGTAAATTAAACTGTTTCATGATGAACACATAATAAATATTCTACATAGAAATACATCAAGTTCACGGACTGTGACAGATCAATTTACATGGAGAATAACATAGCAATTACACTACCTCTTATATTCAACATACATAACCGTTTCTGACATACAATAAATCTGCAGCAGACAACTTTGGAAATATCTATGCACACAAATATGGTCAATTTGATAAATAAATGTGTAACAAGAGGGCCATGATGGCCCTGGAATCGCTCACCTGACTTTTTTTTCTTCACTTTAGCTATATAAGCCCCGCCTCCTGGCGGCCATAGTTTCCAACCAATCAACTTGGCTTGAAGGAATCTGATAGAGGGTCACCCTTGGAACATTTCTACAAAATTATTTGAAAATCGGCCTGACACTTTTGGAGGAGAAGATTTTTTAAGTTTTCACTATAGCCATATAAGGCAAAATAGCCCCGCCCCCTGGCAGCCATGTTTTTCTACCAATCAACTTGGCTTGAAGGAATCTGATAGAGGGTCATCCAAGGAACATTTCTACACAAATTATTTGAAAATCAGCCTGCGCTTTCGGAGGAGAAGATTTTTTAAGTTTTCACTATAGCCATATAAGGCAAATTAGCCCCGCCCCCACTGGCGGCCATGTTTTTAGACCAATCTACATGGCTTTAAGGAATCTGATAGAGGGTCATCCAAGGAGCATTTCTACAAAATAATTTGAAAATCTGCCAACAAGTTTGGGAGAAGAAGATTTTTTTAAATTTTCACTATAGCCATATAAGGCAAAAAAAAGCCCTTCCAACTGGCCGACATGTTTTTCGACCAATCAACATGGCTTGAAGGAATCTGATAGTGGGTCACTTAAGGAACATTTCTACAAAATTATTTGAAAATCGGCCTGACACTTTCGGAGGAGAAGAATTTTTAAGTTTTCACTATAGCCATATAAGGCAAAATAGCCCCACCCCCTGGCGGCCATGTTTTTCAACCAATCAACATGGCTTGAAGGAATCTGGTAGAGGGTGATCCAAGGAACATTTCTACAAAATTATTTGAAAATAGGCCCGACACTTTCGGAGAAGAAGATTTTTTAAGTTTTCACTATAGCCATATAAGGCAAAATAGCCCCGCCCCCCTGGCGGCCATGTTTTTCGACCAATCAACATGGCTTGAAGGAATCTGATAGAGGGTCATCCATGAAACATTTCTACAAAATTATTTGAAAATCGGCCTGACACTTTTGGAGGAGAAGATTTTTTAAGTTTGCACTATAGCCATATAAGTCAAAATAGCACCCCCCTCCCTCCCCCTGGCGGCCATGTTTTTCGACCAATCAACATGGCTTGAAGGAATCTGATAGAGGGTCATCCAAGGAACATTTCTGCAAAATTATTTGAAAATCTGCCAACCAGTTTGGGAGAAGAATAATTTTGAAGTTGTTTCGGTTTCGTTGCCATGGAAACCAGAATTTTGCATGGATCCCAAAAATTTGAAGGAATTCTGGTGAGGTCATTGAGAGGATGCTTTCTGTGAAGTTTCATCTAAATTGACCCACCGATTACAGAGGAGAAAATGTTGACGGACGACGGACGCCGGACATAGGGCAATCACAATAACTCACCTTGAGCACTTCGTGCACAGGTGAGCTAAAAATTGTGAGCAATTTCTCTTTTAGCCACAATTTTGAACATTTAAAGCATCTGTATTTCGTAAAAGGTTAAAAATTGTCTGCTGGAGTTGTTATAATGCTATTACACACTAGACCCTTCCATGCATTAATATTGTCACAGTTACAGCAGAGGTCTTAAACAAAATAGGATGAAGTAATGAGAAATTCCTCCTTTTCTCATTTGTCATAGCAGGCAATAAGTTGGAGAATTAACAATTGATGCAGTTTTATACAAGGATGGAGCATAGGGATGTGTGTATAAGTGGGGTGGGGGTGTTGCGGGGCCTCAAGCAAAACGCAAAAAGGATAGTGTATCACAGAGGCGACATATTAATTTACATGAAAATATGACCTGCCAATATCATGCAAATATATAAAGTGCTTATTAAAAACTAACTGTATATGTGTATATGTACAATATAATGCAAGCGCTAGAACTATTTTCTTGTATAACAAGATGGCCATGAGGCCCCGCATTGCTCACCTGAGAATGGGCTATTTAAGACTTGACTCTTGCAGCACCATTGGCAATATCATCAAGACAAACTTTCTTACAAAATTTCAAGCCGCTCAAAGTCAAAAATGCGATCTCTATAGTGTTAACAAAAATTGTTCTACAATTTGGCCTAGTGTTTAGTTTTTGACCTGACCTGACCCATATTCGATTTTAGCACATATGTCATGAAGACAAATATTCTGACAAAGTTTCAACATGCTCAAGCCAAAACTGCGGCTTCCAAAGTGTTTTACAAGATTGTTCTTCAATTTGGCAGAGTGACCTACTTTTAACAGACATGACCAATATTCGAACTTAGCCTACATATCATCAAGACAAACATTCTGATAAAGTTTCAACATGCTCCAATTAAAAATGCCGCATCCAAGTGTTAACAAGATTTCCCTTTATTTGGCCTAGTGACCTACTTTTTGACCCGACACGACCAATGTTCAAACTTGACCAACACATCATCAAGACAACCATTCTGATAAAGTTTCAACATGCTAAAATTAAAAATGCACCATCCAGAGTGTTAACAAGATATCCCTTCAATTTGGCCTAGTGACCTAGTTTCTGACCCAATATGGCCCATATTCAAACTTGGCTTAGTTATCACTAAGACAAACATTATGACAAAGTTTCAACATGCTCAAGCTTAAACTCCGGCTTCCAGAGTGTTAACAAGATTATCATTTAATTTGATCTAGTGACCTAATTTCTGACCCCACATGACCCAGTTCCGAACTTGGCCTAAATTTGATGGAGATGTATGTTCTGATAAACTTGCATGATGATTGGATGCAAAATGTTGCCTCTAGAGTGTTAACAACCAAATATTGACAACGAACGTCTAACAACGGACGCTGGGTAGAAGGCAATCACAATAACTCACCGTGAGCACTTTGTGCTTTGGTGAGCTAACAATAAAAGAGTTTGTAAGTTTAGTAGAAGAATAGTGCTTTTTCACTGATTTGTTTTTTTTAAAAGTTCAATTTAAGTTTACAAACCTTTGTCAAAGTCACTTACCCATATCCTGTTATAACTGATAGGCCAGCTGGCGCCACTCTGTCATTAAAGGTTGTCAAGGTCAAGTACTGATTTGTCAGATCTATAATTTCCCACCAAGTTGTATCATCTTGTTTCTTCAATGTGATATTGATATTACTGTACTGTGTTGTGTCTAGAATATTGAAATTATACAGGTGTATGGAAATTTACGAATATTCAGTACTTTGCCAACATCTGAAAATAGGGATGGCAACGAATATTTAAATACTATATCATGACTCGAATATATGATGGAAATCAGGACTATTCTATAAAATATATATATACTTTACCCACGCTATTTTGTTAAAAACTGCAAGTAAAGGGTTACCGATGGTCCATTTTACCAATATTGTATAAGGTGTCAATACTGTAGATACCTTGTCAAACTGATAATCCTTGCTTTGGGCTATTGCCGTAACTTCAACTTGTAAAACATGTAGTTATGTTTTATTTAATCAATCAGACATATCCGTCGTTTGGACGTGCAATTATTGTTGATTAGTAATCCGGTACTGGGAATATTTTGTGCCCGTTTTAAACAATATCTCGGTTATAACACAGCAAGAAAAAGGTTGTACTGCTCCTAATGAGCAGTGCCACATTTCTACTCTAATAACTATATCAATCCTTCACGCCGGTCCATGTCCTATTTGTCATGTTTTGAAAAGATTTGAGAATTGGGAACAATTCATGTCATTTTCAACGGAATTTCAGTTGTATACATGGTTATCAGAGCTACATGTTCGTAAAAAAAATACATTAAGCAAGTGATCAATTAATTAAAATCTGAGCACTTTACTGATATATCTTTCACTAACATTGTTTTCTTTCAAATTCACGGACTAAACAGAAATATAAATGCGAGTCCTGTAATTTGAACAAAATAAGACAACAGTAAGAAAACTTTACAGCAAATAACGCATTTATAAACTCTTTGTTGGCAAAGCATGCACACATTCGAATATTAGAATACTTTGTGATCGAATATTCAAATACTTATTTTGGTATTCGTTGCCATCCCTAGAAAATAGCCAAGAGCTCTAGCAGGACAGCATAGGTCATCTGGAGGGAGTTTGAATATTGATTTAAAACACCCAGTCATAGTCTGACCTAAATGCCTGTCAGAAAATACAAGTCAAGATCATGTAACTTTGTCATTAACCCTTTCCCTCATATAGACGCTTTCTGATGCCTCTGCAGCAAACGGCTTTTGGAAAACAGTGACAAAAGAAGAAATTGCTCAAAACGAGCAATTTCTCCTTTTGTCACAATGTTTTCCACTTTTAGTCAATAGGTTATCCATTCAATTATAGAGATTTTCTATGTTTTGACAAAATATGTTCAAAGTCGTCTGCTGCAGAATTGCTGTATGAGGGAAAGGGTTAACAACACATTAGGACATTTTAACCATTTCCCACTTGCAGAAGCATTCAAACTAGAAAATGAATTGAGGATGATCCATAAGATGTATCTGCATATAAGGCTTGATCATTTATGTTTAACAATTAACCCTTTCCTTTCCTTCAAGCAGACAGCTTTAGACTAATTTGCAGCAGAAAACTTTGGAAAACATGGTGGCAAAAGGGCAAATTGCTCATAATGAGCAGTTTCTCCTTTAACAACTATGTTTTTTGCTCTATTCACTAATTATTATACTTTCGTTGGTAGAGCATTTTCATATTTTTGCCTAGAGTAATATGGCCCGTACAAAGTTTCCCGGGATCATAGCCTATCAAGAGTTAAAAAACATATAATTGTACAACCCAATACAGATATAAACATGATGGGGGAACTAATCAAATAATTTTTATTAATATGAATTAATTAACAAAACTTACCAAATCCTAACAAGGAAATAGCTGGATCCGCAGTCTTCATTCCCAACTTCATATACCCCGGGAATACATTACTTATGGTTCTGTAACGATATCAATGCTCAAAAAATTCAATATGTTATCCCCAAAATATACAACATATATGCATAAATATAAGAAATAAACATTGAAATAATGAAACCAGAGGACCATGATGGTCCTGTATTGCCAAACAAAAGATCTATTTGTTGTATTTGAGTAAATAAGAAAAGATGTTTTTCTATTTTTAGCCCTAGCAAGCATCTTGTGCAGCAGAGTGGATTGGTTTGAACAATTTGGTAAAGGGCTGTTAAGTGAAAAGTGAGTGATGTTATTTTGAAATTAAGCATGTGATTTAGGAGTAGATATTTTCCAAATATTTTTCTTTTAGCTCTGGTGGCCATCTTGTGCAGTGGAGCAGAACCTTTTTATATTTATACTGGTTTTGTAGAGGGCCACCTAAGGAACATCCTTAGTCCATTAGTGAATATGATGGTTAGACACCGCTGTATGCCCGACAGTGAGTGATTAAAATAGCTCAACTGAGCACTTAATGTTAAGGCTAGCTATAAAACCATGTATTGATAATATTCAAATCATAAATCTGAGGTATATCTGAATGTGTCTCTGGTATCAGGTAAATCCTACGTGATAATACAAGCCACACAACAGAGGATATGAAATTGCAGGGCTTATAAAATAAATGGCAATTAAAGGTTGTTATTTTTGTTATATTTGTACTTCTAATGATTTATTTCTCCTTTTGCAACAATAGTGTCTACTCTGTTCAAACATTACACGTTCATTTAAAGAGATTTTCCAAATTTAGCACATAAGTCATCTTCTGCATATTTAAGGGAAGGGAGTTTTCACTCTCTGCCTAAAAAGTTTTGGAGCCTTCATTTTGTCAGAACACTTGGCAAAGAGAGAAATTCTTCATTGCATGCAATTTCCTTTTGCCACATTTTTTTTTCAAAAGTTGTTTGCTGCAGAGACAGTCACAAAATGTCTGTATGTGGGAAAGGATTAACACATATAAGCAAGAGGGCCATGATAGCCCTTGATCGCTCACCTGAAATATTTATGAATTGGTTTTTACCCCATTGCAGTACAAACAGGTCAATTAGGACCGAAGTGGAAGTGAGCAAAAAATGACATTAATGAAGACGATAATGAATACTGGAGAGGATTATTATATTTTTGCATCCTACTTTAAGTTTTAGCTTTCATTGTGGGACACTCCTGCTTGGAGTGCACAGATGGGTATTTTTATGCTCTGTGAAGAGCGACCTTTATATTCAAGAAGATTTTAAAAAGTTTCCACTATAAGAATATAGTGAAAACTTACCCTGCCCTTTATAGGTTTATTTACCACCTGACACAGCTTGAACAAGTTTTCCCATATATAAAGTCAAACCTCGTTGGCTTGAACATGGGAAAGCTGTAACAACATGGAAATCTCGAACTTGTCTCTCAACAAAAATCTTATATAATTCAAGTTGTTCTACTACGGAAAACTCGAACACCTTCTCTTTCGAACTCTTGAACTAATTACATGGTCCCTTGTGTCATTACAGTACATATTACACATGGGATAGGTTGAACAGGTAAATTGTCATCTTTCAGCTGATTGTTTTTCACACCTTTAATTAATCTGTTTAGCTGCTTGATTTCTCGATTAAGGCGGTTCATATTTATCGTACAATGCTACACACCAAATATCTAAGCTCTAGGCCTTTCTGATTCAGACAAAAGATTTTCAAAGTTTGTTTCTATATATCGCTATGTAAAACAGGTGATCCCTGTGCAGGGGCCACTTTGACCCCAGGATCATGATTTAAAAAATCTTAGTATCAGACAAGAATATTTCAAAGTTTCTCCTTATATATCTCTATGTAAAACAGGTGACCAAAGGGGCATAATTTGAACAATCTTTGTAGAGGATCACTAGACAAAGCTACACACCAAATATCTAATCTCCAACCCTTTTGGTTTAAGTTGAAATTCTTTAAAGTTTTTCCTTTCGGTTGCCATGGCAACCAGAGTTCTGCATGGAATTAATCTCTTTGAGCAACTTTGAAAGAGCATCACCAAAGGATCATAACTACCAAGTTTAATCAAAACTTAAACAGTGCTTTAAGGTGAGATGTCGTTTAAAGAAATTCTTGACGACGGACATCAGGCCATCACAATAGCTCACCATAAGCTAAGGTGAGCTGAAACACAAAGCATAGATTTTCTAATAACTTACACTGGTGTGGAGTCGTTTGTAGATAACATTATTGCAGTTGTATTCTTTTCTGCTTTTGTCAGCACTTTTGTAAACTGCTGACTCAACAATTCTCCTGCTTGTGAATGGGGTTTCCTGGTAGAATATAAGGTAGTTATTAAAGGTATATACCAAATTACAGAGTAGTTAAAACTTACTTATTTAACATTGATTGGGAAACAACCTTTCAGCTTGAAATAAGTCATGTTTAATGTCTGCTTCCTGGAGACATAGTACTGCAGATAAAACAGAAGTCCTCTAACAGCTTGAGGACAAACTAACAGATTGTTTACCTTTGACATTGCAGTGTTACCTTGATCTTCAAGCAATCAGATAAAACTAAGCGATGTGTGTAATAAACTCATTTTCCTCTTTGCACACAGCAAGTAACACAAACCTATCTCTTATCTTTCATAAGTTATGACATAATCTAACTTTAAGATAGAAACAGTTGGAAGGCAAACCTAAAGTCCCCTCCATTGATCACTGTTAGAGATCTAACAACAGACATGATTAATGAATTTTGTTAGATCTTACCCACATAGTGTTACTTAGTATAAGCTAAACACAAATCCCTGGTTCAAAACTACTGATGGTGATCAAAATTCCAGTAATGGTGTCAAATGTCTGTGGCAGGAAACAGGTTAGCTAACCTTTTAAATGTGACTAAAAATTCCATCCTTATAGAGACGCTACTATTCTGTAGATCTGATAACAGCTGGTCCCGACTGGGTGGGCTGATACCCCACAATGAAGTGGATTTTCCATCTAACTGTATCTTTGATACATCTGGTGGGTCATAGTTATTCAGGAAACTTGTGGCAGCCTGTGTAAAGAATATTGTTTGTATAATAACATGCATGTTTAACCCTTTCACACATGTAGACACTTTCTGAGAACCTCTGCAACAGATGACTTGTGAAAATATTGTGGCAAAAGGAAAAATGTCTACATTTGCCACAATGTTGTTAATTTTTTTCAATAATTATATTGTGATTTTTTTACTTTTTCAACTAAATGTTTTCAAAGTTATATGCTGCAAGGGATTATGATTGTAGATTCAGATCAACCTGTGTAGTCATGCAGCTTGATCAGACTGTTTGCTAATAGGTCACAGATTGTTTTAAAGAAACCTCTGACAGTCATACATGTATAAGTGTAATAAATGAATAGCATAGATGTTCAAGCAGATCTTAATCTACACATGTCACAAATTGTGTTGTTTTTCCAGCAACAGAGGTCATATCAATTGATTTTAATGTTCTTTTGTTTTCTTCCTTTTTTCCCCTAGAAACAAAAGCTCAGGTTTTCGGGTATATTTGAATGCTGGCAACTGGATCTTTCTTTTTATAAATGTTAATTCATTTCTAATACCGATTGAAACAAGATATCTGTTGAACTGATGATCAGCATCTTTATCATACAATGTGAAGAAGGGTATAAGATAAAGAAGTTTTCCAAGTTTCAAAGTAATAGGTTTGATAGTTTTCATGTAAGTGACCTAAACACAAAACTTAATCAACACCACCATTATCAAAATCAACCAAAGTATTTAGAATTGATGTTTTTCACCCCAAAAAACATGCCACACTCAGCATATTTATTATACAATGTGAAGAAGGGTATTAGATGAACAAGTTTTACAAGTTTCTTAGTCATAGGTTTGATAGTTTCCATGTAAGTAACCTGAACGCAAAACTTACCAAAGACCGCCAATTCTCAAAATCAACCAAAATACATCAAAATTTATGTTTTTTTACCCCAACAAACAGGCCACACTCGGCATCTTTAGTATACGATGTGAAGAAGGGTATAAGATGAACACATTTTCTTAGTTGCAAAGTATTAGATTTGATAGTTTCCATAAAAGTGACCAAAATGCAAAACTTAACCAACGCCACCGATGACGATGACGCCGATCAAGTGACGGCAAGAGCTCATCTTCTTTTTCTTCAAAAAATCCGAAGAGCTAAAAATGGTTGAAAATGTCCTGGTTAAATTTTGTATAAGATCAACAACAGACATTTCTAAAAAATTGTTTTGAAATCAGATCAGTACTGTCAAGGGAGAAGTTTTCATTGATACTAGTTGCACTGTACAGGGACCAACACTTACAACACTTCTGTCAAAGTCTCCTTTAAGACTGGAGAACTGGCCATCTGTATAGAATCTTATGTTCTCTTGCTGACCTGATATGGTAAACAGGGGCTGAAAAAGGTAAAAGACATTAGACATATTTTGATGTATCTGAATCAGACAACTTTTGAATACATCATGGCTGGAGGATAAATTTATTAATAATACAGAGCAATTTCTTGCCACAATGGTTTTTAGTTCTAATCAATAATTAAACATTCTTTAAGAGAAAGAGAAAAGTCGTCTTCTGCAGATTTATATGTTGGAAAGGGGTGGGGATGAAAAGATTCTTTAAGTTTTCACTATTGTTTTTATTTCGGTTGCCATGGAAACCAGAATAATTTTGCAAGGAATTTAGTAGAGGACATTTAGAGGATGCTTCCTATGAAGTTTCATCCCAATTGGCCAAATGGTTAGGAAGAAGAAGTTGTTTGAAGCAATAAGTTGATAATATGCACATGTCCCTAGTAAATGAAGCTTGACCTTTGGTCTTGTCACATTCCTTGTAGTACAATACAAACCAATGAATATTCACTACCGGTATATGTTTCTAAACATCTCAATAAGCAAAATTTATAGTCTTTGTAGTTTAACCCTTTTTCACACACAACTAATTTGCAGCAGATAACATTGAAATAATCTATTCAAAAATAAGGAAAATATCTACAATTATTGAATAGAGATGAAAGCAAAGCGGCAAAAGAAAAATTTACATAAGCAATTTCAACTTTTGCCGCAATGATTTTTAAGTCCTCAGATGCAAATGCGTCAAAATGTGGGAAAGGTTTATACTCTAGCATATATTATACACCTTACCTGGTATCCAGCGAGAGCCACAGAGATAGTACACTCTGTAGGAGGATTGGCCACATAAACAGTGTTAGCAAAGGAAAAGATCACCAGCGGGAACCAGATTATAAAGATGACAACAAACAACAGGAGGCCACCAACTCCATACTTGATTATGGCATTCTTTGGAATAGCTCTGGGTGTTGGATGGTTCTGTAAAAGAAATGATTAGCTCCAACTGACCCTAACCTACCTGCAGATGCCTTTTGACACACCTGCAGCATACAACTTTTGAAAACATTGTGGCAAAGGGAACAAGAGGCCAAAGAGGCCCAGTATCGCTCCATTGCGTTAGGCAAAAATTAAATCACTTAAGCCATGGCGGTCATGTTTTTCAACCAATCAAAATGGCTTGAAGGAATCTGAAATATTTTCACCCAAATGGTTGTTTAAACTCATGCAAAAACCCTTCGCAGGTCAATTAGTGTGATCTATACCTGATAAATCAGTCCAATCAACAGCAACCATTGTGTCATTGGGTTTACCTGTAGATTTGCCTCATTAAATTGTTAACCCTTTCCCTCATATATATGCTTTCTGACGCCTCTGCAGCAGACAGCTTTTTGAAAACATAGTGACAAAAGAAGAAATTGCTCAAACGAGCAATTTCTCCTTTTGCCACAATGTTTTCCACTTTTAGTCATAGGTTATCCATTCAATTATAGAGATTTTCTATATTTCGACAAAATATGTTCAAAGTTGTCTGCTGCAGAATTGTCGTATTAGGGAAAGGGCTAACCAGTCCCACAACAGACTGAACAGAAGATTTCAATTAAATTTAAATATTTCTACTTACTCCATATTTTACCCAGATGTTTAAATGTCACCATTTACTTAACTATTTCCAACATACAAACATTCTGAGCAATTCTGACCAAACTATGGAAAATCTCTATGAATGAAGGAATTATAGTTGATTAAAGTTGATTATATTGTGGCAAAAGGATATTATTCATTATGAGCAATTCTCATTTTGACACAATTTTTTCAAAGAGTTATCTGCTGCAGAGGAGTCAGAAAGCATTTGTATGTTGGAAAGGGTTAAACGAAATTATGTACCTTTTCAATAGCCCTGAAGCATTTGAGTACATAGATATTTGCATAGATATCCTCCATTTGTAGCCAGCTTCCCACCGCCATTGTTGTGTTTGTCCAGATCCAATCCATTAAGGTACGTAACTCCAGTAAAAATGGTATTGCAAGGAATCTGAATATAAATAATAATTTAATTTGTGAAGATAGTTGTAAGTATCGCTTCACTGCCATTAGGCAAAAATTAAAGCCCCGCCCCCTGGTGGCCATGTTTTTTTTTTTTTTGACCAATCACCATGGTTTGAAGGAATCTCATAAAGTGTCTCCCATGGAACATTTCTGCAAAATTATTTGAAAATCCGCCAAATAGTTTAGGAGGGGAAGATTTTTAAAACTTTCACTAAAGCCAATATAAGGCTAACAGCGCCACCCTCTGGCAGCTATATTTTAAGACCAATCAACATGGCTTGGTGAAATCTAAAAAAGAGTCACCCAAGGACCACTTCTACAAAATTATTTGAAAATCGGCCAGATACTTTCGTCGGAGAAGATCATGGATAACACAAAATTTAAGGAATTTAGGAGAGAGCCAAAAAGATGGCCCTAAATCGATCATCTGAGTGATAGTATAGTAGCAAATGCTACTGCAAATAAAAGTGAAAATTTGATCAACAGTGGGAATGAACTGCAAATGAAACAGCTTATCAGTAAAGGACATTTGTAATAATGCATTACATCTTTGAACAATTTGAAAAAGGACCACTACAGGATCATTCCTTTGAAATTTGGTTGATATCTGGCCATTGATAACAAAGGTTTAGGAGGAGATGTCTTTTGAAGCTAAAAGTTCATTTTACCCCTTCTCTTATGCCGCCTGGCAGCTTTCTTTTACAACCAATCAATATGGCTTGAACCAATTATGTACAGTGACACTAAAAAAGCATTTCTGCTAAACTATCTTAAAATCAGACAATAACTTTAATAAGAATGAAATATTAAAGTCTTGTCATTTTGCCCCTTTTCTGACTCTGTCTGGCAGCCATGTTTATCATCCAATCAATATGGCTTGAAAGCATTTTGTAGAGTGTCACTCAAGGACCATTTCTACAAATTCATCAGGGAATCAGACAAGTGGATTTACATAGGATTTTAAAGATATTGCATTTTTCTCCCTTTCTGATGCCCCAGCTCTGTATCTATCTTTGAAAGAGGACCTCTAAAGTAACAATCCCATTAAGTTTGGCTGAAATTAATCCAGTGGATAAGGAGATGTCATTTGAGCCATAACATTAATTTAACCCCATTTCGGGTGCCACCTTTATGCAATGTCTTTCAACCAAGCATTCTTGCTTGGAAATATTATGTAGTGGGTTACTGAAAGAACATATCTTAAAAACAAACAAGCACTTTCATAAGAACGGAATTTAATTTTTTTTGTCATATTGCCTCTTTTCTGATTCCGCCTGGATGTCATGTTCTTCAACCAATCAATTTGGCCTGAACAACTTTTGTAGAAGATCACCCAAGTAACATTTATATCATCAAGTTGGAATTTGACGAGTGGATTCAGAGGAGAAGAATTTTAAAGCTCCTTTTTCTCGTTTTTGGTGCCGCCGCAACCAAAGTTCTTTGAATTTAAAGTTAATAACGATGGACGGTGAAGAGCTGGGCGATGGACGACAGACGACAAACAGAGAGTGATCAGAATAGATCATTTTGAGCTCAGGAGATCTGAAAAGTAGGTTTGGTTTTCTGATATGCAAATTCCTCCACAGATGACTTTTGAAAACGTTTATGGAAAAGGGAAAATTGATCAAAACCAGCATTTTTATCATTTCTCACAAAAGACATTAACCCTTTCCTAACAGCAGACACACATTTTGATGCATCTGCAGCAGATGTGTTTTTAAATAATTGTGGCAAAAGGATGAGTTGCAAATGATGAGAAATTTTCCCCTTTTTTTTCAACTGTATTCCATAATTATACTTTCATATATAATATAGATTTTCCATATTCTGTCAAGATATTTTAAAAGTCGTCTGCTGCTGATTTGATGTGGGAAATGGTTAAAAATATTAAAATAGGTAAACAATAATTCAAAATCTTATAATCATTCCACCACAAAAGTGTGGTTACCTACCCTTTAAAGAGGATCAGATTCACATAGTTGTATTTCTTTGTCAGGAAATTTCCCAGAATTCTTGTTGGGTAGGCAGACTTGATCTGGTAGGCAGACAGTGCAAAGTAAACACACTTGATAAAGTACCACAGCTGTGCTGCCCTGTTTTCTGTAAATGTCCTGGATTAGAGTTGAAACATATTTGTTACATTGATTACTTGAAACCAATACAGCTTAGTGTCATCTGTTTGAAAAACATCAGAGGAAATAGTTACATATGGAAAAATTTGAAATAATTGAGTCTGTGCATGAGAAATGGTATAAAATTAATTAGTCTAATCCTTCACTGTTCTAAAATACCAACTTGATTTCATACAACGGCTCTAGCATGAGGGGGTGTTCATAGACTTTTGCTACAATTATCTTGTTTATCAATAAAATTATCAGATTTTGAACAAATATAGCTTTGTTTAACATAACAAAATCAAAGCTAAATCTTTGTCAGCTCTACATCACATTTAGATACGGAGCAATCCAAAAAAACACTTTTTTAAAAATGTAATCCTTCTAGAACGAGTGAATTACTTTTTCTGTTGTAAAATTTCCACGTTAAAACAACGTGTCAACGTTATTTCTGGAAAATTTAATGTTAGTTACCACTTTCTGTGAGGTTTAAATAAAATGATACATAAAAGTGATGTTAAAAGACTTGGCTAAATTCATGACGTCAACAGGTGACGTTGAGACTAGGGCTGTCATTAAGATTTGTGTAGGTCTAGGGAAAACGTCAACTGAGACAATAAGCATGCTGAAATCATCAGATGATGTGAGAGGTGGCACTGTTTCTTCAAGGAGACCCCCAGTTAGCAGCAAAGTGAAGTAAATGATAAACGATTACAGACGCCTTACTGTGAGTAGCATGGCTGCCAAAAGTAGAGTATCTGTGTCAACGTTTCACGGGATATTAAAAGAATAATTGCACATGTCAGACATATGTGCCAGTTGGTACCAAGACTTTTAAAAACTCATAAAAGGAAACAAAAGAGTCCAGTGTTCAGAAAACTTTATACAGATTATTACTACAGACAAAACCTGGTTGTGGCATTTTGACCCAGAAACAAAGGCACAGTCATCCTGGAAAAAACCACCACCTAAGAATGCTAGATTGAAATTGCGTTTTTCATGGACACGCGAGGCATGATTTTACAACACCAAATACCCATTGGATATGATGGCAAAGTATTATTCAAACAAGAGGGCCATGATGGCCCTAGTTTGCTCACCATAATTATACAATGTACTGCAATGCAAAACACATCAAGACAATTATTCTGAATGCAACCTCCACAGTGTTAACAAGATTTTCCTTCATTTGTCCTAGTGATCTATATTTTTTTACCTGATATGACCCATATTTTAACATGATATCATCAAGACAACATTCTGACAAAGTTTCAACTTGCTGAAAGTAAAAATGTGGCCTCCAGAGTTTGAACAATATCTTTCTTTATTGACCTTGTTTCTGACCCAATATGACCCATATTCGAAGTTGACCTAGATATAATTCAGACGAACATTCTGACAAAATTTCCAGCGGATGAAGCAAACAATGCGGCATCCAAAGTGGTGACAAGATTTCCCTTCAGTTTGGCCCAGTGACCTAGTTTTTGACCTTACATGACCCATATTTAAATTTCGCTTAGATATCATTTAGATAAATATTCTTATCAAATGTCAAGCTGCTGCTGCAAAAAATGCGTCTTCTACAGAGTTAAGATTTTCCTTCAATTTGGCCTAGTGACCTAGTTTCTGACCCAATATGATCCATATTCGAGCTTGACCTAGATATCTTTATGACAAACATACCAACACAATTTCAACAAGATTTACCTTCAATTTGACTAAGTGACCTACTGTTTGACTCAACATGACACATGTTTGAACTTGACTTACATATCATCCAGGCAAACATTCTAATAAAGTTTCATCATGCTCAAGTTAAAAATGCAGTATCCAGAATGTTAACAAGATTTCCCTTCAATATGGTCTAGTGACCTAGTTTTTAACCTGGCATGACCCATATTCGAACTTGGCCTAGATATCATTTAGATAAACATTCTGACCAAATTTCAAGCTGCTGAAGCAAAAATCCAGAGTGTTTGAGTTAGGGTAATACATCCAGAGTGTTAACAAGATTTCCCTTCAATTTGACCTAGTGACCTAGTTTTTGACCTCATATGGCCCAGTTTCGAACTTGTCCAAGATTTGATGGAGATGAATGTTCTGATTCCACCAATGGGCTAAGACTATGTGGAAAAGCAGCCAGTTGCTCGGAAAGATTGTTGTGTGGAGTACTGGTGTAAGAAAACCAGGAAATGCATGAGTAGGTGAACTGGCCGCCGTGATATAACTGAGAAATTGTTAAAAACGGCGTTAAACCCCAATCAATCAATCAATCAATGTTCTGATAAACTTTCATGAAGATTGGATGCAAAATGTAGCCTGTAGAGTGTTAACAAGAGCAAATTTTGACGAAGGACGACGCACGACGGACGGACGCCGGATAAAATGTGATCACAATAGCTCACCTTGCACTTCATGCATAGGTGAGCTAAAAATAAGTTATTTTAAGTACAATTAAAAATTAATTAATTTCAGGTTCTTTTTAGCTATTTTAACATAACAAGAGGGCCATGATGGCCCTAGATTAGTTATGCAATGAGATTTCTAATGCAAAACACATCATAAAGTCTCAAACTGCTGAAAGAAAAAATGCAGTCTTCAAAGTGTTAACAAGATTTTCCAAACAATCTGAAATTTTTAAAAACTGCTAAAGAACAAGAGGGCCAAGATGGCCCTAAATCGATCACCTAATTGATAGTAAATTAGTAGCAAATATTTAACTGCAAATATCTGGAAAATTTTATCAGGGAGTGCAAATGAAACTGAAAGGAGTGGACACTTCTCAAGAAACAGCTTATCAGTAAAGGCCATTTATATCTTGAAATCTAACAAGAACTTTAATAAGAATGGAATTATAAAGTTTTTGTCATTTTGCACCTTTCCTGATTCCGCCTTGCTGCCCTGTTTTTCAACGAAATCAATATGGCTTCAACAGTTTATTTAGAGGGTCACTTAAGAAATATTTCTACCAAATTATCTTGCAATCGCACAAGTAGATTATGTAGGAAAAGGATTTCAAAATTTGTGTATTTTTCTCACTTTCTGATGCCGCAGCAACCAAAGTTCTCAATGGAATTTAAATCTTTGAACAATTTTGAAAGAGGACCACCAAAGGAACATTCTTGTGATGTTTTGTGGAAATTGGTCTATTGGAATGGTAGGAGTTGGTTGTCATTTGTAGCTAAAAGTTCAATTTACCCTTTTTGTGATGACGCCTGGTTGATATGATTGTGTAACCAATCAAAACTGCTTAAACAAATTAAATAGAGGATCATTACAGTAAGATTCGTATTATATTTTCTTAAAATCAGACAAACACTTTCATAAAAATGGAATTTTCAAATTTTGTCATTTTGCCCCTTTTCTGATGCCGCCTGACTGCCATGTTATTCGACCAATCAGTATGGCTTGAACAATTTTTTATAGAGGGTCACCCAAGGAACATTTCTACCAAATTATATTTGAATCTGACAGGCAGATTCGGAGGAGAAGATTTTTAAAGTTTGGCCATTTTGTCCCCTTTCTGATGCCGCAGCAACCAAAGTTCTCATTGGAATTTTAATCTTTGAACAATTTTGAAAGAGGACCACCAAAGGAACATTCCTGTGATGTTTTGTGGTAATTGGTCTATTGGAATGGTAGGAGATGGTTGTCATTTGTAGCTAAAAGTTCAATTTACCCCTTTTGTGATGACGCCTGGTTGCTATGATTGTGTAACCAATCAAAACGGCTTAAACAAATTAAATAGAGGATCATTACAGATTCATATAATATTTTCTTAAAATCAGACAAGCATTTGCATGAAAATGGAATTTTCAAATTTTGTCATTTTGCCCCTTTTTTGATGCCGCCTGACTGCCATGTTTTTCGACCAATCAGTATGGCTTGAACAATTTTTATAGAGGGTCACCCAATGAACATTTCTACCAAATTATATTTGAATCTGACAGGCAGATTCGGAGGAGAAGATTTTTAAAGTTGGACCTTTTGTCCCCTTTCTGATGCCGCAGCAACCAAAGTTCTCAATGGAATTTAAATCTTTGAACAACTTTGAAAGAGGCCAACCAGAGGAACAGTCCTGTGATGTTTCACGGAAATTGTCATTGGAGTTTGGGAGGAGATGATGTTTAAAGCTAAAAGTTAACGCCGGACGACGGACAAAAAGTAATCAGAATAGCTCACCTTGAGCCTTCGGCTCAGGTGATCTAAACAAGAGGGCCATGATGGCCCTGGATCGCTCACCTTAAATATACAATGTACTGCAATGCAAAACACATCAAGACAATTATTCTGAATGCATCCTCCACAGTGTTAACAATATTTTCCTTCATTTGGCCTAGTGATCTATATTTTGTTACCTGATATGACCCATATTCCTACATGGACTAGAGGTCATTAAGACAACATTCTGACAAAGTTTCAACTTGCTCAAAGTAAAAATGCGGCCTCCGGAGTTTGAACAATATTTTCCTTTATTGACCTAGTTTCTGATCCAATATGACCCATATTCGAACATGACCTAGATATAATTCAGACAAACATTCTGACCAAATTTCAAGCTGCTGAAGCAAAAAATGTGGCATCCAAAGTGTTCACAAGATTTTCCTTCAATTTGATCTAGTGACCTAGTTTTTGACCCGGCATGACCCATATTCGAACTTGGCCTAAATATCATTCATCTCAACATTCTGAACAAATTTCAAGCCGCTGAAGCAAAACATGCGGCTTCTACAGAGTTAACAAGATTTTCCCTTAATTTGGCCTTGTGACCTAGTTTCTGATCCAATATGGCCCATATTTAAACTTGACCTAGATATCTTTAAGACAAACATTCTGACAAAATTTCAAGCTGCTGAAACAAAAAATGAGGCATCCAAAGTGTTAACAAGATTTTCCTTCAATTTGGCCTAGTGATCTAGTTTTTGACCCGGCATGACCCATATTCGAACTTGGCCTAGATATCATTCAGCTCAACATTCTGAACAAATTTCAAGCCGCTGAAGCAAAATATGCAGCTTCTACAGAGTTAACAAGATTTTCCCTCAATTTGGCCTAGTGACCTAGTTTCTGACCCAATATGACCCATATTTGAACTTGACCTAGATATCTTTAAGACAAACATTCTGACCAAATTTCAAGTTGCTGAAGCAAAAAATGCGGCATCCAAAGTGTTAACAAGATTTTCCTTCAATTTGACCTAGTGACCTAGTTTTTGACCCGGCATAACCCATATTCGAACTTGACCTAGATATTTTTAAGACAAACATTCTGACAAAATTTCAAACTGCTGAAGCAAAAATTGCGGCCTCTGGAGTGTTAACAAGATTTTCCTTCAATTTGGCCTAGTGACCTACTTTTTGACCCGACGTGACCCATGTTCGAACTTGACCTACATGTCATTAAGACAAACATTCTGATAAAGTTTCAACATGCTCAAGTTGAAAATGTGGCCTCCAGAGTGTTAACAAGATTTCGCTTCAATTTGACCTAGTGACCTCGTTTTTGACCTCATATGGCCCAGTTTCGAACTTGTCCAAGATTTTATGGAGATGAACGTTCTCATAAACTTTCATGAAGATTGGATGCAAAATGTAGCCTGTAGAGTGTTAACAAGCTCAAATGTTGACGACGCACGACGCACGACGGACGGACGCCGGACAAAATGTGATCCCAATAGCTCACCTTGCACTTCGTGCATAGGTGAGCTAAAAAGTGCAGCCTCTTTAAGTTTTAACAAGATTTTCCATCAATTCGGCCTAGTGACCTACATTTCTACTAAACATGACCCATATTCAAACCTACATATCTAGCCTCCAGAGTGTTAACAAGATTTGATCTAGTGACCCAGTGTTTGACCCAGTATTACCCTAATTCAAATTTTACCTAGATTTCATTAGACTAACATTCTGACAAAATTTCAACCTGCTGAAGCAAACATTGTGGCTTCCAGAGTGTTAACAAGATTTTCCTTCAAGTTGGCCTAGAGACCTACTTATTTACCCATATTCGAACTTGGCCTAACTTTCATTAAGAAAAACATTTTGATAAATGTTTCTCAATGGATCAGAATAAATTGAGCAACCTTGACAGAGGGTCACACAAGGAACATTTGTGCAAAAATTATTTTGAAATCGGGCAAAAGATTTAGTACAAGAAGATTTTTTTTAACTTTTTACTATATTACATAATAGGAAAACAAGCCCTGCCAACCATGTTTTTCATCAGATCAGAATAATTACAACAATCTTGGTAGAGGGTCACCAAAGGAACATTTTCGCCAAATTATTTTTAGATCGGGCAGATACTTTTGGACATGAAGATTTTTAAAGTTTTTACAATGCACATATAAGGAAACAAGCCCCAGCCCTGTCAGCCATGTTTTTCAACAGATCTGATTAATTTGAACTACCTTGGAAGAAGATCTCCCAAGGAACATTTGTGCCAAATTATCTTTAAATCGGGCTGGTACTTTTGAAGAAGATTTTTAAAGATTTTACAATGCACATCTTAGGAAAACATGCTCCGCCCCCTTGCAGCCATGTTTTTCAAAGGATCGATATTATTTGAACAATCTTGCTAGAGGGTTAACCAAGGAACATTTGTACCAAATTATCTTCAAATTGGGCCAGTACTTTTGAACAAGAAGATTTTTAATGTTTTACTAATGCACATATACGGAAAACAAGCTCCGCCCCCTGGCGGCCACGCTTTTCAATGGATCGGATATATTTGAACAATCTTGGTAGAGGGTGCCATAAGGAAGATTTGTGCAAAATAATTTTTAAATCGGCCAGCACTTTTTAGACAAGAAGATTTTTAAAGTTTTGGCAATTTTCTTCTTTTCTGATTTTGCAGCAACCAAAGTTCTACTAGGAATTAAATTCTTAGAACAACTTAAGAAGACCACCTAAGCAACTTTCCTGTGAAGTTATTTTGAAATCAATCCGTTGGTTTAGTAGAAGAAGTAATTTGTAGGAAATTGTTAACAGACAGATGTACAGACGACGACGGACGCCGAGTGATCACAAAAACTCACCTCACAGTTCGTGCTTAAGTGAGCTAAAAAAGGTTAATGTGCATTCTGGTGTATCCTTTCTTCATTCACCTTTTCGATATTATCCATCTTATAGCATATGTCTACAAACCCCGCTCATATATGGACTGCTTTAGTTAGAGATGATATCTTCATTCACTCATTCCTTTTCAAATAGGAAACTCTGATGAGTAAGCATCATAATGGAAATATTATGTATAAATTACTTACTTCATTGTTACGTAAGGTAGAGCAAAGAATAGCCACACATGGAGTAGTATGACTAGAATAATCTGGAACAGGAACTTTCCAAGGACATTTTTACGGAGGTAAAGAGCTCTGTCTATCACTATCAGGACAAACTGGGCCAGCAACATGATCAGGAACGGAACCGGAATCTAGATAAGATGTAAAATTATATGAGCAAATGCCTAAACCTTTTCCAAAATACAACAAATCTGAAGCAGTATACTTTGAAACCAAGATTCTTGGCAATTCTTTTGTAACAAGAGGGCCATGATGGCCCTGGATTGGTAACCTGATATAATGTAACTTGGTAAATGGTCACCCAAGGAACACATGTGCAAAGTTATTTCAAAATCAGGCTAGTACTTTTAGACAAGACGATTTTCACCATTTATACATATAGGGAAAACAGAGGCCATGATGTTTAATGGATCAGAATAATTTGATCAATCTTGGTAGAGGGTCACCCAAGGAACATGATGGCCCTGGATAGCTCAATTGTTGACGATTGGTGGATGACAAACACAATAGCTCACCTTGAGTGCTTTGTGCACAGGTGAGCTAAACTTGTCATTTCGCCCCTTTTCTAATGCTGCCTAGCTGCCATGTTTTTCAACATATCACTATGGCTTGAACAAATTTTGTCGAGGGTCAGCCAATGACCATATCTAACAAGATATCGGTGGAACCGATGGATGATCCCCGAAGTATAGCCAGGACACAAGAATTGTGCTATAGTATACTATATGTAGCAACAGGTAATTACTGAGAAATAGCCCGGACAAAAATGGTCCTAAATCATACTGTATAGAAGTTGAAAGGGCTAAATTCTGTGAAAAAGTTTTCAGCCAGAACTTGTTGATATTATGCACATCTCCTTTTGTTAGTGAAGCTTCCCATTAACTTTCATTGAATTCCGAACAGTGCTTGCTGAAAATAGCCCAGACACAAATGTTCCTATATCAAACTATATAGAAAGTCAAAGGGGAATAACTCTGTTAACAATCATTCAGCCAGAACATGGTGATAATTTGCAAATACCCTCTTGTAAGTGAAGGTTCCCATTAAGTATTATTGAATTCCAACTTGAGAAATAGCCTGGAAACGAACAATCAAATATCATACTATATAGAAATTCAAATGGCCTTAATTCTGTGAAAACATGTTGATTATATGCACATCTCCTCTTGTTAGTAAACTTCTCTTAACCTTTTCCCACATATAGACTCTTGTTGACGCCTCTGCAGCAGACTACTTTTGAAAACATTGTGGCTAAAGGTGAAATTACTCATAATTTTCTATTTGCCTAAATGATTTCAACTTTTTTAGGCAGTTATAACTTCATTTATAGATATTTTCTGATGTTTTTGTCTACTGCAGATTTGCTGTATGTGGGAAAGGGGAGTTTAAATGTCATTGAATTCAAGTCAGAGGTTGTTGAGAAATAGCCTGAACACCAATTCTCCCATGTCATATTATATAGAAATTAAAATCTCCTCTTGTTAGTGAAGCTTTCTATAAAGTTTCATTGAATTCAAGTTTGTAGTTGCTGAGAATGAATGAATGAATGTATATTGTTTTAAGGCGCATCGACAGCTAAGGTCAATTAGCGCGCAATTAAATTTAATTATTCATGATCCCTGGGTAAACAAACCAGTACTAGGCTAGCAAATGTGCCTTGCCCAAGGGCACTCCACCATGACCGTAGTGCCGCGACTGGGGATCGAACCCGGGACACCCCGTTTCGCAATCCCCGACGCTAACCACTCGACCACAGCGGATTCATTTAGTAGTTGCTGAGAAACAGCCCGGAATAAAGTAACACGGACAAAAGCAGGATGGAGGAACAGACTGACAGAGGAATAAAGTGGCTCTCTTGAAAAAAATGCAGGGAGAATAATAAATTATATTGGAATCGGACAAGCAGATTCAAAGGAAAATATTTTTTTAACAAGAGAGCCATGATGGCCCTGAATCAATCACCAGAGTAATGTAATGTGATTTTTCATGCCAACCACAATAACTCATTTTGCGGTTAGGTAAATTAATACAAGTTTTTCCCTATATATCTCTATGTGAAATAGGGCGGGGCCAATTTTGACCCTGGGGATATAAATTGAGATATTTTGGTAGAAGACCACTAGACCATTGTACTCAACAAATATCTAAGCTTTAGGCCTCCCGGTTTCAGACAAGAAGATTTTCAAAGCTTTTCCCTATATATCTCTATATTGAACAGGTGACCCCTGGGGTGTGGCCAACTTTAAAACTCAAGTCATCATTTGAAAAATCTTGTTAACAGACAACTGGACAATGCTATGTACCAACTATCTAAGCTCTAGGCCTTTTGATTTCAAACAAGAAGATTTTCAAAGTTGTTCGCTATATATTTCTATGTAATAAATGTGACTTCCAGGGTGGGGCCAATTGAGATCCCAGACAAGAAGATTTTCGAAGTTTTTCCCTATATATATATATATCTTTATGTAAACAGCTGACCCTGGAGCGGGTCCAATTTGGATGCATAATTTGAACAATCTTGGTAGAAGACCCCTAGACAATGCTACACACCAAATACCTAATCTCTATAGGCCTTTCGGTTTCAGACAAAAATAAAGTTTTTTTATATTTATCTCTATGTAAAACAGGTGACCATGGGACGGGGCCAATTTTGACTCCAGCAGCATTATTTGAACAATCTTTGTAGAGGACCACCAGATAATGCTACACACCAAATATATAAGCAAGGCTCTAGGCCTTTCAGTTTCAGACAAGAAGATTTTCAAACATTTTCAAACTTTTTCTTTTTCGGTTGCCATGAAAAACAAGAAAATGTGTTCATGGAACACGGATGCCCCGGTTGTTAACTATAGCTGGTTGGGTGAACTGATGAAAGACAAATGAACAGACGGACGGACAGAGGGTCACGTCAAATCGGCACAATTTTTTAAAGAATGATATGTTAATAGTCATTTGTGTGAAGTTTCATCATGATCTGACATCAGCTTCACTAAAAACTAACTTGACCAAAAACTTTAACCTGAATTGTATGGACGAACAGACAGACGAACAGACGGACGGACAGAGGGTCACAACGTCAAATCGGCACAATTTTTTAAAGAATGATATGTTAATAGTCATTTGTGTGAAGTTTCATCATGATAGGACATCAGCTTCACTAAAAACTAACTTGACCAAAAACTTTAACCTGAATTGTATGGACGAACAAACAGACGAACAGACGGACGGACAGAGGGTCACAACGTCAAATCGGCACAATTTTTTAAAGAATGATATGTTAATAGTCATTTGTGTGAAGTTTCATCATGATCGGACATCAGCTTCACTAAAATCTAACTTGACCAAAAACTTTAACCTGAGAATGGAATGGACGAACAGACAGACGAACAGACGGATGAACAGTTGGTCCAACCTCAAATTGATACAATTTTTTAAACAATGATATGTTGATTGTCATTTGTGTGAAGTTTCATAATGATCGGACATCAGCTTCACTAAAATCTAACTTGACCAAAAACTTTAACCTGAGAATGGAATGGACGAACAGACAGACGAACGGACGGACGAACAGTTGGTCCAACCTCAAATTGATACAATTTTTTAAACAATGATATGTTGATTGTCATTTGTGTGAAGTTTCATAATGATAGGACATCAGGTTCACTAAAATCTAACTTGACCAAAAACTTTAACCTGAGCGGGACGGACGAACGGACGGACGGACGGACGGACGGACTAACAGACCGGAAAACTATATGCCCCTCATACTTCGTATGCCGGGGCATAAAAATCACCCAAGGATCATTCCAATAAAGTTTAGTCAAAATAAAAACAATGGTTTAGGAGATGTCATTTAAAGAAATTGATGACAACGGACCATCACAAAAATTGGTCATAACCCCCATTTTTGATGCCGCAGCAACAACAGCTCTTCATTAACTTTGAATTTTGAATTTTGAAAGAGGACCACTCAAGGCAGTCCTGTGAAGTTTGGTTGAAATCGGTCCAGCTGTTTTTAATAAGATCTTTTAATACTTAACTTACCCTGTTATCTGATATATATGATGTGACATCACCATCACCTGCAGTTTGCTGTAATACAAGTTAAATAATCATCAGTATTTGAGGGGTGATTTATGAAACCCAACCTTAACATTATTATTACACTAAGTGAAAAAGACCTGCCTGTATATGGATCCTAATAAATATTGCTGTACAGAAGTATTTATGACTAATTGGCAAACAGTACAAAACCAGATAAAACTGCACAGATGCATTGGCTTATATGGTACAACACTGGTCGCAAATGCTGTATGGTTTATTTTCAAGGAACCAATCAATTTGTCATTGAAATGTGGATGGACAAACAAAAGCACAGACAGAAAGACTAACATATGTGCATACGGTTGGATAGATAAAAGATAAGTGATACCTTCCTGCCAATGTAATAACATTACTTTTAAGACATTTTTAATAATTGATCGAGAATTATTATCATTATTATATTTATTTGAGCTAAATTTAAAATTGTTCTAACAAAAAATGAAGAAAAAACAGAAAAGTTCATGTTTTTAACCAAAAAATAAGGTCACACTCACCATTTTCAGTTTAAAAGCCCTAGCACTAATAGTTATTGAAAAAAAGTAAAGACCATGAAACTTTAAAGTTGAGCTTAATGCAATTGTTAAATACGACTAAGTTAAACAAGAGGGCCAAGATGGCCCTAAATCGATCACCTGAATATTTTTAAAGTGTTTACCTAAAATAGTCTATGTAAAACAAGCGACCCCAAATGAGGGGTCCTTTTTGACCCCAGGGCTTTAATTTGAACAATCTTGGTAGAGGTCCACTAGATGGTTAGATTTCAAATATCAACTTTAAGACAATATTTTATAAAGTTTTTCCCTATACAAGTATAATATTATGTAAAACAAGTGACCCAGAATGGGGCCATTTTTGACCCCAGGGCTATAATTTGAACCATCTTGGTAGAGGTCCACTAGATGAAGCTACTTACCAAATATCAAAGGCCTTGGCCTTCTGCTTTTAGACCAGAAGAGTTTTAAAGTATTTTCCCTATACGAGTCTATGTATAACAAGCGACCCCGAGGAGGGGTAATTTTTGACCCCAGGGCTAGTTTATGACCAGACATGACCTATAATCGAACCTACGCTAGATATCATCAAGACAATTATTCTGGCAAGGTTTTAAGCTGCTAAAGATAAAAATGCGGCCTCCAGAGTGTTAACAAGACTTTTTCAGTTAATTTGACCTTGGCCAAGATTTGATGTAGATGTATGTTCTTATAAACTTTCATTAAGTTTGGATGTTAAATGTTGCCTGTAGAGTGTTAACAAAACAATTCTTGATGACACATGACGAACAAAATGTGATCACAATAGCTCACCTTGAGCACTTGATAAATGAAGATGTTATGCCCACAATTCTCAAAATCCACTAAAATTCATGTTTTTTTACCTCGGAAATAAAGTAACACTTAGCATCTCCAACAAACAATGTGAAGAAGGGTATTAGATGCAACTGTGATCCAAGTTTGAAAGCCCAGGCACAAGTACATATTGAGACAAAGCAAAAAAAAGAAACTTTAACATTGAGCTAAACTCAAATGTTTGACACTGCTGTCGCCACTGCCAGAAACAAACACCTTCATCTCAATTTCGTTAATTCAATGAAGCGAGACAAAAATCTCTTTAAATGTTGGCATTTTTACTGAAAAGTTGAAAGCATTGTGGCAGAGGGAAAAATTGTTGTATCAGAAAAGCATTTGTATGTGGGAAAAGGTAAAAGGAAATATTTTTTTCAACAAACAATAACAGTTTGATCAATAATTAAACACTTACAGCAGGTCCAAATGACTGATATCCAAACAGGATAATGAGAAAGTTGATAAAGTCACAAGCAAACATAGGGGCGTATACGTCCGTAGTTGCACTGTAATCAGGGGACGTCAGCTGTTTGTAGAAACTGTAGAATGGCATGCACACAGTCTTTAGCCTGAAACAATATCTAATATTTTGAGATGTGTTTTATGATAAGAAAACAAAATTAGGGTAAATGTATTTTGGACATGTAATGTCAGAAGATTCTTTGACTTATTAGCAAACAGTGTAGATTCAGATCTGATTGCACAGATGTTTAGGGTAACCTGGTTTTCACAGTTCACAAATGGTTGTATTTTCTTGTAGCATTCTTCATTTTGAAATGTGTGTCAACCCTTTAGTGATCATAAGATCTATTTGACAACTTTAGAGTAGAAACAACTTTGAAAACATTGTAGGAAAATGAGAAATAGCTCTAATGAACTTATTTATCCTTTTTCCTGCAAAGTTTTCTTCACTATTTTTCATTCCTTTCTACAAATGTTTTCCAATATCAGGAGATCAAGTTAGGAGTTTATAAAGACTATTAAAGGTTCACTTTTCAAACATTTAAACCTTTCCCATATGCAGATGTAAGTTTAAAACGTTGTGGCAAAAGTAGAAACTGAATTTGTGTTCTTTAGTTGAATGTTTAATAGACCTTTGACATGGCAGGGTCACACTTTATTAAATATGTATAACAAACTGTTAGAACAGTGTAGCTTTCTAAATGTTTTCACATGTTTCCTCATTTAATCAAAGCGCTGAAGGCACTGAAGTGGCGATTGTGTTGAAAAGCTTGCAATGTGACGAGGGTTATGTCAGGGTGGTAATTAAGATTTCAAACAATATTGGTTCGGCCCAGTTTGAACAATCTTCAGCTGTTGCAAAAGCCTGATTGACTGATGTTTCAGCTGTTGCAGAAGCCAGACGGACTGATTGTGCACTTTTAGTTCATTTAGAGACTGACTTATAAGGTGTGGGGACATGTAAAAACATATGAAGAAAAGAAAGAGAGCAATGAATAAGAAAAAATTTCACCCCCCCCCCCCCCCCTCCAAAAGTTGTATAAACATATATAAACGTATTTAAGGAATGTTTAATACATAATGGCCACTGAGCATGATACAGTATTGCACACCAAGATTTGATGAAAAAGAATGTTCTGATAAACTTTCATAAAGATGGGATGCAAAATGTAGCCTGTAGAGTGTTAACAAGACAAAAGTTGATGACGGACGAACAAAAGGCAATCACATTAACTCATCTTGAGCACTTCATGCTCTGGTGAGCTAAAAACCAATTAAACTTAGCTTATATAGTTTAGTCTTTCCTATCTCGTGAAACCAACTCCAGACTATCTGTATGTGATCTATATACAGATCTGCCTTGTGCATCCATGCTATATCTAATCCGAGATCTTATGATGATAATACTTTCTTTTCAAATTTGATAAAGAGTAAACAGTACATATTTAGATCAAACTATGCCAATACTTCATACATTGATCTTCTTTGTCGTTTTTTATCAACCATGGATATACTTTATTCCATGAATTGGTGTAATGTGACCTTAAGCAGAATCTCCTTTTTTCAGTTAGTTTTCAGAATGCATCTGCTGCAAAAGCTTTGATTGTTGTCTGTATCAGTGAAAAGGTTAAGAATATTGTTTACTTACTTTGACCTCTGACTTTTCTTGCTATCCAATGGTTCAGCTTCCTCCAGAGAATGAGAATCCTCTCTCACAGACCCCTCTACCATCAGACTGGATGTCTTTCTTTCTTCTGCCTTGAACTGGTCATATTCAACTTCCTTTGAAACATATTGAACAAAAATTAAATCAAAATGTTAAACAAGAGGGCCATGATGGCCATGTATTGCTCACCTGAAATATTTATACATTTCGTTTTGATGGAGAATGAATGAGTTTGATTTTACGGAATTGCAAAACAAAGAGGTCAATTAGGACCGGAGTGAGTAATAGAGGTGAGTAATAGAGGTGAGTAATAGAGGTGAGCAAAACATGACATTAATGAAGATGATGCTGAATACTGGAAAGGAATATTATATTCTTGCATCCTACTCAAGTCAAAACCACACTCGTTGAGTTTTTAGCTTTCATTTGGGGACTCTGACTTCCTGCTGGGGGTGCACAAATTGCTATTTTTACACTCGGCCAAGAGGGCCCATTTTGTTTAAGAAGATTTTTAAACAAGACGGCCATGATGGCCCTAGATTGCTCACCTGGGTTAATATAACTTTGTAATTGGTCACTCAGGGAACACTTGTGCCAAATTATTTCAAAATCAGGCCTATACTTTTGACAAGATTTTTTTTAAAGTTTACACTATATATTCATACAAGGAAATCAAGCCCCATCCCCTGGCAGTCATGTTTTTCAATGGATCGGAATAATTTGAACAATCTTTTTAGAGGGTCACCCAAGGAACACTTGTGCCAAGTTATTTCAAAATAAGACCTACACTTTTGACAAGCATTTGTTTAAAGTGTTAACTATATATTCATACAAGGAAATAAATCCCCAGCCCCTGGCAGCCATGTTTTTCAATGGATCAGAATAATTTGAACAATCCTGGTAAAGGGTCACCCAAGGAACATCTGTGCCAAATTATCTTTAAATCTATCCGGAATTTTTGACAAAAAGATTTTTTAAATTTTCACTTTACACATAAAAGGAAAACAAGCTCTGCCACCTGATGGAATATGTATTTCAAGGGTCAACCAAGGAATATCGGCGCTAAATTATTATAAGATCAGGCAAGTACTTTGGACGAGAAGATTTTAAAGTTTTTCCTGTCGGTTGTAATGGCAACCAGAGTTCCGCATAGGGGACCACCCAAGGAACATCCCTGTTAAGTTTTATCAAAATTGGCTAAGTGGTTTAGGAGGAGATGTCGTTTGAAGTAAAAAAATGATGGACGACGTACAGCGGACATAGACCGGTCACAATAACTCACTCTGAGCCTCTTGCTCGGGTGAGCTAAAAAATCCACTTGAGAATACAGTGATAACTAACCCTGCCCCTAAAAGGCTGTTTATTACCTACAGACACAGCTTGAACAAGTTTTACACTTTACATGTATATCTCTACATAAAACAGGTGACCTCTGGGAAGGGGACAAGGGAGATAATTTGAACAGTCAAGGGACATAATTTGAACAGTCTTGGTAGTAGAGGACAATGAGACGATGCTACATATCAAATACCTAAAATATGGGCCTTTCTGTTTCAGACAAAAATATTTTTAAAGTTTCTCCTTGTATATCTCTATGTTAAACATGTCAGCCCTTAGGGTGGGGCAAACTTTGAAAACAGTGGCATAACTTGAACAATCTTGGAAAAGGACCACACTACAATGCTACACCATTAATATCTAAGCTCTATGCCTTTCAGTTTCAGACAAGAAGATTTTCAAAGTGTTCATCTATATATCTCTATGTTAAAATGTGACCCCTAGGGTGGGGCCACTTTGAAACCAGAGGCATAATTATAATACTCTTAGTAGAGGATCTCAAGACAATGGTACATATCAAATATCTAAGCCTTAGGCCTTTCAGTTTCAATAAAAACAATCAAAGCACTGAAAGTACTTTGAGATGTTTGTGTTTAAATTTCTAACTAAAGGTCATGCAGGCAGAGTTGTATATGTATGTACACAAGATATGTTTGTTAAATACGAATGCTTTCACACAGCGATGAGATAAGTCACTGGGTTAATCCAGTTTCATTTTAATATGCCCATGGGTTTTTTAATTGGCTATGACAACAACATCAAGACCATATTCCTTTATACATACTGCCATCGTTACAATGCTCATGTGTGGGGTGCAATTGATAATTATAACAGGTCAGTAGCCAGCATAAAAATTTAAGTGTGTAAAGTCTGCAAGTTGTAGCCAAATGGATGGTCATTGACGGAAATGAAAAACGTAATTTACTAATTTGTTAAAAGGTCACCAAGAAACATTTGTGCCAAATTATTTTCCAATCCAACCTCAACTTTTGGACAACAAAATGTTAAAGTGTTCTCTATATACACATTCAAGTGGACCATGATGGTCCTAAATCGCTCATATGATTTAATAACAAGAGGCCCAAGAGGGCCTGTATCGCTCCAATGCCATTAGGCAAAAATTAAATTTCAAAACAGCCCGCCCCCTAGTGACCATGTTTTTTTCCAATCACCCTGGTTTGAAGGAATCTCATAGAGTGTAACCCAAGGAACATTTCTGCAAAATTATTTGAAAATCAACCAAATAGTTTGGGACGAGAAGTTTTCACTAAAGCTAATATAAGGCTAACAGCCCCGCCCCCTGGTAGCCATATGTTAAGACCAATCAACATGGCTTGGTGAATCTGATAGTCACCAAAGGAACATTTCTACAGAATTATTTGAAAAAAGTTTTTACTATATCCATATAATGCAAAATAGCCAGGTGGCAATAGTTTGTGGGCAATCAACATGGCTTAACGGAATCTGAAAGAGGGTCACCCTTGAATATTTCTGCAAAAGGAGAAGATTTTTTAAGTTTAAACTATAGCCATATAAGGCAAAATAGTCCCACCTTCTAGTGGCCATGTTTTTTGACCAATCAACACCAAAGGAAAATTTCTACAAAATGAATCCGCTATGTTTGAACTGCGCATGACCATCTTATTTGCGCTATAATATTTTGCGCTGTAAAATGTGCAGATATATAATTAAGTGAGTTTATTAGCATCAGAAAACATTTTATGTCAAAATATGAAATATTCAGTTGGGAATTTGGAAGATTTATAATGAAATATGATATTTGTTATGAACAAGCATATTCATGAAATTTATATCCCCCGCTTGCAGGAAATATTGTAGGAATAAAGTCCGCCGAAAGTGACGATCGAACTTGGCCTAGCTGTTAAGGCATTTAACCTTGTTACCAAGTTTGAAAAAAAAACGGTTCACATTTGTGGCAGTTATTGCACGGAAACAGCAATTAACTCCACCGAATAAAGTCCGCCGAAAGTGACGATCGAACTTGGCCTAGCCCTTAAGGCATTTAACGTTGTTACCAAGTTTGAAAAAAAAACGGTTCACATTTGTAGCAGTTATTGCATGGAAACAGCAACAAACGACATTTTTTGTTAATTAAGGGGCCATAACTCCACCGAATAAAGTCCGCCGAAAGTGACGATCAAACTTGGCCTAGGTTGTTACCAAGTTTGAAAAAAACGGTTCACATTTGTGGCAGTTATTGCACGGAAACAGCAACAAACAACATTTTTTGTTAATTAAGGGGCCATAACTCCACAGAATAAAGTCCGCCGAAAATGATGATCGAACTTGGTCAAGCCCTTAAGGCATTTAACCTTGCTACCAAGTTTGAAAAAGAACGGTTCACATTTGTGGCAGTTTTTGCATGGAAACAGCAACAAACGACATTTTTTGTTAAATAAGGGGCCATAACTCCACCGAAAGTGACGATCAAACTTGGCCTAGCCCTTAAGGCATTTAACCTTGTTACCAAGTTTGAAAAAAACGGTTCACATTTGTGGCAGTTATTGCGCAGAAACAGCAACAAACGACATTTTTTGTTAAATAAAGGGTCATAACTCCACCGAATAAAGTCCGCCGAAAGTGACGATCGAACTTGGCCTAGCCCTTAAGGCATTTAACCTTGTTACCAAGTTTGAAAAAAATACTGTTAACATTTGTGGCAGTTATTGTACGGAAACGAAGTGTGACAGACAGACGGACAAACCCAAATTAATAACCCCCCTTTTTTCTTCGAAAAAGCGGGGGATAAAAAGAGAGATTGCTTCTCCTTTTCTGGATAAGATAATCATCAATTTAAACAAACCTGTATGGATACCTGCAAACTATCCTCTTTGGGTTCAATGATTTCTTCTTCATCTTTCCATAAACCGTATCTCTGTATAATTTTAAAATATAAGTGATTGATTAACCGTAACCATAATAAAGTGCATTTCTAACGCCTCTGCAGCAGTTGACTTTCGAAAACATTGAAGCGAAAAAAAAAATGTGCTCATATTGATAAATTTCTCCTTTTGCCACAAGGTTTTCAACTGTATTCAATCATTGTTCTTTCATTTTTTAATATTTTTATTGTGTTCTGCTGCAGATTGGATGATAAGTCTTGAACTATATCATTCTTTGGTTTTCAAATGCACAAGAAATGTTATCACTAGACCTAAAGTCCTACGCATTTTAACTCAAAACCATGATTAGTTCACTGACTAATCATCACATTTAGTAAAATCTATTTCCATTCTAACATGCAAGTAAACAATTCAGGTCTTTTTCCTAAATGCAGGTATTAATAAAGTGGTTAATTGATGGCTCTTCTATTTTTTTCCTCTTTAGATATACACCACTATTTACATTTTGTTAATAAAATTGGGTCTTTTTAAACTAACTGACATCCACGCTACAGTGGGAAATCGTGCACAGATATGAGATTAAACATGGGAGATCAAACGTAACAATGAAGATGGTGTCAACAATGATCCACGAGACTGATCTGTCTAAATAAAGACCACCCATTTGTCCATTGAAAAAAATGAAAACCCAAAATAAAGTGAACAAATTTACCTTGAGGAAGATCCTGTGTATAAAAAGAGCTAAGAGAAGCACAAGGTCCAAGGCAGCGAAGTTGTCTTTCTGTTCAATTCCTATTATCTTTGGCGGATAGTATGGATCGTCAATCTTACCAATGGCTTTATCATTCCAAGGGAAAAACCCAAATTGGAACAGGTACTTCACCACCACTACCGCCTGAATAGGAGATTAAAACAAGTCAATTGATTGAATCAGCCTTACCTTCGTGCAATCTTTGGACATCTTTGAAGCAGACACCTATTGAAAACATTGTTGGAAAAGGAAAACTAGTAATTAACTACTCCATCACAACTATGATGAATTTAAGAAATAACAAGAGCCGTCCGTATGACAACGCTTTTACACTGCTTCTGGTTTCCTGCTATCTTTACGTTAAAGCAGTAGCGAGCTTAAGATAACTGTATACAACTATAAACAGCTATAATAAAATAGAAATTTATTTAAAAATCACTTTAACGTAACACACTTCTTAACAAAAGCTGTCCGTAAGTCAGCGCACTAGACTATTCCATCCCAAAATTTTAACCAGAATTTATTATTTAAACAAGAGGGCCATGATGGCCCTAGATTGCTCACCTGAATTATGCAATGTGATTTCTTATGCAAACACATCAAGACAATTATTCTGACAAAGATTCAAATAAAACCTCCAGTGTTAACAAGATTTTCCTTCATTTACCAATTTTTTTTTATCTAATATGACCCATATTCGGACATGAACTGGTATCATCAAGACAAACATTCTGACAAAGTTTCAACTTGCTCAAAGTTAAAATGCTGCCTCCGGAAATTTAACACAATTTTCCTTCAATTTAGCCTAGTGACCTGGTTTATAACCCAATATGACCCATATTCAAAATTGGCCTAGATATTATTAAAACAAACATTCCAACAAAATTTCAAACTGCTGAAGCAAAATTTGTGGCAGTGTTAACAAGATTTCCTCCTGTTTTGAACAGACATGACCAATATTCGAACTTAGCCTACTTGGTCATCAAGACAAACATTCTGATCAAATTTCAAAGTTTCAACATGCTCAGGTCAGTATAATAGCTCTCATATTCTCTGAATAGTCCAGCTAAAATGACAAAGTCCGAAATACAAATTCAATGTGATTTGTCATGCCAATCACAATAACTTTTTTATACCAATCAACATGGCTTGAAGTAATGTTGAAGAGGGACATCCAAGGAACATTTCTACACATTTATTTGGAAATTGGTTACTTCAACTAGATATCATTTAGAGAAACATTCTCACCGAATTTGAAGATGCTGAAGCAAACAATTGGGCTTCTACAGTGAAATTTTTTTTTTCCTTCAATTTAGCCTAGTGACCTAGTTTTTGAACAGACATGACCAATATTCGAACTTGGCCTACATATCATCAAGACAAACATTCTGATAAAGTTTGAACATGTTCAAGTTAAAAATGAAGCATCCAGAGTGTTAACAAGATTCCCCTTCAATTTGGCCTAGTGACCTAGTTTCTGACAAAATATGACCCATATTTGAACTTGACCTATATATCATTCAGACTTTTTGACCCAACATGACCCATATTTGAACTTGACCTACATATCATCAAGACAAACATTCTGATAAAGTTTGAACATGCTCAAATTAAAAATGTTGCCTCCAGAGTGTTAACATGATTTCCTTTCAATTTGACCTAGTGATCTAGTTTTTTACCTCATATATGGCCCAGTTTCGAATTTGTCCAAGATTTGATGGAGATGAATGTTTTGATAAAATTTCATGAAGATCGGATGCAAAATGTAGCCTGCAGTGTTAACAAGGCAATTGTTAATGACGCATGACAGACGGACGCCAGACAAAATGTGATCACAATAGCTCACCTTGAGCACTTCGTGCATAGGTGAGTTAAAAAGCCCCACCCCCTCGGCTTAGTTTTTTCAACCAATCAACATGGCTTGAAGGAGTCTGATAGAGGGTGACCATGGCTTATATCTACATGTATATGTTTCCAGCTAGAGGCCGATATAAGGATGATTAAGCTTTTCCAAAATACAGAGTCTTTCTGTTGCCTCTGCAGCATCCTTATTCAAAATAAATAATTTCACTTATAATTCCATATTTTTGCCAAGATGCATGTTGTATGGGGGGGGGGGGGGGGGGGGGTAAACAGGTTTTTGCCTCACAACATCTCTCTTATAACTGCAGAGCTCTAGGGGCGTTTTGCATGTTCTACAATTCGTATTTGACCCTCTAACCCTATGTTGTTGGTACTCAAATGAATAAAGAGCTGAATACCCCTCCTTATCTGGACCTCTGTAACTGAATAAAACATGTTATATAGGGTACTCAATATAATCAGCTTTTGGAGCTTAATTCTATTGAGAACCACAACATAGGAGCAATTTGGAGATTGAATAAGGATTACATGTACGCTTGTTGACTAGAAGAGATTTATACCTCGGTATAGGTGATAACAGTAATCCAGAAAGTTTTGGTAGGTCTAGGAACCGACAACATTCCCCACAGGAACACAAACATTGGCAGGGGTAATGAGAGCAAGCTGGCGTTCATAATATGGTTGAGAATCATCAGGAAATAGCATAGTAACTCTGTACGAGCAATCAGTGCAAAGTAGGTGGCCACCAACAACCGGTATAAACGGGGCTGGTTTTCCTCAAATTCTGTCTCATCGTCGAAATTATCCACCTCAGTCACAGAAATGCTGTAAAAATTCATAACACATTTTTACCTTCACCATTCACCTGATAAATAATTTTCAATCTACTGCTTTTGAAATATCGAAGAAGAAAAAATAGAGATTTTGAAAATTCCAGGTATAATGTTAATATAATATTGAAAACATTTTGGAAACAATAGGCCCCAGAGGGCCAGTATTACTCCACTGTCTTTACACACTGTTACTATGTAATGCAAAAAAGCCCTCTCTGGCAGCCATGTTTTTTTACCAATAAACATGGCATGAAGGAATCATACAGGGTCACCTAAGAAATATTTCTACAAAATTATTTGAAAATCTGCTTCATACTTTTGGAGAAGACTTAAAAAAAACTTCACTATATCCATCTAAGGCAAAACAGTACCGCCCACAGACGGCCATGATTTTTTTTTTATCAATCAACATGACTTGAAGGAACTTAAAAGAAGGATGGTCATAATGAACATTTCTATTAAATGATTTAAAAATCAGCCTCATACTTTTGGAGGAGATTTGAATGTTTAATCTGCATGAAATTCAATTCTTTGAACAAATTTGAAAGGGGACTACTAAAGGAACACCTTGGAAAGTTTTATCAAAATTGGCAATGCTGTTTGACAAAGACCGGTCAATTCATCAACTGCAAATGCCCTCCGTATCAAAGAAAGTTTTTGAAGTTCTCGCCATAATGCCCATTTTTAGCAATTTCTCATTTTGCCGCAATGTTTTAAACTGAGTTCAATATAATTTTTTTTTTTTTTTTAGCAATTTCTCATTTTGCCGCAATGTTTTAAACCGAGTTCAATATAATTTTGCTTTTTTTTTCTCCCGAATTGTGGTTTTCAACAAGATTTAAATTATAGCATGGAAACGGTTCACTCATTCATGATCATTGGCTAAACAAACCATTAAAAGGCTTGGTAATATGCTTTGCCCAAGGGCACTCCACCATGACCGTGTCAATTTAACCTGGAATACCCAGTTCCAAACACCCCGGCACTTACCACTAGGCCACACTGGATCTCTTTCTTCAATTTGCTTGGATATTTTAAAATTTGTCTAGTTTGCTGCAGATTTGCTGTACGTGCAAAGGGTTAGTGACAATATACTTACCTAACTTCACTTTTAAAAGGTGTACTTTGTGAAGAAACTGCTGGTTCAACTGTCACTTCTACAAGGTCGGTTGATACAGATGGTGCCCTGTATAATATAGGACTTGTTTTAAATTTAAAAAGAGTAAAATATTCAACTTTATTGTGATTCTTCTATGAAAATTAATGTCTTTAAACAAAATTAAACGATCACCTGAGTGATAGTATAGTAGCAAATGTATGCTACTGCTATTAAAGGTGAAAATAAACTGCAAAAGAAACAGCTCATCAGTAAAGGTTATTTGTTATAATGCATTAAATGTATAATCAATTTAAAAGAGAACCACCACAGGAATATTCCTGTGAAGTTTGGTTGATATCGGTCGATTGGTTTAGGAAGAGATGCCGTCTGAAGCCAAGTACCTTTTACCCTTTTTCTGATGCCGCATGGCAGCTCTTTCTGTAAAACTATCTTGAATACAGACAAGAATGGAATCTAAAAGTTTTGTCATTTTGTCGCTTTTCTGAAGCTGTCTGGAGGCCATGGTTTTCAACTACGTTCTCCCTACGTATGTTAATTCCTATGAAATATTCGCGAATTCGCCAAAAGGACAACAACCTGGACCAAAAAAGAAGTTTTAACAAAGCACATATAAGGACAAGAGGGCCATGATTGCCCTATATCGCTCACCTGATTTAATAGAACTTCAATAGTTTTCAAAGATTTTACTGTATACACATTTGGAAAACAAACAACCTCCCTGGTGGCCATGTTTTTCAACGGATCAGATTTATTTGAGAAACCTTGGAAGAAGGTTACCCAAGGAACATTTGTGCCAAAAACTTTTAAATCAGGCAGGTGCTTTTGGACAAGTAGATTTTCAAGGATTTTACAATGCACATATAAGGAAAACAAGCCCCACCCCTGGCGGCCATGTTTTTCAATGGATCGGATTTGTTTGAACAATCTTGGTAGAAGGTCCCCCAAGGAACATTTGTTTAAAATAATTTTCAAATCGGGCTAATACTTTTGGACAAGAAGATTTTTAAAGTTTTAACAATGCACTTATAACGAAAACAAGCTCCGCCCCCTGGCGACCATGTTTTTTAACGGATCGGAAATATTTGAACAATCTTGGTAAAGGGTGCCCCAAGGAACATTTGTGCAAAATAATTTTCAAATCGGGCCAGTACTTTTGGACAAGAAGATTTTTAAAGTTTTAACAATGCACATATAAGGAAAACAAGCTCCGCCCCCTGGTGGCCATGTTTTTCAACGGATGGGAAATATTTGAACAATCTTGGTAAAGAGTGCCCCAAGGAACATTTGTGCAAAATAATTTTCAAATCAGGCCAGTACTTTTTGACAAGAATATTTTTAAAGTTTTAACAATGCACGTATAAGGAAAACAAGCTCAACCCCCTGGCGGCCAGCTTTTTTTTACGGATTGGAAATATTTGAACAATCTTGTTAAAGGGTGCCCCAAGGAACATTTGTGCAAAATAATTTTCAAATCGGGCCAGTACTTTTGTGGCAAGAAGATTTTTAAAGTTTTAACAATGCACATATAAGGAAAATAAGCTCCGCCCCCTGGCGGCCATGTTTTTCAACAGATCGAAAATATTTGAATAATCCTGGTAGAGGGTACCCCAAGGAACATTTGTGCAAAAAAAGTTTCAAATCGGGCCAGTACTTTTGGACAATTTTTTAAGATTCGGCAATTTTCCCCTTTTCTGATGCCGCAGCAACCAAAGTTCTACTTGGTATTTAAATCCTTGAACAATTTTGAAAGAGGTCCACCAAAGAAACATTCCTGTGAAGTTTGGTTGAAATTGGTCATGTGGTTAAGGAGGAGATGATCTAAATGATTTACTAAATGTTACCTACAGACAACAGACGATAGACGACGGACAAAAAGTGATCAGAATAGCTCACCTTGAGCCTTTGGCTCTAGGTGATCTAAAAAGTGCGGCCTATAGAGTCTTAACAAGATTTTCCATCAATTTGGCCTTTTGATTTTGGTTTTGACCCATACTCAAACTCAGCCTACATATATTATCAAGACAAACATTCTGACAATTTTCAATATTTTCAAGTTATAAATGCAGACTTCAGAGTGTAAACAAGATTTGGCCTAATGACCTACTTTTTGATCGTACATGACACATATTCAATGTTTGTCTAGATATCATCAAGACAAACATTCTGATTTATTTTCAACATTCTCAAATTACAAATGTGACCTCCAGAGTGTTAACAAGGTTTCCCTTCAATTTGACCTAGTGACCTAGATGATTTGATTGAGATGAATATTCTGATAAACTTTCATGAAGATCAAATGCAAAATGTAGCCTGTAGAGTGTTAACAAGGCAATTGATGACGACGCACAATGGACGGGCGAAGGACAAGATGTGATCACAATAGCTCAATTTGAGAACTTTGTGCTGATGTGAGCTAAAAAGTTATTATGGTAAGAAAGTCATTAGAAAGACTCAGTCCCTTGTCAAAATTGCATATTTAATACAATTGTTATTGAGGCATATGTAATACAAGAGTGCTTGAAGGAACACATGTATCTCCGGCAAATATGTCTGTAGATGCAAGCTTGATGGATGACAGACAATGGAGAAGTGATCATATGTGTCTACCTGACCTGACAAGGCAGGTGACACAATAATGCAAGAGTATTCAAAGGAACACCTGTGTCACTGGCCAATATGTATGTAAGTGAAAGCGTGATGGATTACAGATGATGGAAAAGTGCTTCCTATGTGTCACCTTGACATTTTGACACTGAAGAAAAATATTGTTTACCTATCTTGAGCTTGTTCATTTTGTTTTTCTGGTGTCTTGTCTTCTAGTTCTACATCAGCCTCTTTCAGTTTTATCTGTTCAGACTGGAGAAAGCAAATTGTTACTTATTTCAATAAAAATAAAAAATAGTTGATTTAAACAATTTTAAGGGAGACTTGGCTGAAAATAAGATATGAACAAGAGACACCACAACACGACAAAACCAGGTTTTTAATGATTGTCAGAAGAACACAGCCTGTGTTTTTAGAATAATAATAAAGCTTTTTTGTTAAATTGTGTGTGTAAAAGAACCTGCCAAATTGGATAGAGCATATACAAAGAAGACATTTCAAGTAACAGCGACCTTGGCCTTGATCCTAGGGGCCCCAAATGCAAACCCATGAAAGGTCTCCATAAATTCTTTCAACAAGGGGTGTTCAAATAAATTCACATAGCTCACCTTCAGCATTTCGTGCTTTAGTGAGCTAAAATTAAACAAAAATAAAGTTTTAGAAGAAAAACATGTGTTACATGCCAATATGTCAGTAGGTGAAAACATGATGTAAAATAAACAGATTTTTCACTATGTGTCTCCCTGCCAGGGCGGAAGACACAACAATCCTCATCAAATTTTGACAGAACTCACTTGTATCAGTTGTTTGACTCTGATGTGATCGTCCTTCAACTTGGCAGAAACCAGTCTGTAATTTCTGGATATTGTGTTGAATAAATTGATACACCAGTCTATACAGCTTGCCAATAATGCTAGGACAAACTTAAAAATATTTGTTATTTTTGCCACAATGCCACCTGAAAAATAAAGTATTGAAGAAACCCATGTATTGTCTACTAATAGGTCAATAAATGAATGCATGTCGGACAGACAACAAAAGGGGAGAGGTATTCTCTGTGCCACTGTGCCAAGGCAAACTTCACAATAAGCATATACATCAAGAACATAAACAAGACCTCAGGCTGAGAGTATCTCGCACTTCTAGGAAATTTGACCTAGTGACCAAGTGTTTGACCTACCCCATTACCCAGTTTTGAACTTGACCAAGATATTATATAATAACTTTCCATGAAGATTAAATAAAAAATGAGATTTCACAAGGTTATTCTAACATTTTACCTATTGACCTAGTTTTTGACCCCTCATGACCTATTTGTGAACTTGACCTAGATTTGATGAAAACAAATCTAGTGATTAAATTTCGTGAAGATTGAATGAAAAAAGATACTTCTAGTGTTCAGAAAATTATTCCAAATTAAGGCAAATCATGACCTTGACCTTGATAATTTGACCTTGAATGATGTTCCATGACCCAACAATACATCTGACATAGTTTCAGAAAAATTCCAGCAGGGGTTGCTGAGATATAACCAAGGTTAAGTTTTGAGGTTAGGTTACCTAACAACGTTCAAGTTCTGCAAATTATGACCTTGACCTTGAACATTTTGACATTGAATGATGTCCCATGACCAAACAATATATCTGAGATAGTTTAAGAAAAATTCCAGCAGGGGTTGCTGAGATATAACTAAGGTTAAGTTTTGTGGTTAAGTTACCTAACCAAGTTCATGTTCTGCCAAAATATGACCGTGACCTTGAAGATTTTGACGTTGCATGATGTCCCATGACCATACAATACATCTGACATAGTTTCAGCAAAATTCCATCAGGGGTTGCCGAGATATAACCAAGGTTAAGTTACCTAACCAAGTTCAAGTTCTGCCAAAATATGACCTTGACCATGAAGATTTTGACGTTGCATGATGTCCCATGACCATAAAATACATCTGACAAAGTTGCAGAAAAATTCCAGAAGGGGTTGCCAAGGTATAGTGATTTGTAAAAGTGGCCATCGCCAGAAAAGTGACTGCTACGTCTCATTCCACTATCTTGGGCGAGACAAGAATTGAAAGCTTCCTTAAAGAGTTTTGTTAACCCTTACCCATATACACCAGTTTTTGAGCAGTTGACTTTGATAACATCTTTGCACGTATATAAAACTAGATGCCCAAAGGCAACATGTCAAGCCCGCTTCAAGAGTTTTGTCTCAGACACATTGCAATTGCAGCACAGACTGTCAAATAATTGACCTTATAGCAGTTAATTAACCCTATCCCTCATATGGACACTTTCTGATGCCTCTGCAGCAGACAGCTTTTAGAAATCATGGAGACAAAAGAAGGAATTGCTCAAAACGAAAGATTCAGGCATATTTATTTTAGCATAGGAATAATTTCTCACCGACACATGTTTTGAAAGACACATGTACTTATTCTCATTAAAGAATAAATCCTTAAACTGAATATCTTTTGAATAATCAATTATTTTTTATTTTGGTACTTCAATACCACTTTTGGAATATTGACATGAATTATGTAGAGAAGTATTGTCAGTAGTGACAAAAACATAGGAACCCGTAGGAAAGTTTTTGTTTAGAAGAAGTTAACCAAACAAATAATTGTAGCAGACACAGCATCCAACTTTAAAACAGTAATGACAAAAAGTGTCAGCTGCATATGCCTCAAAAAGCATCTTCAAGTGGGAAAGGGTTAAAAGAGAACAGTCTCCTTTTTTGCAAAATTTGTTTTCACTTCTGCCATTATCACCTCATTATGGTGAACATGTGTGCCCAGTAACTTGGGAATCTTATGATGCATGGTTTCTCATGTCGACCTTTGACCTCTAAGTGTGACCTTGCCTTTGAGGTACAGTTGCCGACCAATCAACCCTAGGAACATTTCTACAAAATTTCACTATAGCCATATAAGGCAAAAAAGCCCCCCCTCCCCCCACCTGGCGGCCATGTTTTTTTACCAATTATTTGAAAATCTACCAACCAGTTTGGGAAAAGAAGAATTTTTAAGTTTTTTCATTTTGTTGCCATGGAAACCAGAATTCTGCATGGACATCAATGAGAGGATGCTTTCTGTGAAGTTTCATCCCAATTGACCCACTGGTTACTGAGGAGAAGAAGTTGACAGACAACGGACGCCGGACAAAAGGCGTTTGCATATGACACAGGCTATGGTAGTTTAAAAGTTGCTTGCATATGACACAGGTTATGGTAGTTTAAAAGTTATTTGCAAATAGTTGCCATCTCACATAGAAATATCAAAAGATAGGTGTAAAATATTGTCTGTAGCAAGGAAAGGGCTCTACATACTACATACCTTTTTCTTCCTCTTTGTCAGACTCTGGGTTAGTTTCCTCACCATCTACATCATCACCAGTGGAGGTTGTTGGTTTAGGACTTGACGGTTTGCTGTGTGCAGCCTGAAGCATAAGTAAATTATAGTAGTTTCGGACAGATACTTGAAAAAGTATACTTAACTCTTTCATACTTACAATAAAGCTGCAGAAGACAGCTTTGGAAATATCTAGACATAATTATGCAAAATCTATATAATTTTTTTTATAATTATTGAATAGAGATGAAGTGCTCAATTTGCCAAACATTTTCTGAAGTAACAGGTACACATGTCTACAGCTGTACGCATGTGAGTAAGTTGATATGCCAACCTTGATAAATGAACAAGAGCTGTCCATAAGACAGCATGCTCGACTATATGCCATTTGATTCTGTAGTAAACAGTTGTTAATGAGATATGTGCATGATAGTACCTTGCATGCCAAACTTTAACCAAATTGTCGAAGTCAAACAAGGGCTATAATTTGTACTGAATTCATACAATAGGTATCTAACTTGACTGTCTCACGCCGCTAAAGACAAGAATGAAGCTTCAAGTCAATATCATTAGTGTTTACTGAGATAGTATCTTGCATGTAATTTACATGCAAGATACTAAGTCCAAAAAGGGGCCTTATTGTGTCAAAATTGAGTTTTGGGACTTGTCCTGCAAGGTCATTTAATGATGTCAAATAAGTGTGTAAAGTTTCAAAGCAATAGCATCTGTGATTTGTGAGAAAAAGTCTTGCATGCAAAACTTTAACCAAAATTTCTAAGTCCAAAATTTAAAGTTCCTGAAGAAGGCCGTCGGGTCGAAAGCTTGAAAATTGAGTGTTATTTTATACATATACAAAACTTTAACTATAGTTTTTTAGGTCCAAAAATTTTAATTCTTGATGTCCAAAAGCATCTGTGGTTTGTCAGAAAAACCTGTGCATGCAAAAAAAATACCAAGTGAATGTAATAGCTCTCCATAGTGATACAGTTAGTATTGTTCTATGAGGGGCATGGACAATTGATATCTCGCGAGAACGAAGGTGTCAAATTATCCATGCACTGTGTAGACAATATACTGAAACCTGTATCGCTACTGCAACAACATTTTCCTTTATCATATACCATGTATCAGAGCTCCGGAAATTGTTGAAATCTCATTTTAACCCCCCCCTCGTTTTTGAAAAATATGAAATTGGATCACATATTAACCAAGAGGGCCATGATGGCCCTGGATCGCTCACCTTAATTATACAATGTACTGCAATGCAAAACACATCAAGACAATTATTCTGAATGCAACCTCCACAGTGTTAACAAAATTTTCCTTCATTTGGCCTAGTGATCTATATATTTTTACCTGATATGACCCATATTCCAACACGGGCTAGATATCATCAAGACAACATTCTGGCAAATTTTCAACTTGCTCAAAGTAAAAATGCGGCCTCCGGAGTTTGAACAATATGACCCATATTCGAACTTGACTTAGATATAATTCAGACAAACATTCTGACCAAATTTCAAGCTGCTGAAGCCAAAAATTCGGCATCCAAAGTGTTAACAAGATTTTCCTTTAATTTGGCCTAGAGACCTAGTTTTTGATCCGGCATGACCCATATTCGAACTTGGTTTAGATATCATTCAGCTCAACATTTTGACAAAATTTCAAGCTGCTGAAACAAAACATGCGTCATCTTCAGAGTTGAACTTGACCTAGATATTGCGACCTCTGGAGTGTTAACAAGATTTCCCTTCAATTTGGCCTAGTGACCCTATTTGAACTTGACCTAGATATCTTTAAGACAAATATTCTGACAAAATTTCAACAAGCTCAAGTTAAAAATGTGGCCTCTACAGTGTTAACAAGATTACCCTTCAATTTGGCATAGTGGCTTAGTTTTTGAACAGGCATGACCAATACTCGAACTTGGCCTAGATTTCACACAGCTCAACATTTTGACAAAATTTCAAGCTGCTGAAGCAAAAAATGCCCCATATTTGAACTTGACCTAGATATTGCGACCTCTGGAGTGTTAACAAGATTTTCCTTCAATTTGACCTAGTGACCTACTTTTTGACCCGACATGACACATGTTAGAACTTGACCTACATATCATCAAGACAAACATTCTGATAAAGTTTCAACATGCTCAAGTTGAAAATGTGGCCTCCAGAGTGTTAACAAGATTTCCCTTCAATTTGACCTAGTGACCTCGTTTTTGACCTCATATGGCCCAGTTGTCCAAGATTTGATGGAGTTGAATGTTCTGATAATCTTTCATGAAGATTGGATGCAAAATGTAGCCTGTAGAGTGTTAACAAGCTGAAATGTTGACGACGCACGACGGACAACGCACAGACAAAATGTGATCACAATAGCTCACCTTGCACTTCGTGCATAGGCGAGCTAAAAAATATACACGAATATCATGTTTATTTCAGGTTACCTAGCATAATCATAATCATAATTTTCCAAAATCTGCAGTTGAACATTACCACACATGTTTAAATTGCTCTTTCGTACTAAAGAAAGATTGAGCCGTACTCCAATATAGTACTTACTAGAAAATGATTGGTCACGCACAGAACATACAATTCTCTTATTTACTGTTCTGTTTGTGCGGTTAACATTGTTTTGTCTACATAAAAATAAACTTTTAGCTAAAATAAATGCCTTTGTTGTTTTGGAATTATCATGATTGAAATATTGCTGACATAATTTAATTTTACCAAATGTTTCGTAAATATCTCTTTTTCCATGCCACTGAAAGGTTACAAAGGTCACGTGACCATGCAAATTTATTCAAATTCACAAAAATATCAGATTACACTATTGTCAAAGTTAATTGGATCGATAATCTTGTTTATGTCATGGTAAGTGACTCCCTCGAAGGTTTACAGACGATTGTGTTCTTGTTCTTGTTTAAAAAGTAACATATAGCGTAGGTGTTAGTGAGATTTAGGAAAATATCTGTACAGATTTCAATCCTAAAACTTGTTCAAAAATAGGTCCAGATATTTTCTTTATTCTCACTAATACTATATGTCCTTTGTTAAAGAGAAACCAGTAAAATGCTAGTCAGTACACAAGGTCTTGACGTAAACAAGATAAGCTGTCCAATAATCGGTTGTGTAGGATGTGACAATCGTGTTATGTAATTGCTCCGTTCGGTTTGATAGATAATGCATGGGCTAAAGATCTTCTTTAAAAGTGTTTGCTAATTACTAGTTGATCAGTATAACAATTTTTTAATTGGTCCAACTCCTGTCTGAAGGGCTAATTGATATGTTACTTTTATTTTTGGACCGTTTGTAACTTTCAAACTTATGTTTTTGAAGTCAATAATTGCCGATGATAATTAGAATTCAATGTATATATAAGGCAGAAGTTTTAACTTCATTTCATTTCATTTGTTTTTCGATACATTGGTGAAATTGCTCAATGCAATTTAACTTGCCATGTTCAAAAAGTCAAATGACAAGCTTGAGCTTGACAAATAGAAATGGATTTCTCTAATTATGTCAGAAATATCATGGTAATTCCAAAACAACAAATACATTTTTGTGTCACCCTGCGTAGCATGGTAGGCACTTAGGGATTTTTTTTGGCCGGCGTCAATCCGTCCGTCCGTCCATCTGTTTGTCCATCACACTTTTTCGTCACACTTTCAATGAGCAGGTTCAGGTGACACACACGTGCTCCGCGGAGCACTCCATTCTAGTTTGTAGTAAAATGTTTATTCTTATGTATGCAAAACAATGTTTACCGTACAGATAAGAGAAATGTATCTTCTATGCACCACCAATCATTTTCTAGTAAGTTCTATATTTGAGTACAGGTCGAACAACAAGTAATGTAAACATACATGCGTGGTAATGTTCATCAGCAAATTTTGGAAAATTATGATTTGTTCTTCTACATTGACATTAACGAGCTATGACATTGTTATGCAACCATGTATGAAAGGTAAATTTGTGTATATTTTTTAAAATTCAAAAAAATGCGGAGACCTGCTGCCATGTTTCATAATTTTCCTTTTAATATATACCATGTTTAACTTTTAAGACAGAATAAAAAGAAGAAAAATAATACAAATTTTTATATTCTAAATATAGAAATACAATAATTACACATAAAATATAATTTATGATTAGTGTAAACCCCACCCAACTACCACATTTAAGATGACACAAAAGCATATTTCAATCACGTCACATCATATTTTAGTGACATACTATTACCATATTTGTGGCGGAAAATGTACAGGTATATAATAATTTGTATTATAATACAGAGTAATGTCATTTTTTCCAACAATATGTAAAGCAGACAAAACATGGAAATATCTAATTCTTTGTCCCTTTTGCTTATACAAAAAACATTAGATATCTCTGCAACAAAAGACTGTTGAAAACTGTGTGGGAGTTTTCTTGAAACATGCTATCAGATCTGACTGCATGAATGTGCTGGCTGATCTGGATCTTCACTGATCACAATTGCTGTATGGTTGGTTTTCACAAAGTGAGACTCAAATCATGAATTTGAAGTAAACACTTGAAAGTAATAACAATTTACAACTTTGTTCAAAGGCCAGGGGGATCAGGTCAATAATGTTGAGTTATAAACAGTAGATACCTCATCTGCTTCTTCTGCTTTTTTAATAGCATCGTCTGTACCTTGTGTCACCGCTGTGTTGATTAACTAAAATACAGAGAAAGATAATTTATTCACCAATAGTCTTGAATCTATCCTGGATAATACATTTTATTAAACATAATTAAGTCTTAACATTATTTATTTTTATGAAGATTATCATAGGTTTCCATTACAGGCGCTTTGATTTGTAGTAAGCCTTATTTTAGCAAACCCGCCCTCCTATGCCATCTGGTTATGCTGACAAAGTCAAAAGTCGTTGGCTAAAAAGTAACTTTTTAGAAAAAATATCTTGCGAAATGCATTGTTTTTTTTCTGATATGCACCAGTAATATAAATAGTAACAGGGGAAGACCGGGAAATCCCATGAGCCGCCTATTAATATCCTTCGCCTTTATCCGTATGCTACGGAATTACTATGGTGTAAATTGAGGGTTATATAATAAAACAGTTATAGACTTTTCAGCTGTTATACATGATGTTGATATGTACCAAAAAAATCATGTATAACAGCTGAAAAGTCCATAATTGTATATGTCATCACATTGTTATGTAGAAGCTGTTTTGGTTTTTACAAGAACTGCTATATGATATAACGAAGAATCGTATTTCGATGTGTCATATCCTCATAGTAATGTGTGTGTGTATTCAGTAAAGAATATCATAAGTCACAACATGTTTGTAAGTCGAGTTCTAAATCGTTGGAGTGTTCATTACAAAACTCACTTTTATTGCAATTCTCGTTGTATTACAATTTTTACTCGAGGTGAAAACCCATCGTCTTAAATGTGTACATGACCAATAAAAATCATCTTCGTATCACATCCTAACTTGCTATATGACAAAACGAAAAGTTGTATTCTGATGTGCCATATCCTTGTAATAATGTGTGTATTGGCTAGAGAATATCATCAAAACTCACAACATGTTTGCACATCAAGTTTTAAAGCTTCGGAGTGGTTTTATTGCAATTCTCGTTGTAAAGAATTTATTACACTTTTTGCCATTGCAACGAGTTTTGCAATAATTTATTGCAAAACTCGTTGCTACATATCTATAGTATTGCCTGTAGTCCACTTTCAGCTGATGAAGGGAGGCTTACGCCTCAAACCCAAAAGTGAGTTGTTTGCATACAGGCAAAGAGATAAAAAATTTATGTTGCTATGGTCCAGCAAGGAATATGCAAGTTGGCAAGGATATCAAGATTGACCTCTGGACTGGTGGAGTTACAGACTGCTTGGTTCCTTAAAGCACACCTGTCTTGCGGCAATATATCTCCCATTCAATTAACAGAAATAGTTCATTGCATTACCTTGTAGCATTGGTACACAATAAAAACTCTATATTGGTTACAAGTTGTTGGTCAAGTAATTGATTTAAAAAATAATAGGTAAATGCCCATGCTGCAAACTTATCTGTATCAACATTTTACTTCTGATAGAACATGTTTCATCTTTTCCTATGGTGTTTATAAAATAAAGAGGGAACGGAGTTAAAGAAGTTGGCTAAAATCTCTACAAATGAAAGTGTAAATATTGGATAGAGTTGTTTTAGTTGTGACATAAGGAGAGTTTGCTTAATATGAGAAATCTCTCCTTTTGCAACATCCAAATCTGTCTGCATGTGAGAAAGCGTTGAAAATGGTGAACAAATATAATACTTGTAGATGAAAATTTGGCATATGCAAATTAAGATCCATTTGTACAGCCAGGCAGTTTGGATATAGCTTTGTACTGTTCATCAGTTAGACACAGAATGTTTTACAAGAAACCCAAAGTCTTTACCAACATTCGACTACACTAAGGTAGGTGTCCTGGGGGACGCACATTTCATTGTCAATAGCACCAACCCTCTTCCACAAGTAGGCTGACAGTGAGTCTATGTGGGAAGGAAGCAAGTTGTCTGGGAAGAATGGTATGTGAGGACTGGTGTGAGAGACAGGAAACACTTGCTTAAATGGACTGTTTGTTGTGATATAACTGAAACTGTTGAAATGGCATTAAACCTTTCCCATATACAGCTACTTTCTGACGCCTCTGCAGCAGACGACTTTTGAAAACATTGTAGCAAAAGAAGAAATTGCTCATAATGAGCAATTTCACTTTTTGTCACTATGTTTTTGAACACTTTTCTATAATTACACTTTTATTAGTAGGTTTTTTCTATATGTTTGACTAGATGTTTCAAAGTCATCTACTGCAGATTTATTATAGGTAGGATAGGGTTAAAACTCTTGACAATCAATCCTGGGACATGGCTACAATAATTTCCATACCTGTAAAGGTGTAGGACCTTTTTCTCCCTCATTCTCCTTGTCCATACCAAACTTGATAGTATCTATAGGCTCGTCTTCTTCTTCTTCATCTTCACTGGTGTCCTCAAACAGGTAATAATCACCAGATCTTATAGCTGCAATAGTTTCATAAGATAAGATAAGGAGGAGTAATCAGGTCTGTTTTCCACAACAACTCTCTTATCATCTAATAAAAGCCTATATTGTGGAACTGAAAACAATTGTCTCATTGTGCCGATTCATTTGAGTACCCAAAACATAGAGTTTGAAGGTCAAATATTGCTTTCCCAACATGAAAGTCCCATCTGAATAAGAATTTTGAAGTATAAACCTTTCTCTGCTTAGGACAACTTTTTGACCCATTTAAAGCTGAGGACTTAACAAAACATTGTTGGTGAATAGGAGAAATAACTAATTTGAGCAATGTTTTCTTTAACAAGAGGCCCATGAGGGCCTATGCTCTACTGGCATTGATCTGGCTTGTTTCAAAAGGAACCAATATGTCATCAATATTCAAATACCATCCAAGTTTGGTGAAGATCAGATAGTAAATGGAAGCTCTATTGTGTTCACAAGCTATATTATAGCAATTTTGACAATTTCAAGGGCCATAATCCAGCCATGCATGGGTAGATCTGGCCAATTTTTAGAAATGAACCAAACTCTCATGGATATCTAACTACTGTATAAGTTTGATTGAGATACAATCAAAAATAAGGACTGTATCATGTTAACAAGCCCTATTATAGCAATTTTGACAATTTCAAGGGCCATAATTCAGTCATGCATGGGGCGGATCTGGCTTGTTTTCGAAAGGAATCAAGCTCTCATGGATATCTAACTACTGTATAAGTTTGGTTGAGATACAATACAAAATAAAGACTGTATCATGTTAACAAGCTCTATTATAGCAATTTTGACCATTTCAAGGTCCATAATCCAGTCATGCATGGGTAGATCTTGCTGGTTTTCGAAAGGAATCGAGCTCTCATGGATATCTAACTACTGTATAAGTTTGGTTGAGATACAATAAACAAGAGGGCCAAGATGGCCCTAAATCGATCACCTAATTGATAGTAAATTAGTAGCAAATATTTAACTGCAAATATCTGGGAAAATTTTATCAGGGAGTGTAAATGAAACTGCAAAGGAGTGGACACTTCTCAAGAAACAGCTTATCAGTAAAGGCCATTTATATCTTGAAATCTAACAAGAACTTTAATAAGAATGGAATCATAAAGTTTTTGTCATTTTGCACCTTTCCTGATGCCGCCTTGCTGCCCTGTTTTTCAACGAAATCAATATGGCTTCAACAGTTTATTTAGAGGGTCACTTAAGGAACATTTCTACCAAATTATCTTGCAATCGCACAAGTAGATTATGGAGGAAAAGGATTTTAAAATTTGGGTATTTTTCTCACTTTCTGATGCCGCAGCAACCAAAGTTATCAATGGAATTTAAATCTTTGAACAATTTTAAAAGAGGACCACCAAAGGAACATTCTTGTGATGTTTTGTGGAAATTGGTCTATTGGAATGGTAGGAGTTGGTTGTCATTTGTAGCTAAAAGTAGCAATTTTGACAATTTCAAGGGCCATAATTCAGTCATGCATGGGTAGATCTGGCTGGTTTTCGAAAGGAACCGAGCTCTCATGGATATCTAACTACTGTATAAATTTGGTTGAGATACAATAAACAAGAGGCCCATGAGGGCCTATGCTCTACTGGTATGGTTCTTTGGTCATTTTCAATCCAGAGCATGTATGTATGGTGAAGATCGGATAGTAAATGGAGGCTCTTTTGTGTTCACAAGCTGTATTATAGCAATTTTTACAATTTCATGGGCCATAATCCAGTCTTGCATGGGAGGATCTGGCTGGTTTTCAAAAGGAACCAAGCTCTCATCAATATTTAACTACTATCTAAGTTTGGTGAAGATCAGATAGTTAAAATAGAGCCTCTATTGTGTTCACATGCTCAATTATAGCAATTTGGACAATTTCAAGGGCCATAATCCAGTCTTGCATAGGCGGATCTAGCTGGTTTACGAAAGGAACCGAGCTCTCATGGATATCTAACTACTGTATAAGTTTGGTTGAGATACAGTCAAAAGTGAAGACTGTATCGTGTTAACAAGGTCTTTTATAGCAATTTTGACCATTTCAAGGGTCATAATCCAGTCTTGCATAGGCGGATCTAGCTGGTTTACGAAAGGAACCGAGCTCTCATGGATATCTAACTACTGTATAAGTTTGGTTGAGATACAATCAAAAGTGAAGACTGTATCGTGTTAACAAGAAATTGTTTACGGACGAACGGACGGACGCATGACAGACGAATCGCCACGACATAAGCCCTTCTGGCCTTTGGCCAGTAGAGCTAAAAACAAGATGTGTTTGTGAAACACTGATGCCCCCGAATGGCAACATCTAGGTCAAAGGTCAAGGTCGCAAGGTCAAAAATGTTGGTACTGACAGAAAGGTCATGTCACAAAGAATACACATGTGAAATATGGTAGCCGTACCTGTTATGGTTCAAAAGTAAGGTCAAGGTTAAAGGTTTTTTTCGACAGACAGACAAAGAGACAGACAGACAGACAGACAGGCCAAAAAATAGATGCCCACCGAATCGATGATTCCGGGGGCATAAAAAAGAATTCTCTGTATCAAAAGGTACTTTAAATATCAATATCCTAGGCACATTTCCTCTAGAAGCTGTAGTGTTAACAAGATTTTCCTTCAATTTGGCCTCATGACCCTTTTTTTGACCCGTCATAGCCCATATTAAAACTTAGCCTAGATATCTTCTAGACAGTTTATTCTGACAAAGTTTCAACATGCGAAAATTAAAATGCAGCTTCCAGTGTTAAAAAAAGATTCAATTTGACCTAGTAACCTAGTTTTTGTCTCCACATGACCCATATTCAAACTTGGCCTATTTATCATCAAGACAAAAACTCTGACAAAGTTTCAAGCTGCTTAAGCAAAGAATGTCTCTGGAGTATTAACAATAATTTACTACAATTTTGCCTAGTGACCTAGTCTTTGACACAACATGAGCTATATTCAAACTTAGTCAAGAGATCATCAAGAAAATAACAATGTTACAAAATGCTCAAGTTAAAAATGTGGCTCTCTGAGTGTTAACAAGATTAACAAGATTTTCCTTCAATTTTGCCAAGTGACCTAGCTTTGGACCCCACATGACCTATATTCTAACTAAGCCAAGATATCATCAAGACTGACATAAATTTTAACAACCTCAAGTTAAAAATGTGGCATCCAGTGTTAACAAGATTTTCCTTCAATTTGACCTTGCGACCTAGTTTTGACCAGACTTTTCCTATACTATAGACATTTATTCTGACAAAGTTTCAACGTGCTCTGGTTAAAATTGCAGACACTTGAGAGTTAACAAGATTTTCCTTCATTTTGACCTTGTGACAATTTATAAACTTGGCCTAAAAATCAGCATGATAAACAAACTGAATAAGTTTCTTCATGATGATTGGATGATAATAGTGGCCTCTAAAGTGTTAACAAGCAAATTGTTGACGCCAGACAGACAATGGACAAAATGCCAAATCTAAACTTTTGAATTAAAGACATATCCTGGAATAAGTCTTAGCGCGGAGATTTTCTTTAAATTTTGAACAAAGGTACTTTGAAGTAAGAAACACAAATATGGAATCAAAAGAATGGGTCACCAATCTCGATTTTAAGCTACATCTATATTTAGAACACCACTTTTTGATAGGTTTGGAAAGAGTACACTTCAATAAAAATTTAAACCAGTCTCATGACTATTATTAAAATTCTAATGCAGATATTTTTTACTCAATATCTAGATTGATGTATCTTTTCTATCGAAATGAATAAAAAAAAAAGTATACCTTCCCATACTATTTTCTGAGAAATTCTATGTTTTTTACCCCAACCCCATTTGCCAAAGTATTTAAATTTACCAACAAGACAGATGTTTGATGCAAAGCATCAAAGAGAAGCCGCACTATTTCATTTCACATGAAGAAATAAGAAAAAAGATCATTTAAATCCACAAAAATTAGAACAATTCAATCTGCAGTCAGTAATGCTGATATCGATTATTGAAGATATAAGTTTTATGTAGGATATTTAACCTGGCAGGGTCTGTGTTTTAAGTGAATGAGATAATTTAGAGTTAAGCTGATCATAAAAAGTGACATATAATACTAAAGATAAATGGACAAGAGGTTATGATAAATTTAAATTAGTACCAAAAACAATCAACTATTTGTATTGAACACACGCCCTGTTATGATAATGTTTTATCAAATAATGCTGACACACAGAAAATCTGTTTTTCATTTGTATCGGTAAGTCATGATAATGGATAAGGGTTTCCCACATAAAACAAATCTGCAGTAGACGACTTTGAAATTATCAAGTAAAAAAAAATCTCTATAAATGATCGTATGATAACTGAAAAGTGCAGATGCAGATATTGCTCATTATGAGCAATTTCTCCTTTCTCTTTTTGCCACAATGATTTCAATGATGTTTACTCTGACAGACTTTAAAATCATCAAGTACAAAACATAGAGAATCTCTATAAATGATAGTAAGATAATTGAAAAGAGTTGAAATTATTGTGGCAAATTAAGCAATTGAAAATCAAAGCTGTCGGATTACAAACGCACAATCTCGAGTTGACGAAACTGATGTGAATTTGTGTCGTGATTAGCATTCAGAAAATCAAGTCAACTTATTTCTATGTACACGTAATCTGAAAGACTGACAATAGCTGCAGCGACTTTTGAAAACATTGTGACAAAAAGAGAAATTAATCACGAGGAATTTATCCTTTTGCTACAATGTTTTCTACTTTATGTCCATAAATTATACCTTCATTTAGCAAGATGTTCCAATTTTTACTTAATGTGCTACGTATAAGGGAAAGGCTTAACATAGGAACTAGTTTCAATTTTTTTGAAAACGTTAAACCATTGCTTGAAAATTTACTAGAATATATTTCTCAAACTGTAAATTTACCAGTTGATATAAGAGTTGAAATGCTGTCTACATCTACAGTGATAAGTTAAATACAGTTCAGTTAATCCGATCACACTTTGTTTGTAAGAACCAGAAGATTTCATTTCATTTAAGTATTCTGGATGTTCACATCGCATCCGTGATAAAACATGTTGTTGGCTAGGTAAAATACACCGATATCGTGTTTACCGCGATATTCATTAAATGTGGAATTGCAACAGCGAAAAAGAACGAAATTGATCTTGAAACAGATATTTCTGTGGTTTAAATCTTTTCATGTCTGCATTTTGCGATGACAATTGCACTCAAAGTTAACTTTGAATCCAGTATGTACTGAACATGAAAGTCAGATTATTAAAAGCAAAGCAAATGAAAAATGTTTGTGAAATTGCGATAAAAATTGAACCAGAATCGCTGTGTGGCCGCTTACGACATTTACACACTAGACCCAATTGAGATCGGTTTAAAACGCGTTGGTGAATACGGATTAAATCTAAAACATGGACTAAATATTAAGATTTAGATTTAGACAAATATCTAAATTGAAAAGTTTAGTGAATACGGGACAAGGCTTCTTCGTCTAATTACTGCGTAATATATCATAAACCAGACTACATTTACAAATTCAAAAGAAGGGTTCTCTATTTTACTGTCTAGAGTAGATACAGTATGAATTTCGCTTAAATAAAAATGTACATACATTCAATTAATATACTGGCCTTTGTCTTTTGTTTTTAATTTGTAAAACTCACACATGTATATAGAGTGTACAAGAGATGTTTTAAAAGTCATTACCTTAAATTAATGTACTTAGAAAGGACAAAGAGAAATCAACATATGTGGTCACGCTGTCAGGACAAATTATTCTCCTTGACCGAAAATTAAAAGCATCCCTACAGGCGGCTTCCAATAATTTTCTTACCTTCATTTATCTATGAAAAATGCATGATTAATTTTATTATTTCTATTATGTCAGAATGTAACTCATAAGTTGAAAGAAGAAATAATATTTCATAAATAGTTCAAGGTCTTTTTTTTTTAGAATTTATCATCTTTTTCCCCCCTTTAACCCTTCGATCAAATATTAAGCTTACTATTAAGAACAAGAGGGCCATGAGGCCCTGGATCGCTCACCTGAGAAAGGGCTTTTTAAGACTTAACTCTTTCAGCGCCAATGGCAATATCATCAAGACAATCTTTCTGACAAAATTTCAATCAAGCTGCTCCAAGTCAAAAATGCAATCTCTATAGTGTTAACAAGATTTTTATACAATATGGCCTACTGACCTAGTTTTTGACCTGACCAAACCCATATTTGATTTGGCCTAGATATCTTCAAGGCAAATATTCAAACAAAGATTCAAAATGACCCATAACTGAACTTGGCCTAGATATCACCAAGACAAACTTTCTAACAAAGTTTCAACATGCTCAAGCCAAAAATGTGGCTTCCAGAGTGTTAACAAAATGTTCCTTAAATTTGACCTAGTCACCTAGTTTTTGACCGGACATGACCCAGTGTCGAACTTGGCCTAGATATCAGTAAGACAATAATTCTGACAAAGTTTCAACATGCTCAAGCCAAAAATATTGCTTCCAGAGTGTTAACAAGAATTTTCTTAAATTTGACCTAGTGACCTAGTTTTTGACTGGACATGACCCAGTTTCGAACTTGGCTTAGATACCACTAAGACAAACATTCTGACAAAGTTTCAACATGCTCAAGCCAAAAATGTGGCTTCCAGAGTGTTAACAAGATTTTCCTTAAATTTGACCTAGTGACCTAGTTTTTTGACCGGACATGACCCAGTTTCAGAATTGGCCTAGATATCACTTAGACAAACATTCTGACAAAGTTTCATCATGCTCAAGCCAAAAATGTGGCTTCCAGAGTGTTAACAAGAGTTTCCTTAAATTTGACCTAGTGACCTAGTTTTTGACCGAACATGACCCAGTTTCGAACTTGGCCTAGATATTACTTAGACAAACATTCTGACAAAGTTTCAACATGCTCAAGCCAAAAATGTGGCTTCCAGAGTGTTAACAAGATTTTCCTTAAATTTGACCTAGTGACCTAGTTTTTTGACCGGACATGACCCAGTTTCAGAATTGGCCTAGATATCACTTAGACAAACATTCTGACAAAGTTTCATCATGCTCAAGCCAAAAATGTGGCTTCCAGAGTGTTAACAAGATTTTCCTTAAATTTGACCTAGTGACCTAGTTTTTGACCGAACAAGACCCAGTTTCGAACTTGGCCTAGATATTACTTAGACAAACATTCTGACAAAGTTTCAACATGCTCAAGCCAAAAATCAGGAGTGTTAACAAGATTTTCCTTAAATGTGACCTAGTGACCTAGCTTTTGACCCCACATGACCCAGTTTCGAACTTGGCCTAGAGTTGATCGAGATATACGTTCTGATAAACTTTCATAAAGATTGGATGCAAAATGTTGCCTCTAGAGTAGTAACAAGCAAATGTTGACGACGGACAAAAGGCGATCACAATAACTCACCTTGAGCACTACGTGCTCTGGTGAGCTAAAAACTAACAGAAGAGGCATTTTTAAAACACAATATATATGAGCCATGGGGAAAGGTACTACAGTTAAGAACATCATGAAATTGACAATCTGAGCGGAACGTGATTAGATGGTGAGCGTGATTGGAACGCTTTATGAGCGAAATGGAATTTTGTGCTCTTAACTCAATCTGAGCGGAACGGAAAAAAGCAATCACAATGTTATGAATGAGTGAACGCTTTATGAGCGGAGCATGAACAGTAAATGTTAACTTTAAGATGTTCTTAACTGTAGCTGACTTTTGTAAACAGTGCAGATGCAGATCAGTCTGTGCATTCAGTCATATCAATATCTACACTGTTCACATATACCTTACATTCTCTTGTAAGAAGTTTCTGTTAACTTGTCTAGATTCTAATAAGACGATGTACAGGCTGATCTGATCTGGTCTTATACTACACACCAGATATGTTCTATATGTGTGAGTAAGTCTAGAGCTCATGGATAGGAATTGGGAGTCTGACATGTAAATCCCCTTTTAGCGGGAAAAGATGTCGCTCCATTCCATGTTACTCCATGATGAAGTGTTAACCCTTTCCCTCATATAGACGCTTTCTGACGCCTCTGCAGCAGACCGCTTTTTGAAAACATAGTGACAAAAGAAGAAATTGCACAAAACGAGCAATTTCTCCTTTTGACACAATGTTCCACTTTTAGTCATAGGTTATCCATCCAATTATAGAGATTTCCAATTTTTTTGACAAAATATGTTCAAAGTCGTCTGCTGCAAAATTGCCGTATGAGGGAAAGGGTTAAGGAAATTATGTGACGTGGTCCCTGATAATGATTATCATCATTTGTGACATTTGTTATATCCCAAGAAGGCATAGGGCCAAAATATTGAATAAAAGAATGTTTTTATTGTCATAAATATTTAATTACCTACGGATTATAACTTTTAAATATATTCAATTTTTGATTGAATGCCAAAAAGTTAAAATTGACCGGAAAGGAATATGCCCATATAAAAGATGCGCATGAACAACATTTTTAAATATAAAAGCATTATTCTACCAGAAACAAACAAGATTAGAATTTAAGTAAAATATTGAATATAAAAAAAAAGGGAAAATAAATACTTCCAATATCGAGGTGTTTTAAATCTTTTTTAAAAAAATGTTCAGATATTTTCAAAGTAGTCAACACTAAAGTGGATGTCAGAGATATAGATAATTACCCTGAAAGTGTTCCTCTGGCTCCACAAAGCTGCCTTTGAATTTGGCCTGTTTGTCCTTGAGTTGTGTCATCTTTCTCTTTATGTTTGTCAGGATAGTCATTTCCTCTTGTCTCTGCTTCTCTGCCTGTCTCCTTAATATCTTATTGATCATCTGACATCCCCTGTAAGTACAGAAGTTTTGTTTTGTTGGTGTTTTAATTCATTTTCAAAAGTAAAATAGTTATATCATGGCAACAGAAAACAAATTATTTATCTCAGTGTGAAAAACCTGTACAAGGCTAAAATATGTGCCTTGCCAAAAGGCACTGCCTGATGACCATCATGAGCAGGGATTGACCACAAGGCATGATGACCATTGTGAGTAGGGATTGACCACAGGGCACGATGACCATTGTGAGCAGGGATCGCACACAGGGCACGATGACCATTGTGAGCAGGGATTGACCACAGGGCACAATGACCATCGTGAGCAGGGATTGACAACAGGGCACGATGACCATTGTGAGCAGGGATCGACCACAGGGCACATGAACATTGTGAGCAGGGATCGACCACAGGGCAAAATGACCATTGTGAGCAGGGACCGCACACTGGGCATGATGACCATTGTGAGCAGGGATCGCGCACTGGGCATGATGACCATTGTGAGCAGGGATCGCGCACAGTGCACTATGACCATTGTGAGCAGGGACCGACCACAGGGCACAATGACCATTGTGAGCAGGGATCGCATACAGTGCACTATGAACATTGTGAGCAGGGATCGACCACAGGGCAAAATGACCATTGTGAGCAGGGACCGCACACTGGGCATGATGACCATTGTGAGCAGGGATCGCGCACTGGGCATGATGACCAGTGTGAGCAGGGATCGCGCACAGTGCACTATGACCATTGTGAGCAGGGACCGACCACAGGGCACAATGACCATTGTGAGCAGGGATCGCATACAGTGCACTATGACCATCGTGAGCAGGGATCGACCACAGGGCACGATGACCATCGTGAGCAGGGATCGACCACAGGGCACGATGACCATTGTGAGCAGGGATCGACCACAGGGCACGATGACCATTGTGAGCAGGGATCGCACACAGGGCACTATGACCATTGTGAGCAGGGATCGAACACAGGGCAGGCAGGCACTATGACCATTGTGAGCAGGGATAAAACACAGGGCAGGATGACCATTGTGAGCAGGGATCGACCACAGGGCACATGAACATTGTGAGCAGGGATCGACCACAGGGCAAAATGACCATTGTGAGCAGGGACCGCACACTGGGCATGATGACCATTGTGAGCAGGGATCGCGCACAGTGCACTATGACCATTGTGAGCAGGGACCGACCACAGGGCACAATGACCATTGTGAGCAGGGATCGCATACAGTGCACTATGACCATCGTGAGCAGGGATCGACCACAGGGCACGATGACCATCGTGAGCAGGGATCGACCACAGGGCACGATGACCATTGTGAGCAGGGATCGACCACAGGGCTTGATGACCATTGTGAGCAGGGATCGCACACAGGGCATGATGACCATTGTGAGCAGGGATTGACCACAGGGCACAATGACCATCGTGATCAGGGATTGACCACAGGGCATGATGACCATCGTGAGCAGGGATCGACCACAGGGCACGATGACCATCGTGAGCAGGGATCGACCACAGGGCACAATGACCATTGTGAGCAGGGACCGCACACTGGGCATGATGACCATTGTGAGCAGGGACCAACCACAGGGCACAATGACCATTGTGAGCAGGGATCGCATACAGTGCACTATGACCATCGTGAGCAGGGATCGACCACAGGGCACAATGACCATCGTGAGCAGTGATCGACCACAGGGCACAATGACCATTGTGAGCAGGGATCGACCACAGGGCACGATGACCATTGTGAGCAGGGATCGCACACAGGGCACATGAACATTGTGAGCAGGGATCGAACACAGGGCAGGCACTATGACCATTGTGAGCAGGGATAAAACACAGGGCAGGATGACCATTGTGAGCAGGGATCGACCACATGGCACATGAACATTGTGAGCAGGGATCGACCACAGGGCAAAATGACCATTGTGAGCAGGGACCGCACACTGGGCATGATGACCATTGTGAGCAGGGATCGTGCACAGTGCACTATGACCATTGTGAGCAGGGACCGACCACAGGGCACAATGACCATTGTGAGCAGGGATCGCATACAGTGCACTATGACCATCGTGAGCAGGGATCAACCACAGGGCACGATGACCATCGTGAGCAGGGATCGACCACAGGGCATGATGACCATTGTGAGCAGGGATCGACCACAGGGCTTGATGACCATTGTGAGCAGGGATCGCACACAGGGCATGATGACCATTGTGAGCAGGGATTGACCACAGGGCACAATGACCATCGTGAGCAGGGATCGACAACAGGGCACGATAACCATCGTGAGCAGGGATCGACCACAGGGCATGATGACCATCGTGAGCAGGGATCGACCACAGGGCACGATGACCATCGTGAGCAGGGATCGACCACAGGGCACGATGACCATTGTGAGCAGGGATCGACCACAGGGCACGATGACCATTGTGAGCAGGGATCGAAATTAGATTCAGATGTGGTTTTTTTTCAAACTATCCGATTAAATTACACAATGTCTATCAGGAAGTTTCTTAAAATCCCTGGTGATTTATTGGAAAACTATGTAAGGCCAAATCATACTGAGCAAAATGTTAAGTTTAATCTAGATCACACTAGTCTCAAATGCCCTAAGGTCATCCAGACCTTTGTGCAAACATGTCTAGTATAATAATTCGCATTAAACTGTCCTTTAAATATATACAACAATATATTTGGATTATAAATGTGTGAAATACATATTTATAATATTTATATCAATTATATGTTCTTTTACAAGAGCACCGCGTACGGCACAGAAGCTCGACTTATAGAAAACAGAAAAAAAGCTGAGGGTCATGACAATAGCTCTTGTTTTTTTTTCAAAAACGCCGAGCTAAAATGATATTTAATATTTTTCTTATATTAATAAATTCACAGTGATTTGGCCAAAAGATCTGATAAATATGACTTGGAAGAAAATACATAAAGGTCAGGATCAGGTTAATTTTGTTAAGTAATACATCCAGAGTACATAGAGAATAGATACCTTGATGCGAGTCTGTTCTGGGCTTCAAAGTCTGCTACAACATGCCTGAAGTAATGGCTGGCATATATTCTCCTTTGAAACAGAAGGAAGGTGAAACAGACCACATCCCAAGCTAGACCAGAGTTGTCTGCTGCTACTGTACATGTGGCTGAGGCTGTAATAAATGAATACTTGTTGAAACAATAGGCCCAATAAGGGCCAGTATTGCTCCACTCTCATTAGGCAAAAATCAAATCACTATTGCCAAATAATGCAAAACAGCCCTGTCATCCTAGCGGCCATGTTTTGAAACCATTCACAATAACATAAGCTTGACTGGCTTTCAGTGAGATAAGCAAAAAATGATAACATTACAAGAAACACTGCTGTGAATGTTGGAGCATTTTAAGCCCTGGAAATGCTTACCTGAGTCACGTCAACCACATAGTCAATGCCAATAACTTATTTTGCGAACACTGTTAACAAGATTTTGCTTCAATTTGGCCTAGTGACCCTGTTTTTGATCCAACATGATCCATATTTGAACTTGGCCAAGATAGCATCAAGACAATCATTTTGACAACATTTCAACATGCTCAAGTTAAAAATACTGCTTCTAGAGTTAACAAGATTTAAATTTCCTTCCATTTCGCTGTGTGACCTAGTCTTTGACCAGACAAGACACATATTCAAATCTGGCCCTGATATTAAACAAACACTAATTCAGAAAAAGTTTCAACATGCTCAAGTTAGAAATAAGGCTTCTAGAGAGTTAACAAGATTTACCTTCAATTTGGCAATATGGCCTAGTTCTGGACCCAACATGGCCCATATTAAAGAACAAGAGGCCCAAGAGGGCCAGTATCGCTCCACGGCCATAAGGCAAAAATAAAATCTCCAAACAGCCCTGCCCCGTGGTAGCTATTTATTTTACCAACCACCATGGCTTAAAGGAATCTTGTAGAGTGTCACCAAAGGAATGTTTCTGCAAAATTATTTGAAAATATGCCCGACACTTTCGGAGGAGAAGATTTTTTAAGTTTTCACTATGGTCATATAGGTCAAAATAGCCCCGCCCTCTGGCGGCCATGTTTTTCGACCAATCAACATGGCTTGAAGGAATCTGATAGAGGGTCACCCAATGAACATTTCTACAAAATTATTTGAAAATCGGCTGAACACTTTCGGAGAAGAAGATGTTTTAAGTTTTCACTATAGCTATATAACGCAAAAAAGCCCCGCCCCCTGGCGGCCATGTTTTTCGCCCAATCAACATTTCTTGAAGGAATCTAATTAAGGTTCACACAAGGAACATTTCTACAAAATTATTTGAAAATCGGCCTGACACTTTTGGAGGAGAAGATTTTTTAAGTTTGCTCTTTAGCCATATAGGCAAAATAGCCCCGCCCTGTGACGGCCATGTTTTTTTACAAATCAACATGGCTTGAAGGAATCTGATAGAGGGTCACCCACGGAACATTTCTACATAATTATTTGAAAATCTGCTGAACACTTTTTGAGAAGAAGATTATTTAAGTTTTCACTATAGCTATATAAGGCAAAAAAGCCCCGCCCCCTGGCGGCCATGTTTTTCGCCCAATCAAAATTTCTTGAAGGAATCTAATAAAGGGTCACCCAAGGAACATTTCTACAAAATTATTTGAAAATCGGCCTGACACTTTCGGAGAAGAAGATTTTTTAAGTTCTCACTATTTTTTTCTTTCGGTTGCCATGGAAACCAGAATTTTGAATGGATCAAAAAAATTTGAAGGAATTTAGTAGAGGACATTGAGAGGATGCTTCCCATGAAGTTTCAACCAAATTGGCCAAGTGGTTAGGGAGAAGAAGTCGTTTAAAGGAAAAAGTTAATGCACGCACGCACGCACGGACGCACAACGGACAATTCGCCATGACATAAGCTCGACTGGCTTTCAGCCAGTGGAGCTAAAAATTGGCCTAGACATCATCAAGACAAACATACTGACCAAGTTAATTATTCTGACAAAGTTTCAACTTGCTCAAGTTAAAAATGTGACTTCCAGAGTGTTAACAATATTTTCCTTCACTTTGGCCTAGTAACCTAGTTTTTCACCAGACATTACTCATATTTGACCTTGGCCTAGATATCATCAAGAAAAACATTCTGACAAAGTTTCAAGTTGCTGAAGCAAAAAATGTGTTCCCTAGATTGTTAACAAGATATTTCTAAAATTTTGCTTACTGACCTAGTTTTTGATCGGACATGACCTATATACAAACTTAGCCTTGATATCATCGACTGAAAATTGTTACAACCTACTTAAGTTAAAAATGTGGCCTCCAGAGTGTTATCAAGATTTTCCTTCAATTTGACCTTGTGACCTAATTTTTCACCCGACATGACCAAATAAACATACTTGGCCTAGATATCAAGATAAACATTCCAACAAAGTTTCAAGCTGTGAAGCAAATAATGCGTGTTAACAAGATATTTCTAAAACTGTGTCCAATGACCTAGTTTTTGACCGGACATGACCTTTATTAAAACTGAGTCTTGATAATATCAAGACATTTAATCTGACATGCTCGAGTAATAAATGCAACCTCCAGAGGGTTAACAAGATTTTTTTACAATTTGACCTTGTGACGTAGTATTTCACTTGACTTGTTCCATATTCGAACTTGGCCTAGATATCACCAAGACAAACATTCTGACAATTTTTCAAGCAGCTGTAGCAGAAAATGCAGTCTTTATGGAGTCTCCAAGATATTTTCAAATTTGGCCTAGTTTTTTACCACACATGATCTATATCAAAATTCAGTCTGGATATCATCAAAACATTTAATCTGACAAAATTTCAATATGCTCAAATTAAAAATTAGGGCTCTATTGCAGGGTTAACAAGATTTTACTTCAATTTGACCTCATGACCTATTTTTTGACCTGACATGACCCATATTAGAAATTGGCTTAGAAATCAGCAAGATAAACAAACTAAACAAGTTTCATGAAGATTGTATGATAAAAGTGGCCTCTAGAGACAGAAGGCGACCACAAAAACTCACCATGAGCAATTCATGCTCAGGTGAGCTAAAAATGGAGGCATTACACGAGACATTGCTGAACAATTTAAGCATCATAAGAAACAGCGCTGAAAACGTAAGTATGTTATAAGAAAACTTGATGAAAAACTTGGAACATTACAAGAAACATTGCTAGAAAAGCTTTAGCATTATATGGCTGAAGTTGTGAGTACATCATAATGATACTAGTTGAGACAAGGGGGCCAAGATGGCCCTTTATATCACCTGAGTGAAAGTATAGTAGCAATTGTATAACTGCTAATATCTGAAAAATTTGATCAATTTATTTATTTATTGGGGTTTTACGCCGCTTTCAACATTATTTCAGTTATATCACAGCGACAGTTCACTTATTCTGATCCCTGGGTAAACAAACCAGTACTAGGCTAGAAAATGTGCCTTGCCCGAGGGCACTCCACCATGACCGTAGTGCCGTGACTGGGGATCGAAATCCCCGATGCTAACCACTCGACCACAGCGGATTAATGAAAAATTTGATCAAGAGTGGGAATGAAACTGCAAGCCAAGAAGTAGACACTGTAAATGAAACAGCTTTTAAGTAAAGGACATTTGTAATAATGTATTAAATCTTTAAAGATTTTGAGAAGGAACCACCAAAGAAACATTCCTTTGCAATTTGGTTGATTTCAGTCCAACGGCTTAAGAGGATATTTCAATAGAAGCCAAAAGTTCATTTTACCCCTTTTCCAATCAATATGGCTTAAACAAATCATGTGGGTCACTAAAGGAACAATTCTGCTAAAATATCTTGAAATCAAACATGACCTTTATGAAGAAAGGAATTATAAAGTTTTACCCCTTTTTGTGATTCTGCCTGTGCTCAATGTTTTCAAACCAATCAATATGGCTTGAACGTTTCTACCGAATTAACTTTTCTCTCAGTAATTATAACTTCATTTATAAAGATTTACAACGCTTTATCCTAGAGATTTTCATAGTTGTTTGTGAGAAAAGGTAGGCATAACTTACTATCCGGGTAACTATGGGCCGGTTTAAGACAGGTCAATCCAAGAAGCTGTACAAGCCAACAGGCATTATTCACCATTGTCTCTATGTACACACAGCCAGGAAGCTGCAATCAAAGGAAGAGTAAACTCATCTTTTTGAAATAATATCTCTCTTTGAATCAACTCTATATTTTCGTTACCCAAAATAATTGTCTCAGTGAGAGGATTCTTTTGAGTACCCAAAACATAGAATTTTAGTCATATAAAGATTTTGGAAAGTGATATACACACCTTATCTAGAGCTCTGTATATGGGCTGAACTCTACATCAACAAATCACAGGTCATTTGTGACAAATGTAGATCAAGATGAACCTGCTCATCACAACAGCTTCATCTGGCTCTTCACTGTATACCAATTTGTCACAAAGGTTTAAACAAGAGGCCCATGAGGGCCTATGCTCTACTGGTATGGTTATTTGGTCATTTTCAATCCAGAGCATGTATGTATGGTGAAGATCGGATAGTAAATGGAGGCTCTTTTGTGTTCACAAGCTGTATTATAGCAATTTTTACAATTTCATGGACCATAATCCAGTCTTGCATGGACGGATCTGGCTGATTTTCAAAAGGCTCTCATCAATATTTAACTACTATCTAAGTTTGGTGAAGATCAGATAGTAAATGGAGCCTCTATTGTGTTCACATGCTCAATTATAGCAATTTGGATAATTTCAAGGGCCATAATCCAGTCTTGCATGGGCGGATCTGGCTGGTTTACGAAAGGAACTGAGCTCTCATGCATATCTAACTACTGTATAAGTTTGGTTGAGATACAATCAAAAGTGAAGACTGTATCGTGTAAACAAGCTCTTTTATAGCAATTTTGACCACTTCAAGGGCCATAATCCAGTCATGCATGGGCGGATCTGGCTGGTTTTCGAAAGGAACCGAGCTCTCATGGATATCTAACTACTGTATAAGTTTAGTTGAGATACACTCAAAAGTGAAGACTGTATCGTGTTAACAAGAAATTGTTTACGGACGCACGCACGCACGGACGACGGACAAATCGCCACGACATAAGCCCTTCTGGCCTTTGGCCAGTAGAGCTAAAAACCACTTTCCAACATAAAACAAATCTGAAGCAGAAAGCTTTGAAAACATCTAGGCAAAAAAATGGAAAATCTCGTTTTGAGCAATTTTTACTTTTGTCAAATGACTTTAAAAATCCTCTTCTGCAGAGGCATCATAAAGTATCTGTATGTTGGAAAGGTCTAACATGACTTAATATGCCAAGGTTGGTTGTCCTGGACCACATTTCTTATCTACATAACATTATTATATAATAAAGATAATTAGAAAATCAAAAATCATCTTTCCTAGGATAATGATTTTTGGCCTGATGATATTTTATGATGTCACATAATTTATAATATCTTCACTTCCAATGTGATATAATATTGGCCCAATAAAAATCACCAGAAACATAGGTACATTTCATCAAACACTTCACCAGTTAGGAGAAATGAGTAATTCATTTGCCAATAAAATGTAAATACATGAAAAGTTTACTAACCCTTGTGATACTTACCAGCTAACAACAAACTTGTGCTGACACAGTCATTAAATTGATTATATGGATATATTTATCATGTGGGATAAAAGTTCCAGTTTCCAAAATTTAACAGTGAAATTCAATAAGTTAACACACCTAAACACTAATATAATAAATGAAAGAAAGTTTCATTTTAAAATGTTGAACGTTTTTGAGTTATGAGGTAAGGTTAAAGTTTTGTGATGAAGCAGACGACAACGTTGCCAAGGGTATCACTAAACTCGACTCTTTTTCTTTGAAAAAACAGACAAGCCAAAAAAGGTTGAAAACATTGTGACAATGTATTTAAAACTTTCTGCTGCTGATGCGTTAAATTGTCAACAAGTGGGAAAGGGTTAAAAAAGTAAAAAGTATATGTCTGGTATCTTTGACTTACCTGAAGGGCTGCTTTAAACAGGAGCACAATGAAACAATAACCAATCAAGAAGTTCCATCTGAAATTGAAATCAATACCATGATTCAACACAAAATTGATAAATCAAACAACTTTTTCAATAAGTTCACACAACTGAGGGGATTCATTACTAAAACAATTAATTATTAAATATGCCAAAAACAAGATGCCCAAGAGGGCCAGTATCGCTCCACTGCATTAGGCAAAACATGAATTACTAATAGTATAAAAGGCAAAATAGCCTAGGCATTTGGTTGCCATGTTTTAAGAACAATCAACATGGTTTGAAGGAATCTGAAAGAAGGTCACATAAGGAACATTTTTACAAAATTATTTTTTAATTCTATTTTTAAATCATCCACATATTTTGGACTCCGAGAAGAAGATTTTTTTTTCACTAAAGCCATATAAGGCAAAACAGCCCCGTCCCTGGTGGCCATGTGTTCAACCAATCAACATGGCTTGAAGGAATCTGATAGAGGTTCACTCAAGGAACAATTCTACACAATTATTTGGAAATCGGCAAGATACATTCAGAGAAGAAGATCTTTTAAAGTTTTCACTATAGCCATATAAGGCAAAACAGTCCCATCCCTGTCAGCCATGCTTTTCAACAAATCAACATGGCTTGAAGGAATCTGATAGAGGCTCACCAAAGGAACATTACAGTTTGGGAGGAGAGGATCATACCTACTGAGTTTAATCAAAATCCATACAGTGGTTTAGGAGATGTCATTTAAAGAAATTGTTGACGACGGACATCAGACTATCACAATAGTTCACCACTTTGTGCTCAGGTGAGCTTAAACAAGAGGGCCATGATGTCCCTGGACTGTTAATCTGAGTTATGTAATGTGATTTGTCATGCCAATCACAATTACTGATTTTGCAGTCAGGTAAGCTAATATTAGAGGCCCAGTAATATATAAGATTTAGGCCTTTCAGTTTCAGACAAGAAGATTTTCAAAGTTTTTCCCTATATATATATCTCTCTCTATATTAAACAGGTGACCCCCGCCGTTGGCCCAATTTTGACCCCAGAGGCATAATTTGATTTTTTTGAAGAGGATCTCTAAACAATACTATACACCAAATATCTAAGCTCTAGGCCTTTTGATTTCAGACAAGGCAACCAGAGTTCTGCGTGGAACTAGAAAGATCACTGAAGGTGATGAATACCCCCAGCTGGTGCCTGACAATATATATATGTATGAGAAATTCAAGGGGCCATAACTCATTTAAAAATAATTCCAGTGCAACATTCCGACAATATGCACAACTAGGCTTGGTATCAATCATTCTTGTGAAGTTATATTAAATTTTGATCAAGGGTTGCTGAGAAATAGTGTTCACAAAAAAGGACATATATGTAATATGTATGAGAAATTCAAGGGGCCATAACTCATTTAAAAATAATTCCAGTGCAACACGCCCGCAATATGCACAACTAGGCTTAGTATCAATCATTCTTGTGAAGTTATATTGAAATCTGACCAAGGGTTGCTGAGAAATAGTGTTCACAAGAAATGTCCATAGATCAATGGACCGACCGACAAGCGTGACTCCTATATAGTCCCCATCAGGGCTCCGGAAATTTTGAAATCCCAATCGGTCCGGGTGAAATAATTTTTTACCCCCCCCCCCCCCCCCCCCCCCCCCCCTCCTTTTACCCTCCTTGAAAAATATCAAATTTGAACACTTTAAAAAAAAAATGAATTTCGTGTTTATTTCAGGTTACCTTGCATAGATGGATGTATAACAGTGTCATCAATCGATAATGTCAATGTAGAAGTACTTAACAAATCGTAATTTACCAAAATTTGCAGACGAACATAACAACACACATGTTTACATTGCTCGTTCGTACTTAAAAATGTTCGACCCATAATCCAATATCGTACTTACTAGGAAATGATTGGTGGTGCACAGAAGATACGTTTTTATCTTATTTACTGCTTTGTTTGTAGGGTTATCATTGCTTTGTCTATATACAAATAAACCTTTTACTAAAAAGAATGTCTTGTTGTTTTTGAATTACCATGTAAAATATATCGACCATAATTCTGTTTTTAGGTAAGTATGCTTATTCACTTGTCTTCAAAGGTAAAGTTTGCGTTATGTTGCAGCTAGCCACTACTTTTCTCAATTATGCAGCTCATTGAATGATGTAGAGTTCGCCCCTGTGCCACGTCGAGGCCTTTGAGCAACTCCGTTTTGCTTTCCAACCATAACAGCAGCACCGTCAGAACTAACCCCATATACCTTTCTAATATCTATGTCGCAGGCTCTGAGATAGCCAACAAGGGAAGAAAATACGACATTGGCATCTGCAGCCGTAAGTTTGATCAAAGTCAAGTAACTTGTTTGCAGTATGCCCTTATCCAAGTAAATAATAAACACTATTAAGTGTTTCTCCATACCAAGATCAGTGCTTTCATCTATCATCAGGCCCAGCGCTGGGCTCTGTCTGAGTTTTTCTATTAGACTATCGTCAAGAGACTGGGAAATAAAAAAATTATAAACTCCGTACAAGCACCGTCTTCTTGGTACAGATTTTTTTTGTCAGACACGTGCCGTTACATAATTGTAGCTCACAGAGCTCTGCGTACATAGATATCGGCATATGGCTTTTAGCGACAGTGTAAGCAGTTCTTATTAGTCGGCATACAGCAGCCTCTATTTTGTCAGATTCCTTATTTATACATTCCGAGACTAAAGGAATCTGCCTCGACTGAATGTCTGAGTCCAGCTTTAAAGAATTCAAATGCCCACTACTGCCCTCGTGTTCACGTAAAGACAAGACACGAAAATTTGTCGAACCAGACTGAGAGAACTTCGATTTGCTTTTGTGTAAAATACAAAGTGAACAGAACATTTCGATTTTCTGACTTGAGCCACTTGAACTCCTCTAGCCTTGACATTTGGAAGAATTTAGCTACAGAACTGTCATCACTTGTTGTCTTTTTACGAGCTTGTTCGGAGGACGCCCCACAGCTGAGCTTTCTTTTTCTCTCTTTAGCATTTTGCTCATGTACCGATCCACTTTTCATGATTGAAAACGCATCCCGTTTTTTACCCATTTGATCAACCGGTTTTCCAGGCCGGATCGTATGAATTGGGTTGCCAGCCCAACATACTAACTCAGTCGGTTTGCCAATCCGACTGTTTGAGTCATTATGAACCGGTTCCCCAAACCAAAGACCTAATAACGTTATTAGGTCTTTGCCCAAACCGGTTCTCTTTGTCAACATGATCCGGGTTGCCAATCCGGTCATTTGACTTTTTGAACATCGCAAGTAAATTGCGTTGAGCCATTTCAATAAAGTATCGAAAGACAAATGAACTTAAAACTTCTGCATTATATAGACACGATAAAACTTTGAGTCATAACAAATCGAATTCTAATTATCGACATCAATAACATTTCCAATTATAAGCACCTTTAATGTTCCATAATGGTTTTAAACAGCGTAGACCGTTTGTAACAGTTTGAAAATTACAAACATTCCGAAACGAAAATAAAAATAATTTATCAATTAGCCGTTCAGACCGGACTTGGACCGATTAAAATATGTTAAACTGATCAACTAGTAATTAGCAAACACTTTTAAAGAAGCCTTTAACACATGCATTATCTGTCAAACCGAAGGGAGTAAATATATAACCGATTGTCACACCTCCTGGACCGATTATCGGCGGCTTATCTTGATTACGTCACGGTAAGTGACTCTCTCGACGGTTATCCTACGCTTTAGAAACAAAGAGCGTGTGTACTTACTAGGATTTTATTGGTTTTTCGTTTACACAGTGACATGTATAGCGTAGGTATTAACGAAATTTTATAAATTTTATAAAATCTCGGACCGATTTTTTTACAAGTTTTAAGATTGCAATCGGTCTAGGGATTCGAATTCCGGTCCAGACCGGCACTTTTGTCGGTCTTTCGAACCCCTGGACTCCCCATATACTATGTATCTGGGGGTATAATTAATTTCTTTAAACAACTTTGAAAGGGGATACCATTCCTACCAAGTTTAGTCAAAATCCATACAGTGGTTTAGGAGATGTCGTTTGTAGGAAAATGTGAACAGACAGAGAGACAGACGGTAGGTGATCACAATAGCTCACCCTGCACTTTGTGCTCAGGTGACCTAAAAATCCAGACTTACGCTCTCAGGAGCTTCCTCAAGGGCTTTATAAGGAATTCTTGTCCAAACCACATGAAACAGAAGACTGCTATGACATAGCCCATACTGAACAGGTTGATCCTTGTTGTACCAGCAATGAACACTATGGCAAGAGTTACCCAGTACATGTAGGTGAACACAAAGTTCTTGATGATGTCTAGGTATGATCTGAAATACACAAGTCAATGGCTTTACACACAGGTTACAGATGTCACATGACAGCACAGTTGATTTGATTGTTAACTTACACACAAAACCTATTTAACCCTTTCCAACAAACAACAAAATTGAATGTGCAGCAGAAGCTTTTGAAAACATTTAGTCGAAAATATGACAACCTGGCATTAAAAAATAAAATGCCCGTTTTCAATTCACTTCTGTGTTATGTAATCATTTTCCCCATACTGATCGAAATATGGTATTTGGACCCTAGGAAATCTCAATGCTACATAATAATTATTATGAACTTAAGTCGAAATCATTGCTGCAAAGGGAGAATTGCTCATCATGAGTAATAAGTTATCAGATTTCTAAAGATTTTTAAAGGTTCTTAGATCATTCACTCATACATCAGTAATCATTTGCAAATTTGAATAGTTTGTTTTGATTTGTGTTTAGATTTTCCTCATATATATTGGACATCATTTGCAAATGAAAATTAACAAATTTGAATAGAACTTGTTTTGAATGGTGTTGAACTTTTTCACTCATACATGGAATATTACATGCAAATTGAAATCAACATATTTGAAAAAGAGTTTTGTTTCCAATGGCGTTGAACATTTTCCCATGGCAAATGACTTTAGATTCTTTTGAAATGCCATTTTTGGGATAGGGGCTTTTGCCCCTACCCATTTCTAGCATGTTTTACGCAAATTTAACTTATGGCTGCAATTGTGTTAAACGTTTGTATACATCTTCAAAAGTCTAGTTTTTGATTGGTTAACATCTGCTTTACACTGCTTTAATTGGTTCGACAGAATAACTTTTGAAAACAATCTGCCAAAATGAGAAATTTCTTCTTTTGCCACAATGTTTTCAACTCTATTTAATGATAGATTTTTCCGTTATTGAGGTTTACCATATTCTATACCAAATATGTTCGAGGTCATCTGCTACAGATTTGTCATTTGTGGGAAAGGGTTATCCTCTTACGTAATCTTGGTGGTAAAATCTTCCACAGGAATCTTCATCTTAGCCTCAACATCAGGAATAATATCCTCATTACTACCTCCTTCTGGCTCCCCATCACCTCTCACTCTCTCTGACCTGAACACTCGCCACTGTAGACATACAAACAGCAGCTGGAAAAAGTCTGCAATCAGCTTAGTTGATTCTGGTCGGTGGAGATAGTCAGGTAGGTACAGCCATTTTTCTAACTGTCGATTGAAAAATGACTCCTCATCCCAGGCATATTCTGGAAATAGATCAGCGACATATGGTAATTTGTTGACCATCTGTTTTAGTATCATTCATACATTGGCATGTGAATTGTTTTATCAAAGACTATATATCACAAATATGGACAGTGAAGCCTCTGGTCAGACTGTGAAGTGCACAAGCTTGCATGCATCTTCAATGTTCAGCAGTAAAAACAAGACACTCTAAAACGCTTGATATATAGTGTTGTATAATCTCTTGTGGCCATATTGTGCAGTGCATGGAGAGCAACTGTTTGAACAATTTTGTTAGAGGGCCACTTAAAGAACATGAATTTATTTTGAAATTGGGCCAGGGGTTTAGAAGATGTATCGTAAAGTTGGCTATTTTTCTCTGGTCATCATCTTTTTCAAGTGAGTAACGCTTTAACCCTTTCCCTCATATAGACGCTTTCTGACGCCTCCTTTTGCCACACTGTTTTCCACTTTATGTCATAGGTTATCCATTCAATTATAGAGATTTTCTTTTTTTTGACAAAATATGTTCAAAGTCGTCTGCTGCGGAATTGTTGTATGAGGGAAAGGGTTAAACAATTTTGGCAGAGGACTGCTAAAGGAATATTTACAAAATTAATTTTGAAATTTTGAAATATGGCCAGAAGTTAAAGGTGATATCCGGAGTTTTTACTGTTTAGCCATTTTTTCCGTTCAAACAACTGAATTTATTGTCAGAAATGTGTTAATGAGGTATTTTTTTCAAAAAAAATTGCGAAAATGCCTTTAATCGGCTATTTAATTTGCACCGGACATAATTGTTGCGAAATGGGTACTCGCTTACGTCCCCTTAATTTATTGATCGATGACGTCATAGGTCTCGTGCGGTGTGTGATCTGCACAACGGTTACTGCATATATCTATACATGTTTACGTGTCGGAGGTAATTATTGTGACCGAAATATCATTGAAAAATAAATAAAAAATGGTAATTTGTGTTGCTTATGGGTGTGATTCCAAGACTGGAACCAGTATAGTATGTCTTTTTAAATTCCCCACGGATCCAAAGAGAAAGAAGATGTGGATAGATCGTCTAAATAGAGGACGAACTGCAACAAAGAAATTTGTGCCTAGTTCTTGCTCCCGATTGTGCATGAAACATTTTGAGGACGATCAATACAGCATTAACCCAAAACTTGCAGAATCAATTGGTTACAATCAAATTGTTCGTGTTAAACTGACGCGATTCCTAAAGTTGTTTCACAATCCAACAAAGCAACCACCCAGAGAGAGAAAATCGGCACTGGCCATTTCAAGAAAAAAGTTTACAAACGAGGTAGGTTGAATATTTAAGAAACTATTTGTTTTAGTTTTCAGAATCATAATTGTTAACATTGAAACAATGGACCAATTAACAATGAATTGAATATGTCAACGGGCCCCTCGAATGTTGTAAAACGGGTAAACACTTATCTATGTAAGATTAGATGTGATACCCCTAATTGGATTTAAAATACTGTGTTTATTATGTAGATTTTCTATGTGCAGTATTGATTAGCGATTCTTTGATTGTTCAAACTGGTGTTAATTGTGACAGTAGTGTATAATTAGAGCAATCATATCACCACAACACTGTCACTAGTAAACCACATGGCCCATATTGGTATTTATGGATTTCAGAGCCCTTCCCTTAATTCCCTTATTGATTAATACCCTTTACTCTTAGAGTCTAAACCCTTTTCTCCATACAGCACATTTGCAGCAGACGACTGAAAATGTCTTTGCAAAAATGTTCAAAATCCCAATAAATGAAAGTTTTATCATTTATTAATAAGAGTTGAAAAGAGTGTGGCAAAAGGTGAAATTGCTCAGTATGAGCAGTTTCTCCTGTTGTCCGGTAAATTCAAAAGATGTCTGCTGCAGATGCATCAATATGTGTCTTCAATTGGGAAAGGATTAACATATTTTCTGTTATATAATTTTCAAAATCATCTGCTTAAAAAGGTCTGCCCCAAAAAAATGTCAAAGGTGGACAACTAGAATTAAAATGTTAACATAGAGATAGTTGAAAACATTGTCAGAAAATGTGTTTTATGAGCTTGTGTGTAGAATTTTGGGTATTTTTTACATTCTGTTTACCAATATATGCTTATAAATGCATTTCATGTTATAACTTTCAGATCAAAATAAAGAGCAGAGAGAAAACACAAGAAAATACTATTTATGCGCCATTTTCCGCAGATGAAAACATATATATATACAAAGCTGTTCCCGTACATTCCAATGTTATAACCACAAACCCTACAAATTCCTTTCAAGTTTATGGAACTGAAACATTTTATCACATACTGTATAATGAAATCAACATCACATAATTTGCTTGAAAAAGATGTTGACAAAAGCAGAAGTTGTCATTCATAATAAGCTGTTTTTGCCGCAATGTTTTCAAAAGTTATCTACATTTTGTTCCTAAGGGGGACATTTTTCAGCACAAACGTTTTATTTTCATGTTTTATTGCTGTATATATGTGTAGGTAAAGATTACAAGTAACATGTTATCAACACACAATGCCAAAACATAGACACATTCGACTTTAAATATTTCCTTGATATACAAATTACAATTTTGATTTATAACATTCGGCAATTTGAAAAGTCGTCTGTTTCAATAACGTCTGACAGCTGGACAATTTCAATGAGAATGTTGATACAGAGTAGAAAGTATTCTGTCAAAAGGTAAATTTGCACATATTTCACCTTTGCTCACAATGTTTTCAAAAGTCATCTTCTTTGAGACCAATAAAATGTCTGCATGTTGTATAAGGTTCAATTATTACACGTCAAAATATTATTATATGGCTGACTTATAATTGTAACAAGCTGAAGATGAAGTTTTTAAGGCATTGTGGGAGAAATACAAAGTATAAAAAGGAGCAATAACTTTTTTGTTTACACAATTTTAAAATATTTTGAAGATAACATTCTGACAATTAATATTTCTTATAATGAATTATAAATAGTAAATAAAAAAAGACATTTTGTATTTTAAAATAGTATTGTCTCCCATTCATTAACAACATAGTATCTGAAATGTTTTTACAATGAATACAAGTATAACATCTTCTTAAGGGATCTTGATACATAGGCACGGAGTACGGACAAAACCCCCACGGGACATTAACCCTATAGGACAAAACCCCATAGGACAAAAACCCATTGGACAAAACACCCTTGCCTAAAAGTAAAAAGTGGACAATACCCCCATGGGTGTTTGTTATTAATATATAGATGTGTTAAATTCCATATTAAGATGATACAATTACACCTTACTGATCCCAGACCAATTAGGGAAAAATTATATAAATTTGATATATTTTTAATTAGTTGTTCACAGGTATTAATTAACACATAACACACAATTACAACTTATATACAGTTTAATGGCTTTATCAATAATTATTAATACGTTGTTCACGGGTTTTGACTAATAAATTCAATGCATCAAAGATAATTGATTGCTATGAAAGTGTGTTTTAATTAGTTTTGGCAATCAAAATAAATGTTTGTTTGATACAAACAATGCATATGTTTTAAGTAAACCTATATAAATTGGTCTGCTAATCCGCTAAAGACTATATATATATAACAATTTTCTTTGGAGACATTCATGTTTCTTTGCTTCTTGGATTTTTGTAAACTGTGACACTATATCTTGGAAAGACAATTGAGGAGCATCTCCGTGGTGTTGGGCGATGCATTAGATGGAAGCTCCGTGATTAGACAAATAATGAAAATGAATTGGTGAACAAAATTGCTATGAAAAAAGAAATTACTCAAATTGAACAATTTCTCGATTTTTCAACAATCTTTTTCAAATGTGAATTTTGATATTTATTATTTTTTAAAAACTGCTCCTCAGTCTTAGTGTTACTTTAAAAGAAAATGAAAAACTTACATATTAAGATTTAATACTTTTTTTATTACAATGTGCTAATACTTTATATTACAATGTGCTACGACAGATTAAAAGTTTTGCATGTAAATTAAAAATATATAAATTTATTTCTTCTTATCATTTCCAATAACTTCCTATATGAACACAGCTATTCAACAGCAGTTCACTTATAACACGGCTGCCATTTCACATGAGTATTGATTGTTTTGGGGTTTAACGCCGTTTTCAACAATCTTTCAGTTCACCTACTGATATGTTTTCTGGTTTCCACACACTATTATTTCCCAGCTGCTTTTCCACATAGACTGTTAGCCCATTGGTGATCGACGAAATGACTCACCTGGAGTGACAGCCCGCATCGCTACCGACTGAGCTACCGGGTCTCTGCCTTCACATGAGTAACCCGTAACGTTGTCTCTACGAATGAAATCATTGTAGCAAATGGATCAATTCAACAGTATGCAATGTTTTATCACAATGTTTTCAAAAAAAATGTTTCCCTGATATACATTTAAAAAAAGAAAACATAAAATGAAAAGGAAATGATACTCCAACAAACAATAAATGCGAGGTTGAAATTGTGTTATGTTTACAGGTTTTGATTGAAGATAATTAAGAGTGTTTTAATTAGTTTGAATTTTTGAGGGGGTATTATCTACACTCTATTTTGATTAATTCAATGCATCAAAAATAATTCATTCGTATGAAAGTATGTTTTAATTAGTTTGTGCAATCAAAATAAATGCTTGTTTGATACAAACGATGCATATGTTTTAAGTTCATTTATATAAATTGGTCTTGATTAAAAATATAATTAATTGATACAGAAAACATTATAGGAAAAGGAAATTATACTCCAATAAACAATAAATGCGAGAAATACTCAAATTCAACTTCCTATTATGATAAAGTTGACATATCACACCTATGCTACTATATATTGTGCCATGTTTTGATAATGGAAACAATTAATTTGCTGATAGATACAAACATCTATTTTTAAATAAGTAAATATCCAAATTCAGACCGAAAGAATCAATTCATCAAATATAAAAACTTAATAAAATATTATTCTATAATGTTCATGGGGGTTTTGTCCAATGGGTTAAAATCCTAGGGGGGTATTGTCCCAAGGGTGTATTGTCCGACGGGGTTTTGTCCCACAGGGTTTATGTCCCACAGGGGTTTTGTCCTACACTCATAGGCACAAAGCCCCTCATAAAATTGGCATTTTTGAGACATTGTTTGATGCTTTACACAGCTTTCAACAATGTTTCAGTTAAATTGGAGCATTTCCCGAGTAAGTTACCAATACTAATGGTCCATTTATCCTGACACCAGTCAGTCGATCGTTATTCACTAATTGAACGCTGAGCAGCCATTTCTACCATATTTTAAAGGCTTGGGTACGACCCAACTGGGGATCGAACCTGCGACCTCCTGTACCTGAGTTGGAGGCTCCATCTCGAAACCACCAAGGCGGTCACATGAATGATGTGTAAAAGGAAATGAACTGGTATTGTTTATAACACATGAATGGTGACAACAACAAGAAAATTAACAATGTCCATGTAATAATTTTGGAAGTTCTCAGTATAATCTTTGGCTTATCATTTGCTTTACACTGGGTAGCTTAATCCACAATATTCTTGCAATGGAAAAGCATTCTGAATGGCCGTTACTGAACAGTCATGCGGCGAAAACTTTCCTAACTCTCTTCCCAAGAAGTCCATCTGATGAAACGTCCATACGCTGTGTGGCGATAGTCTAAAAGTAAAAGAAATTCAGGCAATTAACAGCTATGAAATTAAAAAGGGTTGCAGTAGACCACTAAAGTTAATTGACTGTCATGCATAAACAGAATATTAACCACTTCCCTTATGCAGAAGACATTTGAAGTCTTTTACAGCAGACACATTTCGGAAAAATTGTAATTTTACCATTCCTCACATTTAATTAACTTTATTTCAAATATTAACATGTAATGGCCTGTTATCCAGCCATAACAGCTTTTAGCAAAAGGTGTGCATACCCAAATTAGGAATAGGGTTATGTTATGACTACCGGTGTAATAATAAACCTGAAGCAAAGGGAATCACTAATAACCACTACCCTTAATAAAGTTAATCCTTTCCAGCAGTTTCAACTGGATTATTCTCGAAAAATGGTTTTAATTATTTAACCCTCGCAGAAAAAAGAAATTTTAACACAAACACTGTGTTACATGTTGCTGACACAGACTTATACATATGTCAAAGAATAAAGAGTCACATTGTGGAACGTCATCAAAGACTCTCCTTCCCTTGTTATGACTTGAGTTGACAGAAATTGAAACCATAGCATTTATAAGAATATGTAAGTAACGGAATATCTTTTTTGAAAAACATCTTACTCATGCATTCTCCTCCAAGGGTCCAGATTCCAGAACGTGATCAAAATAAGCAATTTCTAAAATATGCACATTGAGACAGTTCACAATGAATCCATCATGTTGTGTTAACCATCTGATTTGCTGTCTCATATTTGATATTTTACAGCATTTTGCCTCTGTGAACGATGTCATGTAAATACAGTTCCCACATAGGCATCTGGAATTTAAAAAGAAATACAATATGGATTATTCATATATATTTTGTTTAACCAGCTCTGAAAGTGACTTTTATGAAGGAATAGAACACTTACACAGAGGGTGTCATTAGGTGATCATTGTTGAAAAAAAAGAGATGCTACTCAAAATTATCAATTTCTCCGTTTGAAATGTTCAATCATTCAATGTTTAAAACTATAATCAGTCATTACAACTTCATGAACACAGACTTGTTTTACGTGTCGCGTACACGATTTCAAATGTGTTCGGACCGAGAATCATACGGGAAAGGAACATATTACTACATTTTTCTTGCTGGCAGTAGGCAAAATTAGCCTTAGGGAAATAAATATATCTTACACATTAACAATATGATTAACGCCTTTTATGATGTCTCGATATAACATATATGAAATACCTTACATTAAATAAGAAATCCTTCGGCCGGCCTTTTTTATTTGTGTTTACAGTCGTCGTCATTAATTGTAATTTAAAACACAGCAGCACATACTCGTCGTCTAATAACTTTACATAAATATCTAATATTTTTTGTATAAATCCTTCACTTATAAATGTTCGAGCATAATATGCATCAGAAAATAAAAAACTTACACTATTGAAACGTCTGGAATTTCATCCCCGATGTCTACATCGAACTAAGACTCGCTTTCTCCGGCGCTTCTTGGATCTCCAGAGGCAAATTGTTTAAATGGTTCATACAAATAGTGTATTATAGGTCCAGATTCGTTAATTTCAATGTTTGATTGATCACTGTCTACCAAAAAATCCATGTTTTCCTGTCGTTTACATTCACCTTGTTTACAAACTAATCTCGAGACGACCTATGACGTCACAATTCAAAGGGGAGTTACTCTAGTGCAGCCAAATTCAAGGGAAGTAAGCCATGTGGTATTTGTTTGTGAGTAGAAATTTGTAATTCGATAAATGTGAATAAAAACATATTTCATCTATTTTTGGTTATTAAAACAGTTTATTTTGGTTTAAATTGTCATATATTTTTATAAAATCTGTAAATAAAAACCTCCGGATATCACCTTTAAGGAGATGTATTTTTTGTTTTAATGGACCAGAAGTTTTAGAGAAGAAGACACGAGTGTGAGCTAATAAATCAACCTCTGGATATTTTCGACATGTACAGATTATGCCTGTTTCTTAAAATGTTTCTGTAAGAAAACTTTGGACAGATCAGACTGCATTGATGCCCAGGATGATTTGGATCTACGCTTGTCGAAAATGGGCTATGATTTGTTTTTCATACAGCAAGGCACATGTTCTGTTAAAATACAAGTAACTGGACATTTTTGGAACTTATTTATTCTATATTGATTGCTAAACAAGCTTTCAGCTTATAACAATCATGCACAATGTTTGTTTGCTTCCTGGAGACCTTACCAGTACTTGCACCTTTTCTGTGGAAAGAATCTCAAAAGCAGAAGCCCCTCATCACAGGTTTTCCACTTTTAGTCATACATTGTAGCTTATCCATTCGATTATAGAGATTTTCTATTTTTGACAAAATATGTTTAAAGTCATCTGCTGCAGAATTGTCGTATGAGGGAAAGGGTGAAGCTTATATAATCTTTTTTCTGATTCAGAAGACATTTGTCCAGTTTTTCTTCTCTGACAGTTGTTTTCAATTGATTGATTGATCGATTGATCTGGGTTAAATGCCAATTCAAAAAAGATTTTAGTCATATCATGGCGATCAGTTAACCTACCCATGTGTTTCCTGGCCTTTCTCACACCAGTGACTGGCTGATTTCCCACATAGACTGTTAGCCCATTGGTTTGTCAAACATCTGAGAGATTCTTGGACAGCCCATATGTCTCTATTGACTGAGCTACAGGGGCTCGGCAACAAAATAACAAATTTGGTCATAAGTAAGGTTTAACCATACTTACTGTAACACAGTCCCACTGGTAATCCGAGCACCAGTAAGAACTGTACAAGCAGTAATACCACCAGGATAATGGTATATATTGGCCAAAGTATGGTGTTTCCACGACGATTTAACAACAATATTAGTCCCAGAAAGAGGGCATAGATCACAGACAACACATCTACCCGAACACAGATGGTTATAGCTGACATGATGTAACACAGCTGAAATTAAAACATATTCATGGTAAAATGTGATAAAAAGAATTTTTACCCTTTCCCACATACAACTTTTGAAAATGTTGAGACAAAAGGAGTATTTTTTCCTCTTGTGACAATGATCAACTTTATTCAATTGTTATACTTTCAATATTATGTTTTCAAAGTCATCTGCTGCGGATTTGATGTATGTAAAGGGTTAATACTAACCACATAAAAAAAAATCATCAGCCATCATCTTTGAGAATATGGAAAATCTCTATAAATGAAAGTAGAATTATTGAATACAGTTCAAAACATTGTAGGAAAAGGAGAACTTGCTAACGATGAGCAATTTACTATTTGGAGTAAATAGTGTATGTTTGTGTTTGTAGTAGTGGTTTTGCAGATGGTTCTAATATAGTGTGTGACAGTTTAATTTTGTATCAATTGTGTTTCATGTCAATTCTATATGCGATTTCAAGAATATTTTGAAGTGACAGAGTCAATGAACTGTTGGAGATTGGTATGTAGATCTATTTTGCTTTACTTAAGAGATTTTTAGAGCTTTTATTAGATTGGATCCGTTCATTTGCAAGATATAGTTTTATAAGGTTCAAAAGCAAAAGAAGATAGTAAAGGTGTGCCTAAGATGTGAAAATTGTTTAAAACATAATTAAATTTTTTAAATATCAAAAATAATCTTGAAAAAAAAGAATGCTAACATTTTATTATAATACATTTCAGGTATTGTCAACTATATTTACAAAGTATACAAATGGTGAGCTTAATGGGTAACTATCCTTTGTTTTAAGCTGCAGTTATTTGCAACAGATGTGCATTATGTTTGATGACAACTTATTTTTTCAAATGACAAATTTATAGATCTTAGGTAAGTGCTGATCCAGAAAGACTTGCACATTTGTGCATGCATGTTTTGTTCTGCATCATTCCCTGACAGTGGTGCAGAGGTAGAGCGTCGGCCTCTTGTATCAAAGGTCCCTGGTTCGAGTCCCGTGATGAGCGGGTCCTGACTTTGCGATTTTTCCACACAAACGGCGTGAGTACTGGTTAAGTCTCCAGGAAGCAGACATCGAGAGTGATTAATCTAAGCCAAAGGCTTGTTTCGCAATCAATGTAAAATAAATAAGTTTAAACTAAATTCCCTGCTCATTTTTACATGTATTTTTATGTTTTATAAAGTTAAACTTGTCAATATTGATACTCAGTAAATACATTTCAAGAAAGGTAATACAATAATCCTTTTACTGTTGTTAACTTAGTAAGACAACATTTGTATACCATAATTTTAAGCTGGAGCTGGGAAGTGTGCTGACTAAGACAAGGCTGCACATGTGTGCATGTCAGTATTGTTCTTCATCATTCCCTACTCACTTTGTACATAGTTTTAAAAAAATAAGAGGGCCATGAGGCCCTTGAATCGCTCGCCTGAGAATGGGCTATTAAAGACTCTTTCAGCACCAATGGAAATATCATCAAGACAAACTTTCTGACAAAATTTCAAGCTGCTCAAGTCAAAATGTGATCTCTATAGTGTTAACAAGATTGTTCTACAATTTGGCCTAGTGACCTAGTCTTTGACCTGAACTGACCCATATTCGAACTTAGCCTAGATATCATAAAGACAAATATTCTGACAAAGTTTCAACATGCTCAAGCGAAAAATGCTGCTTCTAGAGTGTTAACAAGATTGTTTGGCCGAGTGACCTACTCTTTAACAGACATGACCAATATTTGAACTTGGCCTACATATCACCAAGACAAACATTCTGATAAAGTTTCAACATGCTCAAATTAACAAGTAACTGGAGGATTGCAAGCAATACCATAGTCCCCTACCGGTTTGCACTTTTGAGTCTGTTTCTGTTGTCATAGCAACCCAATGTTTAGGTATATCAAGACAATAAAGTATGAAAATAAAGAAAGGGAAATAACTCAAAAATTAGGGAAGCAAGAGTTATGGTTCATGTGCACTGCACTCCCCCTTGATACGATGTATTCATGTGTGAAATTTCATAGCCATAGCTAGTATAGTTATGGAGATATGCTCCGGACAAAAATCAAGTATGAAAATATAGAAAGGGAAATAACTCAAAAATTAGGCAAGCAAGAGTTATGGTTCATGTCCACTGCACTCCCCCTTGATACGATGTATTCATGTGTGAAATTTCATAGCCATAGCTAGTATAGTTATGGAGATATGCTCCGGACAAAAATCAAGTATGAAAATAAAAAAAGGGAAATAACTCAAAAATTAGGCAAGCAAGAGTTATGGTTCATGTCCACTGCACTCCCCCTTGATGAGATGCATCCATGTGTGAAATTTCATAACCATAGCTAGTACAGTTTTGGAGATATGCTCCGGACAAAAATCAAGTATGAAAATAAAGAAAGGGAAATAACTCAAAAATTAGGGAAGCAAGAGTTATGGTTCATATGCACTGCACTCCGCATTGATGAGATGTATCCACATATGGAATTTCATAGCCATAGCTAGTACAGTTTTGGAGATATGCTCCGGACAAAAATTTGCCGGACTGACTGACTGACGGACTGACGGACGGACTGACGGACGGACTGACGGACGGAGTGCAAACCTAATAGTCCCCTTCGGCACGCCGGTAGGGGACTAAAAATGCAGCATCCAGAGTGTTTACAATATTTCCTTTTAATTTGGCCTAGTGACCTAGTTTCTGACCCAAAATTACCCATATTCGAACTTGACCTAGATACATTTCAGAAAACATTCTGACCAAATTCTACAATGCTAATAAGATTTCCCTTCAATTAGCCTAGTGATCTAGTTTCTAACCCAATATGACCCATATTCTAACTTGACCTAGATACTATTAAGACAAACATTCTGACAAAATTTCAAGGTGCTGAAGCAAGAATCGCGGCCTCTACAGTGTTAACAAAATTGTCCTTTAATTTGACCTTGTGACCTACTTTTTGACGTGACATGACCCATGTTCGAACTCAAGTTAAAAATGCACCATCCATAGTGTTAACAAGATTTCCATTCAGTTTGGCCTATTGACCTAGTTTCTGACTCAATATGGCCCAGTTTCGAATTTTACCTAGATATCATTCAGACTAACATTCTGAAAATATTTTAAGCTGCTGAAGCAAAAAATGCAGCCTCCAGAGAGTTAACAAGATTTTCCTTCAATTTGGCCTAGTGACCTATTTTTTTACCCGGCATAACCCATATTCGAACTTATCCTAGATATCATCAACATTAACTTTCTGACTAAATGTTAAGCTACTGAAGCAAATAATGCAGCTTTTACAGAGTTAACAAGATTTTCCTTCAATTTGGCCTAGCGACCCAGTTTTTGATCAACATGACCTATATACGAACTTGGCCTAGATATCACTACGACAAACATTCTGATAAAGTTTCAAAATGCTCAAATTTAAAATGCCGCTTCCAGAGTGGTAACAACATTTTTATTTAATTTGATCTAGTGACCTAGTTTGTGACCCCACATGACCCAGTTTTGAACTTGGCCTAGATTTGATAGAGATGTATGTTCTGATAAACTTTCATGATGACTGGATGCAAAATGTTGCCTCTAGAGTGTTTACAACCAAATGTTGACGACGAACGACAAACGACAAACAACGGACGCCACATAAAAGGCGATCACAATAACTCACCTTGAGCACTTCATGCTCTGGTGAGCTAATAAGTGATTACATATATGTAGAAACATATTAAACAGATTTCATAACATGAGTATCGCTCTACAGCCAATAGGCAAAAATTAAATCTCAAAACAGCCCCACCCCCTGATGGCCATGTTTTTGACCAATCAACATGGCTTGAAGGAATCTGATAGAGGGTCACCCTAAAAACATTTCTACAAAATTATTTGGAAATCAGCCCAAAACTATAGCCATATAAGGCAAAATAGCCTGGCGGCCATGTTTTTTGACCAATCAACATGGCTTGAAGGAATATTTCCACAAAATTATTTGAAAATTGGCCAAACACTTTTGAAGGAGAAGATTTTTTAAGTTTTTACTTTAGCCATATAAGGCAAAATAGCCATCCCCCCCTGGCGGTCATATTTTTCGACCAATCAACATGGCTTGAAGGAATCTGATAGAGGAACATTTCTATAAAACAAGAGGCCCATGAGGGCCTATGCTCTATTGGTATGGTTCTTTGCTCATTTTCAATCCAGAGCATGTATGTATGGTGAAGATCGGATAGTAAATGGAGGCTCTTTTGTGTTCACAAGCTGTATTATAGCAATTTTTACAATTTCATGGGCCATAATCCAGTCTTGCCGGATCTGGCTGGTTTTCAAAAGGAACCAAGCTCTCATCAATATTTAACTACTTAAGTTTGGTGAAGATCAGATAGTAAATAGAGCCTCTATTGTGTTCACATGCTCAATTATAGCAATTTGAACAATTTCAAGGGCCATAATCCAGTCTTGTATAGGCGGATCTGGCTGGTTTACGAAAGGAACCGAGCTCTCATAGATATCTAACTACTGTATAAGTTTGGTTGAGATACAATCAAAAGTGAAGACTGTATCGTGTTAACAAGCTCTTTTATAGCAATTTTGACCATTTCAAGGGCCATAATCCAGTCATGCATGAGCGGATCTGGCTGGTTTACGAAAGGAACCGAGCTCTCATGAATATCTAACTACTGTATAAGTTTGGTTGAGATACAATCAAAAGTGAAGACTGTATCGTGTTAACAAGCTCTTTTATAGCAATTTTGACCATTTCAAGGGCCATAATCCAGTCATGCATGAGCGGATCTGGCTTGTTTTCGAAAGGAACCGAGCTCTCGTGGATATCTAACTACTGTATAAGTTTGGTTGAGATACAATCAAAAGTGAAGACTGTATCGTGTTAACAAGAAATTGTTTACGGACGGACGGACGCACGCACGCACGCACGGACGACGGACAAATCGCCACGACATAAGCCCTTTTGGCCTTTGGCCAGTAGAGCTAAAAATGAAAATTGGCCAAACACTTTCAGAGGAGAAGATATTTTAAGTTTTCACTATAGCCATATAATGCAAAATAGCCCCGCCCCCTGGCAGCCATATTTTTCGACCAATCAACATTTCTTGAAGGAATCTGATAGAGGGTCACCCAAGGAACATTTCTACAAAATTATTTGAAAATAGACCAGACAATTTCGGAGAAGAAGATTTTTAAAGTTTTCACTATTTTTTTACTTTTAGTTGCCATGGAAACCAGAATTCTGGATAGATAAAAAAAATTGAAGGAATTCAGTAGAGTAAAGGAAAAAGTAAACACATGCACGCTCGCACGCTAGACGGACAATTCGCCATGACATAAGCTCGACTGGCTTTCAGCCAGTGGAGCTAAAAAGTGATAGTTTGACACCTTTTCTGCTCTAGGTTTGGACATTTTTTAACTATACCTGGGAGATGTACTTACCAAGACAAGCCTGCACATGTGTGCATGCCAGTATTGTTCTGCATCATCCCTACCATTTTTGTACATGTATATTGTTTAAAGATAAGCTAATACATATATATAAGCACAATAAGTACATTTTATGAAAAGCAGTTATTAATAATTTAACACTTTTACTGCTGTTAACTTATAAAGACAGCATGTGTGTATCATGTTAGCATATTTCTTAAAACCTATTATTATAAAATATATTCTTGAGTAAGTTTAAACAGGGTAATGTGTTGTTATACTTATTTCTTTCAACCTATCTTTTAACTTCACTTATCAAAATCTTTACAAATTTACTCAACTTCAATAGTTGGTTTAAGTCTTTTGTGTTAAGTAGTTCTTTGAATTTAAGTATATTGGGATGTTTTATGTAGTAAGGTTTTATAAAATAATTTCTTTGTGGGGACATTTGAGAAGGTAATGTAACCCTTACATTCATATTAAAAATCTGCAGCAGACAACTTGATAATGTATAGGCAAAAATACAGAAAAGCTTAATAAACTGAAGATAATTATTGGAAAGGGCTGAAAACACTGTGGCAAAAGGAGAAATGGCTCTTCATGAGCAATTTCAATTTTCAACACAATGTTTTCAAAATTAGTCTGCTGCATATATGTCTCAAATGTGATAGGGTTAAATCGTAGATCCATTTCATCCTTGACAACCCTGTATAGGCTGCTCATGAACAACAATCAACAGGCCCAAGAGGGCCAATATCGCTCCACGGCCATTAGGCAAAAATTAAATCTCCAAACATCCATATAAGGCAAAATAGCCCCGCCCTCTGGCGGCCATGTTTTTCGACCAATCAACTTGGCTTGAAGGAACCAGATAGATGGTCACCCAAGGAACATTTCTTCAAAATTATTTGGAAATCGGCCTGACACTTTCGGAGAAGAAGATTTTTTAAGTTTTCACTATAGCCATATCAGGCAAAATAGCCCCGCCCCCTGGCGGCCATGTTTTTTTACCAATCAACTTGGCTTGATTGAATCTGATAGAGGGAACATTTCTACAAAATTATTTGAAAATCTGTCTGACACTTTTGGAGGAGAAGATTTTTAGAGTTTACACTATTTTTTTCTTTCGGTTGCCATGGAAACCAGAATTTTGCATGGATCCAAAAAGGATGAAGGAATTTAGGAGAGGACATTGAGAGGATGCTTCCTATGAAGTTTCATCCGAATTGGCCAAGTGGTTAGGGAGGAGAAGTTGTTTGAAGCAAAAAGTTAACGGACACACGCAGGCACAAACTACGGACAATTCGACATCACATAAGCTCGACTATTACGCATATACAGACAATGAAGAACTGATCCCTGTGTGTCGCCCTCTCAAGATAATGGACACATTATAACCTCTTGTATAATTATCCCCGACTGTTATATTTACCTCTAATCCAAACTTGTAGAAGAAATAGTTGAGAAAATATTTCAGACATGAAACACAACCTTCATCAGCTTTCTGTCTATTGATTACTGGAAAGATGATTCCTGTTCTAGGTTTGACAATATTAGGAGTGTTAAAGTGTTGTCTCTGGTGATACACTACGATACGTTCAAATATCACCAACAGTAGGATACCTATGTAGTTCTGAAATATAAATAGTTATAAAAGCAAGAGGACCATGATGGTTCTAAATCGCTCACCTGATTTAATAGAAGTCACTGTTTTCAATGTTCTTACAATATGCATACAAGGAAAACAAGCATTGCCCCCTCGTGGTAACATTTATCAAAGGATCGTTATAATTTCAACCATCTTGTTAGAGGGTCACCAAAGGAACATTTGTGCCAAAATATTTTACAATCTGTTTGTACAAGAAGATTTTTTAAAGTTTCATTATAGATATATATAAGAAAATGAAACTTCATCCCTGCCGGCCATTTTTTTCATGGTAGAGGGTCACCCAAGGAACATTAGTGCCAAATTAATTTTCGAAACTGGGGCCAGTACTTTTAGACAAGAAGATTTTTTACTATATCACTATAACCATATAAGGTAAAACAGCCCAGCCCCCTGGCATTCGTGTTTTCTTACCAATCAACATGGCTTGAAGGAATCGGTTAGAGGGTCAATATAAGGATTATTTCTACAAGATTATAAGTTATTTCATTTCGTTGCCATGAAAGCATGGATCCCAAAAAATTGAAGGAATTCTTGTGAGATCATTGAGAGGATGCTTTCTGTGAAATTTTATCCAAATTGACCTACTGGTTACAGAGAAGATGATGGCGACGGACGCCACACGACGGTCGCCGCATGACCCATGACTGAAGCCGAGAAAAAAGGCGATCACAATAACTCACTTTGAGCACGAAACTCACCTTGAGCACTTCGTGCTCAGGTGAGCTAAAAATCCATGTAATTCACAATGGAATAAGTATTACCCTTAGATAGTATGTAATGTGATCTGTTTTTTGAAGTCCTGCCCAGAGCGCATTGTCTATAGTTGTGTCAAATGGTGCTTCTGTAGAAACATTGTTCTGTAAAAAGAAAATGTAAATTTATAACATACATGTTATTAGTTAAAACATTTTACTACTTTATGTTATACATGCTATATGTAATCAGTTAGAACATATTTACAGTTTATGTTACACATGCTATATGTAATCAGTTAGAACATATTTACAGTTTATGTTATACATGCTATATGTAATCAGTTAGAACATATTTACAGTTTATGTTATACATGTAATAAGTAAGAAAATATTTACAGATTAAGTTTGTGATCCTTTAGAACGTACTCTCAAATAAAAGTTCATGTGTAATGGATTATGGCATATAATGGTTATGTCAATTATTTAACAACTGCATAAAACATTGTTGGAAATGGAGAAATTGGTCATTATTCTCACAAGGTTTTCAATTCTATACATACATTAAGCTTTATTTCACATGACTTATGTTACCCAATTATTTCTTTTGCCAAGATGCTTAAAGCAGCAATGGGATCAGACTTAACCCCGTTTCCTGACGCCTCTGCACTGTAGACTTTTTTCAAAGATTGTAGCAATAAAAAGCAAAGCAATTTCTCCCTTACGACGATGCTTTCAATTATATTCAATAATTGTTATTTCATTGATAGACATAATTTTTTAAAAATTGTATGCTGCAGATTTATTTTGTTTGGGAAAGGTTTAAAGAGGTAAGATAACTTTAAATCATATGTTTTTTTCCAAGAATGTAAGCAGTATGCGTTATTTATTATTTCTTAAACTTTTAATAACAAAAATCTATTGAAATAATTAACCCTTTCTCACAAACAACAAATCTACAACAGACGACTGTTTCATGTCCAAAAATATAAATAATCTCCAAAATTGAAACTATTTTATAAAAGAGTTGAAAACATTATGACAAAAAAAACTAGAACTATCACTGTATGTGATTAATACCCCCGAACGCTGCCCTGATAGGAAATGTTGTGAAATATTTAGAAACCCCACCTTAAAAAGACAATGTTATGGATCGGGTTATTCTTGTTTTGTTCATTTTTGGATAACAAAGGGCAATAACTCTGTAATTATGTAAATTAGAGTTATGGTTCTTGTACACCGCACTTCCTCTGATTATGCTCTACCGTTGTATGTAGTTTTATTAGATTCCATCTGTTAGTTATTAAGTAATTCTCAGGACAAGAAAAAGTAACAAAGGGCAATAACTCTGTATTTAGGTAAAATAGAGTGATGGTTCCTGTACATCACACTTCCTCTCAATGTGTTGTATCATCCTATGATGTTTTATTAAATTCCAACAATTAGTTTTAAAGTTATGCCCCGGACAAGACTCTATGAACAAGAAAAAGTAACAAAGGGCAATATCTCTGTAATTATGTAAATTAGAGTTATGGTTTTTGTACACTGCACTTCCTCTGATTATGTTCTACCATTGTATGTAGTTTTATTAGATTCCATCTGTTAGTTATTAAGTAATTCTCCGGACAAGAAAAAGTAACAAAGGGCAATAACTCTGTATTTCGGAAAAATAGAGTTATGGTTTCTGTACACCGCACTTCCTCTCAATGTGTTGTATCATCCTATGATGGTTTATTAAATTCCAACAATTAGTTTTAAAGTTATGCTCCGGACAAGACTCTACGATCAAGAAAAAGTAACAAAGGGCAATAACTCTGTAATTGTAATAAAGTTGTCTACTGCAGACAGGTCAAAAGGAATCTGTTTGTTGGAAAGGAAGGTTTAAATTTCAAGACAATTAGTTTAATCTAAATGTACAGATCATGCATTATTGTCCCTTTCGCGCGATACAAACAACTTCAGAAATCTAATGCAGCATATACATTTTGAAAACAAATGAACAATTTCACCTTTTCCCACTTTTTCTTTAAACTCAGATTCAAAACTAAACTTTTAGTTCCCCAGGAATTTAAGTTTTCACTAATGTTTTTCTAAAGCAGATGAATGTTATCTTATATCAAGAAAACAATTTAACAATTTCCCATATACAACAAATCTGAAGAATGACTGTGAAATAATCTATAATTTAAGGTATGATTACTGAAAAAAGTTCAAAACCTCGTGGCAAAAGGAAATATTGCTACTTTTGTCACAATGTATTTAAAACTGAATGTGATTAATACCCCTCTGAACGCCGCCTTGATAAGAAAAGTTATTCTCCAGACAAGAAAAATGTAAGAAAGGGCAATAACTCTGTAATAACCTCAAATAGAGTTATGGTTCTTGTAAAACTGCACTTCCTCTCATTGTGCTTATCATTGAATGAAGTTTTATTAAATTCCATCCAGTAGTTTTCAAGTCATTCTCCTGACAAAAAAAACAGTAACAAGGGCACCGCAAAGCGGATGCATCCCCTCGGCTTTCCATTTTCACATTGAGTTCTCTTGTGATCTAAATATTTAAGTCCAATTTTTGACTTCGATCTTTGACCTATGACCTTGAATCAATAGGCTTCAAAATATTGTCACAAACTAACTGTATGCCAAGTTTGGATAAGATCTGTCAAGGAATGGTCAGTGTAGAGTGGTGACAAGGTTGCCACAGCTGAGATATATTGTAAGTTCAATCAAGTTCAATTTTGGGCATGACCTTTGACCTATGACCTTGAAAACCAATAGGCTTCAAGACATATCATAAACTAACTGTATAATAAGTTTTATAAAGATCGGTCAATGAATGGTCAGTGTAGAGTTGTGACAAGGCTGCCACAGCTGAAAATATTGTAAGTCCAATTTTGAGTTTGACCTTTGACCTATGACCTTGAAAATCAATAGGCTTCAAGATATTATCATAAAGTAACTGTATACCAAGTTTGGTTAAAATCTGTCAAGTAATGGTCAGTGTAGAGTGGTGACAAGGTTGCCACAGCTGAAAATAGTGTAAGTGCAATTTTGGGCTTGACCTTTGACCTATGACCTTGAAAATCAATAGGCTTCAAATATTATCATAAACCAGGGACACTATATACAGGGATATGAAGCGAATCGATAAGCTCCGTTATCTTCGCCTCGCTGTAAGAAAAGCGGTCATTAGCCGCTCTGGTCATTATCCACTTCGTACATTCATTTCCGCGATGGCTATCGATGTAGATAGACGGATGTTTTATTAAAATTAATAAGTTTAAAAAGGAATAACCGAGAATGTAAGTACATAACATAATTTCTATCTTTTTTTCTTACATTTACGTTAATTTTGAGCTTGTATTTAAACAAAAAATGATAGTTATTGCAACGAGTTTTTGAAGTCGATATTTTCCACAAAATTGTGGTCAAAAAATTCAAAACGAAGAATATAGGCTATGTGGGGGACCGCTATGTGTTCTATATTGCCGTTATAAACACATTTCAATGTTATATTATAAAAGATCATTGGCCAAACTGTGTCCCTATTATTTTAATATAGCTGATGTTTGCCGGAAATTTTCTAGAATTGTTTGTGAAAACTTGTGAAAAAATGCGATGAATTTTAAAAAAGATGACGACCATTTTGTCAAAATAACGAATCGGGGCTATGCAAAACACCATTTACTGTTCAATGTGGCCTTTGTAAATACATTGAAAGGTCAGATTGTAAAAGTTAAATGATCAATCTTGGTTTAAATTATTTTTACAAATCTGTTGTATGCAATGAAGAATCTAATATTGTCAGAGAAAAAATGATAAAAAATGCGATGAAATTTAACAAAATTGTGGTCAATAAAGTCAAAACGAAGAATATAGGCTATGCGGGGGACCGCCATGTGTTCTATATTGCCGTTATAAACACATTTCAATGTTATATTATAAAAGATCATTGGCCAAACTGTGTCCCTATTATTTTAATATAGCTGATGTTTGCCGGAAATTTTCTAGAATTGTTTGTGAAAACTTGTGAAAAAATGCGATGAATTTTAAAAAAGATGACGACCATTTTGTCAAAATAACGAATCGGGGCTATGCAAAACACCATTTACTGTTCAATGTGGCCTTTGTAAATACATTGAAAGGTCAGATTGTAAAAGTTAAATGATCAATCTTGGTTTAAATTATTTTTACAAATCTGTTGTATGCAATGAAGAATCTAATATTGTCAGAGAAAAAATGATAAAAAATGCGATGAAATTTAACAAAATTGTGGTCAATAAAGTCAAAACGAAGAATATAGGCTATGCGGGGGACCGCCATGTGTTCTATATTGCCGTTATAAACACATTTCAATGTTATATTATAAAAGATCATTGGCCAAACTGTGTCCCTATTATTTTAATATAGCTGATGTTTGCCGGAAATTTTCTAGAATTGTTTGTGAAAACTTGTGAAAAAATGCGATGAATTTTAAAAAAGATGACGGCCATTTTGTCAAAATAACAAATAGGGGCTATGCAAAACATCAATTACTGTTAAATATTGCTGTTATAAACACATTCAAAGGTCAGATTGTAAATGTTAAATGATCAATCTTGGTTTAAATTATTTTACAAACCTGTATGTATTCAATGGAGAATCTAATATTGTCTGAGAAAAAATGCGATGAAATTTTAAAAAAATGGCGGACATTTAGAAAAATAACGAATCGGGTTTATACAAAACATTATTTGCGGTTCTATATTGCCAATATATATACATTTAAAGGTCAGATTGATAATGTTGAATGATCAATGTTGGTTTAAATTATTTTCACAAACCTGTTGTATGCCGAGATTCACCTAGAATTGTTTGAGAAAAACTGAGAAAAACGCGGATAAATTTTAACAAAGGGCGACCAATTAATGAAAATTATGGGTACCTAGATTTGTGTGTAACTTTCCAACAATTAATTCATGATATAAGGTTTTTAATCAATGAAATATATCCCTGTTTTAACAACGAAGGCAAAGTGTATAATCATTATTCAATGTTAATTTATTTCAGAATGGGCAAACTTCATGGCAGCAGAAGGGGACGAATTGGCAGGAGGCCAAAGAAAACGAAAAACAAATGCACTCCTTTAGCAAAGAAAGCTAGGAAATCAATAATTATATGATATACAGTATAATATTAAAACATTGGTACATGTACATGAATGAATGTATATACGTAACATGTATTAAAATATTGGTATATGAATGAAAGTGAAAGTTAACCCTTTCTCACATAAAACAAATCTGCAGTAGACGACCTAGAACATCATAGACAAAATATCAAAGAACAAGTGTTGAATAAAGTTAAAAACATTGTGACAAAAGGAGCCATTATGAACAATTTCTCCTTTTGTTGTACTGTTTTCAAAAGTCGTGTGCTGCATCCAAAAATGATTGTCAAGATTCTTGAGCATTTTTTTTCCTTTAAAAAAATGGTTTGCCCTTTTTTATTAAATCATAATTACATTTACAATCTTAGATATATTTGCAAAATGAATGGCCAAGTATGAATTCGAATTTGTCTGCTGCAGATGTTTGAATGTCGAGAAGGGTTATTAATAAGAGTTTAATTACCAATTAGCCCATTTCCCTGTATGAACAATGAAAGGGTTATAAAACCAATTAATTAGTATGTAACCAACACATATGGAACACGACAGGAACACGACAGGAAATGATTGCATAATGTTACATAACATAAGTCACCCTGCCATCTGGTCAGTGTGATATTATAGACCTCTTTAGAATTGCATATATTTTATTGTTTTGGGCCACCTCAATCAAGAGATAATCTCATGTTTTCAATAACAATCTGTTTTTCCATCAAACGATTTTTTAATAAAAAAATAATGTATTGTAATAACCAGTTATTGTTTTTATTTTGAAAAGATTAAAATACCACTTGACTAAGACTTCTTGATAAAGAATAAATTATTTTACACAAATTTGAATCTTTTGTCTATATTTTGTGTCCCTGGTTACTGTAAAGAGCGCTAGCAAATCAACGAAAACAGCCGTATTTGCACGCAAGTTACCGTTATCATACGCAAGTGAAGGTCTAATTATCACCAGCTTGCATTGAAATCATTTAAAAAACAAAAGGACGGAGAATATCAAAGCAGACCTCTAAATTTATCTTTTAATATGATAATTATAAGGTCATATTTGGACAGCTTTTTTAACCCATTAGTAAATATCTCTCTTTCGACGTTCTCAAATATCAGGGAGGTACACGCAGTGTCATGAACCCCTAAAACAGCAATTTTTTTTTACTTCGCTTGGAACTTTTTAAAGAATTCGAAGAATCGTGGCAGGTATATATGAAATAAATATGCTGGGAGTCTATATTTTGTGTCCCTGGTTACTGTAAAGAGCGCTAGAAAATCAACGAAAACAGCCGTATTTACACGCAAGTAACCGTTATCATACGCAAGTGAAGGTCGTTATCTATCGGAATGGGTAAATCAAAATGGCCGATACCTGTACGAAGTGAGGCCAACATATTACTGATAAGGCTGATGAAACCGCACGCGTTTCATATCCCTGTAATATAGTGTCCCTGCATAAACTAACTGTATAATAAGTTTTATAAAGATCGGTCAAGGAATGGTCAGTGTAGAGTGGTGACAAGGCTGTCACAGCTGAAAATATTGTAAGTCCAATTTTGAGCTTGACCTTTGACCTATGACCTTGAAAATCAATAGGCTTCAAGATATTATCATAAAGTAACTTTATACCAAGTTTTGTTAAAATCCGTCAAGTAATGGTCAGTGTAGAGTGGTGACAAGGTTGCCACAGCTGAAAATATTGCAAGTCCAATTTTGGGCTTGACCTTTGACCTATGACCTTGAAAATCAATAGGCTTCAAGATATTATCATAAAGTAACTTTATACCAAGTTTTGTTAAAATCCGTCAAGTAATGGTCAGTGTAGAGTGGTGACAAGGTTGCCACAGCTGAAAATATTGCAAGTCCAATTTTGGGCTTGACCTTTGACCTATGACCTTGAAAATCAATAGGCTTCAAGATGTTACCATATCTTACTTTATACCAAGTTTGGTTAAGATCTGTCAAGAAATGGTTAGTGTAGAGTGATGACAAGGTTTGTTACGGACGGAAATATTGCAAGTCCAATTTTGGGCTATTTTGGGCTTGACCTTTGACCTATGACCTTGAAAATCAATAGGCTTCAAGATGTTACCATATACTTACTTTATACCAAGTTTGGTTAAGATCTGTCAAGAAATGGTTAGTGTAGAGTGATGACAAGGTTTGTTACGGACGGAAATATTGCAAGTCCAATTTTGGGCTATTTTGAGCTTGACCTTTGACCTATGACCTTGAAAATCAATAGGCTTCAAGATGTTACCATATACTTACTTTATACCAAGTTTGGTTAAGATCTGTCAAGAAATGGTTAGTGTAGAGTGATGACAAGGTTTGTTACGGACGGAAGGACACACATACATACATACATACATACATACGGACGGTCCCGTTACTATATCCCTTTCTCGCTTACTTCGTAACCGAGGGGATAACAAAGGGCAATTACTTTGTAGTTAGCTAAAATAGAGTTATGGTTCTTGTACACTGAACTTCATCTCATTGTGTGCTCTACCATTGTATGAAGTTTTATTGAATTCCGTCCTGTAATTTGAAAGTTATTCTCCGGACATAAAAAAGTAAAATAGGTCAATTACTCTGCAATTAGCTAAAAAAGGGTTATGGTTTTTGTTCACTGCACTTCATCTCATTGTGTTCTACCATTTTATGAAGTTTTATTAAATTCCATCTTGCAGTTTTAGAGTTATTCGACAGACAAGAAAAAGGAACAAAGGGTAATAACTCTGTATTTAGGTAAAATAGAGTGATGGTTCCTGTACATCACACTTCCTCTCAATGTGTTGTATCATCCTATGATGTTTTATTAAATTCCAACAATTAGTTTTAAAGTTATGCCCCGGACAAGACTCTATGAACAAGAAAAAGTAACAAAGGGCAATATCTCTGTAATTATGTAAATTAGAGTTATGGTTTTTGTACACTGCACTTCCTCTGATTATGCTCTACCATTGTATGTAGTTTTATTAGATTCCATCTGTTAGTTATTAAGTAATTCTCCGGACAAGAAAAAGTAACAAAGGGCAATAACTCTGTATTTCGGAAAAATAGAGTTATGGTTTCTGTACACCGCACTTCCTCTCAATGTGTTGTATCATCCTATGATGGTTTATTAAATTCCAACAATTAGTTTTAAAGTTATGCTCCGGACAAGACTCTACGATCAAGAAAAAGTAACAAAGGGCAATAACTCTGTAATTGTAATAAAGTTGTCTACTGCAGACAGGTCAAAAGGAATCTGTTTGTTGGAAAGGAAGGTTTAAATTTCAAGACAATTAGTTTAATCTAAATGTACAGATCATGCATTATTGTCCCTTTCGCGCGATACAAACAACTTCAGAAATCTAATGCAGCATATACATTTTGAAAACAAATGAACAATTTCAACTTTTCCCACTTTTTCTTTAAACTCAGATTCAAAACTAAACTTTCAGTTCCCCAGGAATTTAAGTTTTCACTAATGTCTTTCTAAAGCAGATGAATGTTATCTTATATCAAGAAAACAATTTAACAATTTCCCATATACAACAAATCTGAAGAATGACTGTGAAATAATCTATAATTTAAGGTATGATTACTGAAAAAAGTTCAAAACCTCGTGGCAAAAGGAAATATTGCTACTTTTGTCACAATGTATTTAAAACCGAATGTGATTAATACCCCTCTGAACGCCGCCTTGATAAGAAAAGTTATTCTCCAGACAAGAAAAATGTAAGAAAGGGCAATAACTCTGTAATAACCTCAAATAGAGTTATGGTTCTTGTAAAACTGCACTTCCTCTCATTGTGCTTATCATTGAATGAAGTTTTATTAAATTCCATCCAGTAGTTTTCAAGTCATTCTCCTGACAAAAAAAACAGTAACAAAGGGCAATTACTTTGTAGTTAGCTAAAATAGAGTTATGGTTCTTGTACACTGAACTTCATCTCATTGTGTGCTCTACCATTGTATGAAGTTTTATTGAATTCCGTCCTGTAATTTGAAAGTTATTCTCCGGACATAAAAAAGTAAAATAGGTCAATTACTCTGCAATTAGCTAAAAAAGGGTTATGGATTTTGTTCACTGCACTTAATCTCATTGTGTTCTACCATTTTATGAAGTTTTATTAAATTCCATCTTGCAGTTTTAGAGTTATTCGACAGACAAGAAAAAGGAACAAAGGGCAATAACTCTGTAATGAGCTAAAATAGAGTTATGGTTCTTGTACACATACTGCACTTCCTCTCATTGTGTTCTACAATTATATGAAGTTTTATTTAATTCTATCCCTCAGTTTTCAAGTAATGCTCCAGACAAGAAAACAGTAAGAAAGGGCAATGAAAGTTATTCTCCGGACAAGAAAAAAGTAAGAAAGGGCAATAACTATGTAAATAGCTAAAATAGACTTATGGTTCTTGTACAATGCACTTCCTCTCATTGTGCTTTACCACTGTATGAAGTTTTATTTAATTCCATCCTTTTGTTTTAAGGTAATTCTCCGGACAAGAAAAAAGTAAGAAAGGGCAATAAATCTATAATTAGCTAAAATGGAGTTAGGTTCTTGTACACTGCACTTCCTTTCATTATGTTCTATCATTGTATGAAGTTTTATTAAATTCCATCCTTTAGTTTTAAGTTATTTTCCGGACAAGAAAACAGTAAGAAAGGGCAATGAAAATTATTCTCCGGACAAAAAAAAAGGTAAGAAAGGGCTCAAATAGAGTTTTGGTTCTTGTACACCACACTGCCTCTCATTGTATGAACTTTTATTAGATTCCATCTAGTAGTTTTCAAGCTATTTTTCAGACAAGAAAAAGTAACAAAGGGCAATAACTATTTAAATAGGTATAAAAGAGTTATGGTTCATGTACACTGCACTTCACTGTGTTGTATCATTATATAAAGTTTTATTAAATTCTATAAAGTAGTTTTCCAGTTATGCTCCGGACAAGAAAAATTGCAACGGACCGAACGACCACTGGGCGACTCCAATATACCCCTTACAAACTTTGTTTGTCGGAGGTATAATAAGTAAAATTAAATTAAACTGACTTACTGTACAGTTTGAGAGCCATCGACTGTTGTCCACCAAGCCCAGCTGAAAGATCATTTTGGCCAGCAGGACCAGCGCCGTCCAGAACTGGACCAGGTGAGAGAGGACAGACGAACATCCTGTCATTGGCAGGAATATGACCAGTAATATAACATAGACCGCACTGATAGCTGATACCTGGTGAAACAATATTTATTTTTTGAATTTCCAAAAGAGTTTTAAATCTGTATCAATTTTAATCTTCTAATTCATACATATTACCTGGTTTTAGTCATTGTTGATGAGGGCTATCAATACAAGGGTCATGAGTTGGAACCCTATTTTGGCCATTGATTCTTTTGGATGATTGATAAAAGTCAGTGTAATTTGTCTTCCACCAATGGTTGAAAAATAGTATATATGAGAAGGCAGCAAGTTGCCTTAGAAGAATGTCAGGTGGGTATCTGGTTCAAGAATGGTTGATTTATTTATTTATTGGGGTTTTACGCCGCTTTCAACATTATTTCAGTTATATCACGGCGACAGTTCACTTATTCATGATCCCTGGGTAAACAAACCAGTACTAGGCTAGAAATTGTGCCTTGCCAAAGGGCACTCCACCATGACCGTAGTGCCGCGACTGGGGATCGAACCCGGGACACCTGGTTTCGAAATCCCCAACGCTAACCACTCGACCACAGAGGATTCCTTCAAAAATGGTTGATGTGATACAACTGAAAAACTGTTGAAAATGGTGTTGAAATAAAAATAAACAAGGGCACCACAAAGCGAATGCATCCCCTCGGTATTCAATCTTCACATCGAATTCTGTTGTGATCGAAAATAATAGAACTACTATTTTGCCTTAAAAATAGTTGTTTCCTTGATCAAAACAAAATTTATCTTATCATATCAAGTGACATCTAGGTCAATAAACTGCTATATGCCCTCAGTACCATGAACTATTTTTATAATTATTACATGTAGGACATATACTTTAATGTATGGCAAGTTTGGTTATGATCTGCCAAGAGATGATCAGTGTAGAGTGGTCTATCACCTGAGTGATAGTAAATTAGTGGCAAATATTTAACTGCAAATGATCAGGAGTGCAAATGAAACTGCAAGGACTGGCTAAGCAATAGCTTATCAGTAAAGGCCATCTGTAGTAAGGAATTAAATCTTTGCACAATTTGAAAAAGAACCACTAAAAGAATGTGAAGTTTGGTAGATATTGGTCTAACAGTTTAGGAGATGTCATTTGAAGCTTAAAGTTCATTTTTCTGATGCCACAAAGCATATTTATTTAAACCAAATAAATTATGTAAAGGTTTAGTAGAGGAACATTCTGCTAAATTATCTTGAAATCTAACGAGAACTTTAATAAGAATGGAATATTAAAGTTTTGTTATTTTGCCTCTTTCCTGATGCCGCCTTGCCACCCTGGTTTTCAACGAATCAATATGGCTTGAACTTTTTGTAGAGGGTCACTCAAGTAACATTTCCACCAAATTATCTTGGAATCAAAAAAGAGGATTCTGGAGGAAAAGGATTTTAAAGTTAGGGCATTTTTCTCACTTTCTGATGCCACAGCAACCAAAGTTGTACACAGAATGTAGGTCTTTGAACAATTTTGAAAGAGTTGTCATTTGTAGCTAAGAGTTCAATTTACCCCTTTTGTGATGACGCCTGGTTGGTTTGATTTTGTAACCAATCAATATGGCTTGAAAAAATTAAGTAGAGGATCACTGAAGTAAGATTTCTATTCAATTTTCTTAAAATCAGACGAACACTTTCATAAAAATTGAATTTTGTAATGTTTTCATTTGCCCCTTTTCTGATGCTGTCTGACTGCCTTATTTTTCAACCAATCAGTATGGCTTCAACAATTTTTGTAGAAGGTCACCCAAGGAACATTTCTACAAAATTGTACTAGAATCTGACAAGAAGATTCAGAGAGGAAGAATTTTAAAGTTTGGACATTTTGCCCACTTTCTGATGCAGCAGCAACCAAAGTTCTCAGTGGAAATTGAAATCTTCGGACAATTTTGAGGAACATTCCTGTCAAGTTTGGTTGAAATTGGTCCTGTGGTTTAGGAGGAGATGATGTTTAAAGCTAAAAGTTAACAACGGATGATGGACAGAGAGGGATCAGAATAGATCGCCTTGAGCTTTCGGCTCAGTTGATCTAATAAACGACACTCTTCCACACTTACAATATATCTTTTTTCAAAGATTTTTCGCAGCAAATGATTATCAATAAAATTTGGTCAATACTTCTTGTTGATGAATAGTATGGTTATATTATAATTTAATTTGGTCAAAACATGTGCCTTAATCCTTTACCAGACAATATTTGACAATAACTTTGTGGGAGGTATAAAGACCTAGCGATACTTTTCTCACAATATTTTAAGGACATTTCACATTTAATATCCATGCATTGCTTTTTTATCTGAAATTTCTTCTATTAAGGGATCTTGAATTCATCATATGAGGTTTAAATCTCTCAATCAATTATTAACATATTGGTACAGCCCAAGTTGTTTTTACTAGTTAGAAGTTACAAAGACTATAGTGTTGCATGTGAAAAAGGGCACATATTTAGTGATGAGCTGATCATTTGTTTGTAAAGGCATTCAAGGGCCCGTATTCACCAACCATTCTGAATTAATTCTAATATTAAATTTCAAAGTAACAAAATATCTGAATGGCCAATAAGAGATTGTAATACGTTTATGAAACAAGAGGGCCATGATGGCCCTGGATCGCTCACCTTAATTATACAATGTACTGCAATGCAAAACACATCAAGACAATTATTCTGAATGCAACCTCCACAGTGTTAACAAGATTTTCCTTTATATGGCCTAGTGATCTATATTTTTTTACCTGATATGACCCATATTCCAACATGTACTAGATATCATCATGACAACATTCTGACAAATGTTCAACTTGCTCAAAGTAAAAATGCGGCCTCCGGAGTTTGAACAATATTATCCTTTATTGACCTTCTTTCTGACCAAATATGACCCATATTCGAACTTGACCTAGATATAATTCAGACAAACATTATGACCAAATTTCAAGCTGCTGAAGCAAAAAATGCGGCATCCAAAGTGTTAACAGGATTTTCCTTCATTTTGGCCTAGTGACCTATTTTTTGACCCTTCATGATCCATATTCAAACTGCTGAAGCAAAAATTGCGGCCTCTGGAGTGTTAACAAGATTTTCCTTCAATTTGACCTAGTGACCTACTTTTTGACCCGACATGACCCATGTTCGAACTTGACCTACATATCATCAGGACAAACATTCTGATAAAGTTTCAACATGCTCAAGTTGAAAATGTGGCCTCCATAGTGTTAACAAGATTTCCCTTCAATTTGACCTAGTGACCTCATTTTTGACCTCATATGGCCCAGTATCGAACTTGTCCAAGATTTGATGGAGATGAATGTTCTGATAAACTTTCATGAAGATTGGATGCAAAATGTAGCCTGTAGAGTGTGAATGTGATCACAATAGATCACCTTGAACTTCGTGCATAGGTGAGCTAAAAAGAATTAGAACCAGAATGATATTGCGTTTAATTGGTGAAAACCGACGCAGTACTATAACCAATACCCACATATAGATGCCACTTGAAAACACTGTTGCAAAAGAATATATTAATCATAATGAGAAATTTCATATTTTGCCACAAACTTTTCATTTATTTTTACTTTTATTTAAAGATGTTTTCCATATTTTTGACAAGATGCTATCAAAGTCATCTGCAGCAGATTTGTTGTATGTGGGAAAAGGATAGATCTATACGCTGTGACCATCAAGTCAAGCCTACCTCATACACACAGACCATGATGATTGTGAAGGCCACAAGTTTGGACACATGGATCTCCGCCAACCTCCACAAAAAATGAGTCACTGTTTCCCAGGTAGTACTGGCCCAATTCCAGAATGTTTTGAAATTCTGACTAAGGCGTTTCTTCATGGCTGAAATAAAAAAATAAAAATCGTGAGAGAGTTATGTACTCTTGTCTGTTGATGGCGGTAATGATAGTTAATAAGAATTGTAAGTGTATAATCTTTATCTCTACTGGTTTTGAAAAAAAGATTAATTTGGTATAAATAACTTAACCAAAATTATAAATAAACAAGAGGGCCATGATGGCCCTGGATTGCTCACGTGATTTTTTTTTTTTTTTCACTTTAGCCATATAAGCCCCGCTCCTGGCACCATAGTTTCCAACCAATCAACTTGGCTTGAAGGAATCTAATAGAGGGCGGCCATGTTTTTCAACGGATCAGAAATATTTTAACTATCTTAGTAAAAGGTGCCCCAAGGAACATTTGTGCAAAATAATTTTCAAATCGGGCCAGTACTTTTGGACAAGAAGATTTTTAAAGTTTTAACAATGCACATATAAGGAAAACAAGCTCCGCCCCCTGGCGGCCATGTTTTAAAGTTTTAACAATGCACATATAAGGAAAACAAGCTCCGCCCCCTGGCGGCCATGTTTTTAAAACGGAAATATTTGAACAATCTTGGTAGAGGGTACCCCAAGGAACATTTGTGGAAAATAATTTTCAAATCGGGCAAGTATTTTTGGACAAGAATTTTTTTTAAGATTCGGCAATTTTCCCCTTTTCTGATGCCGCAGCAACCAAAGTTCTTGATGGAATTTAAATCTTTGAATAATTTTGAAAGAGGTCCACCAAAGGAACAATCCTGTGAAGTTTGAAATTGGTCACATGGTTAAGGAGGAGATGATCTAAATGCTAAATGTTAACGGACGACGGATGGACGACGGACAAAAAGTGACCAGAATAGCTCAACTTGAGCCTTTGGCTCTAGGTGATCTAAAAACCTTGACAGAGTTATTTACTCTTGTCTGTTGATGGAAGTAAGGATGGTAAATAAGTATTGTAATTGTATAAACAATATCTCTAATAGTTTTGAAACAAAGTGAGGTGGTACAAAAAAAACTTAACCAAAATTCTAAGTTGAAAAAGGGCCATGGATGGCCCTGGAATGGCTCACCCGATATTATTTTTTTCACTTTAGCTATATAAGCCCCGCGCCCTGGCAGCTATAGTTTCCGACCAATCAACTTGGCTTGGAGGAATCTGATAGAGGGTCACCCTAGGAACATTTCTACAAAATTATTTGAAAATCGGCCAGACACTTTTGGAGGAGAAGATTTTTTAAGTTTTCACTATAGCCATATAATGCAAAATAGCCCTGCCCACTGGCGGCCATGTTTTTTCATTAATTAACATGGCTTGAAGGAATCTGAAAGTGGGTAATCCAAGGAACATTTCTACAAAATTATTTGAAAATCGGCCTGACACTTTCGGAGAAGAAGATTTTTTAAGTTTTCACTATAGCCATATAAGGCAAAATAGCCCAGCCCCCCTGGCGGCCATGTTTTTCGACCAATCAACATGGCTTGAAGGAATCTGATAGAGGGTTATCCAAGGAGAATTTCTACAAAATTATTTGAAAATCGGTCTGACACTTTCGGAGGAGAAGATTTTTTAAGTTTTCACTATAGCCATATAAGGCAAAATAGCCCCGCCCCCCTGGCAGCCATGTTTTTCGACCAATCAACTTGGCTTGAAGGAATCTGATAGAGGGTTATCCAAGGAACATTTCTACAAAATTATTTGAAAATCGGCCTGACACTTTCGGAGGAGAAGATTTTTTAAGTTTTCACAATAGTCATATAAGGCAAAATAGCCCTGCCCACTGGCGGCAATGTTTTTTGACCAATCAACATGGCTTAAAGGAATCTGATAGTGGGTCACTTAAGGAACATTTCTACAAAATTATTTGAAAATCGGCCTCACACTTTCAGGAGAAGATTTTTTAAGTTTTCACTATAGCCATATCAGCCAAAATAGCCCCCCCCCCCCCGCCCCCCCTGGCGGCCATGTTTTTCGACCAATCAACATGGCTTGAAGGAATCTCATAGAGGGTCATCCAAGAAACATTTCTACAAAATTATTTGAAAATCTGCCAACCAGTTTAGGAGAAGAAGAATTTTGAAGTCTTTTTCATTTTGTTGCCCTGGAAACCAGAATTCTGCATGGATCCCAAAAATTTGAAGGAAATCTGGTGAGGTCATTGAGAGGATGCTTTCTGTGAAGTTTCATCCCAATTGACCCACTGGTTACTGAGGAGAAGAAGTTGACGATGCACAACGGACGCCGGACAAAAGGTGATCACAATAACTCACCTTGAGCAAAGCTCAGGTGAGCTAAAAACTTCTGACTTAAAAAGGAGCTTAACTTTAACAAAATGCAGTCAGGAGTTATGCTTACCCCTTTTGTTGCTTATATGATGTCAGACAACTATATGAAGTTTCAAAGCTCTACCTTGAATGGTTATTGAGAAAAAGTGGACTTTAAAACATAAAACTTAAACAAATATACAACGCAGGACGACGATGATGGACGCCAAGGAAGCCATGAAATTAGCTCGTCTAACTGAAACAGACAAGCTAATGATCCAATGTGACATAACGTTGGAACAGTGCATTAAACTATCAAAACACATGTCAAATAATATGAGTTGATTCCATTTATGAAAGCAGGCTGGATGGACAGTAGAGAGAAATGCTATGCCAAGTTTGGCAGGTGAATCAAATGTTAAATTCTTACATTTCTTCTTCTTTTCAGCTCCACTTTCTATGGCACCAGTGTCTGTTGTATCAGGACTAGAGGGTGCCACTGCTGGACTTGTAGGAGCCTGGCTATCTTGGTTCCTGAAAAATTGGTTCTCTAACCTTACCCACATACAGATTCATGTGATGCAAATGACTTTTGAAAATATTGCGGCAAAAGGAGAAATCGCTCATGAGAAAATTCCCCATTGGCCAAAGCGATTTAAAAAGTAATCCTGTCTAATCCTGTCTAGTCCTTACAAGTTGCAGGTACACAGAACTGCCACAGCAGGGAGTAAGTTAAGCAGTTAAGCACTAACCTTTGAAGATCAACATATTTCACAGTTTATATTTGTTAAGACATTTTTGAAGCAGTCTGCTTTGAGAACATTTTAGAATAATATTATAGAATCTTAGATTATACATCTTTGATCCACTTATTAACATTGTTGGAAAAAGATTGTTTCACTGTTTACAATAACAAATTCAGCCTTTTTGTGTATCAGATAAAGAATAAGTAGAACATTCACAACCTTTTAACTGTTGCCCAACATCAGACGCAAACTGATGTTGTTTTATAAAATATTATTTTAACAAGAGGGCCATGATGGCCCTGGATCGCTCACCTTAATTATACAATGTACTGCAATGCAAAACACATCAAGACAATTATTCTGAATGCATCCTCCACAGTGTTAACAATATTTTCCTTCATTTTGCCTAGTGATCTATATTTTTTTACCTGATATGACCCATATTCCTACATGGACTAGATATCATTAAGACAACATACTGACAAAGTTTCAACTTGCCCAAAGTAAAAATGCGGCTTCCGGAGTTTGAACAATATTTTCCTTTATTGACCTAGTTTCTGATCCAATATGACCCATATTCGAACTTGACCTAGATATAATTCAGACAAACATTCTGACCAAATTTCAAGCTGCTGAAGCAAAAAATGTGGCATCCAAAGTGTTCACAAGATTTTCCTTCAATTTGATCTAGTGACCTAGTTTTTGACCCGGCATGACCCATATTCGAACTTGGCCTAAATATCATTCAGCTCAACATTCTGAACAAATTTCAAGCCGCTGAAGCAAAACATGCGGCTTTTACAGAGTTAACAAGATTTTCCCTTAATTTGGCCTTGTGACCTAGTTTCTAATCCAATATGGCCCATATTTAAACTTGACCTAGATATCTTTAAGACAAACATTCTGACAAAATTTCAAGCTGCTGAAGCAAAAAATGAGGCATCCAAAGTGTTAACAAGATTTTCCTTCAATTTGGCCTAGTGATCTAGTTTTTGACCCGGCATGACCCATATTCGAACTTGGCCTAGATATCATTCAGCTCAACATTCAGAACAAATTTCAAGTTGCTGAAGCAAAATATGCAGCTTCTACAGAGTTAACAAGATTTTCCCTCAATTTGGCCTAGTGACCTAGTTTCTGACCCAATATGACCCATATTTGAACTTGACCTAGATATCTTTAAGACAAACATTCTGACCAAATTTCAAGTTGCTGAAGCAAAAAATGCGGCATCCAAAGTGTTAACAAGATTTTCCTTCAATTTGATCTAGTGACCTAGTTTTTGACCCGGCATAACCCATATTCGAACTTGACCTAGATATTTTTAAGACAAACATTCTGACAAAATTTCAAACTGCTTAAGCAAAAATTGCGGCCTCTGGAGTGTTAACAAGATTTTCCTTCAATTTGGCCTAGTGACCTACTTCTTGACCCGACGTGACCCATGTTCGAACTTGACCTACATATCATTAAGACAAACATTCTGATAAAGTTTAAACATGCTCAAGTTGAAAATGTGGCCTCTAGAGTGTTAACAAGATTTTGCTTCAATTTGACCTAGTGACCTCGTTTTTGACCTCATATGGCCCAGTTTCGAACTTGTCCAAGATTTTATGGAGATGAACGTTCTGATAAACTTTCATGAAGATTGGATGCAAAATGTAGCCTGTAGAGTGTTAACAAGCTCAAATGTTGACGACGCACGACGCACGACGCACGACGCACGACGGACGACGGACGGACGCCGGACAAAATGTGATCCCAATAGCTCTGCATAGGTGAGCTAATAAGGGGACCAAGATAGTCCTAAATCTCTCAACTTATTTAATAGAAATTGAACAGTTTTCAATGTTCTAACTCTATGTATACAAGGAAGAAAAGCAAACCCCATATTGGTCACAGATAATTTCAGCAATCTAGGTGGAGGGTGTCCCAATAACATTTGGGCAAAGTTATTTAAAAATCAGGCATATACATTTGGACAAGCAGATTTTTAAAGTTTTCACTACATATACAAGGAAAACAAGCCTAGCCTCAGCAAACTCCCCTCTCCCGGCAGCCTTGTTTTTCCAATGGATCAGAATAATTAAAACAATCTTGGTAGAATGTAACCCAAGGAACATATGTACAAAATTATTTTCAAATCAAGCCAGTTCTTTTGTGCAAGAATATTATTAAAGTTTCACGTTATAAACATATAAGGAAAACAAGCTCTGCCACCTGGCAGCCATGTTTTTCAACAGATCGGAATAACTTGGTAAAGGGTCACCCAAGGAACAATTGTGAAAACTTATTTTCAAATTAGGCCAGTACATTTAGACAAGAAGAATATTTGAATGGCACTATACAAGTATAAACAAGAGGGCCAAGATGGCCCTAAATCGATCACCTAATTGATAGTAAATTAGTAGCAAATATTTAACTGCAAATATCTGGAAATTTTTATCAGGGAGTGCAAATGAAACTGAAAGGAGTGGACACTTCTCAAGAAACAGCTTATCAGTAAAGGCCATTTATATCTTGAAATCTAACAAGAACTTTAATAAGAATGGAATTATAAAGTTTTTGTCATTGTGCACCTTTCCTGATGCCGCCTTGCTGCCCTGTTTTTCAACGAAATCAATATGGCTTCAACAGTTTATTTAGAGGGTCACTTAAGAAACATTTCTACCAAATTATCTTGCAATCGCACAAGTAGATTATGTAGGAAAAGGATTTTAAAATTTGGGTATTTTTCTCACTTTCTGATGCCGCAGCAACCAAAGTTCTCAATGGAATTTAAATCTTTGAACAATTTTGAAAGAGGACCACCAAATGAACATTCTTGTGATGTTTTGTGGAAATTGGTCTATTGGAATGGTAGGAGTTGGTTGTCATTTGTAGCTAAAAGTTCAATTTACCCTTTTTGTGATGACGCCTGGTTGATATGATTGTGTAACCAATCAAAACGGCTTAAACAAATTAAAAAGAGGATCATTACAGTAAGATTCGTATTATATTTTCTTAAAATCAGACAAACACTTTCATAAAAATGGAATTTTCAAATTTTGTCATTTTGCCCCTTTTCTGATGCCGCCTGACTGCCATGTTTTTCGACCAATCAGTATGGCTTGAACAATTTTTATAGAGGGTCCCCCAAGGAACATTTCTACCAAATTATATTTGAATCTGACTGGCAGATTCGGAGAAGAAGATTTTTAAAGTTTGGACATTTTGTCCCCTTTCTGATGCCGCAGCAACCAAAGTTCTCATTGGAATTTTAATCTTTGAACAATTTTGAAAGAGGACCACCAAAGGAACATTCCTGTGATGTTTTGTGGTAATTGGTCTATTGGAATGGTAGGAGATGGTTGTCATTTGTAGCTAAAAGTTCAATTTACCCCTTTTGTGATGACGCCTGGTTGCTATGATTGTGTAACCAATCAAAACGGCTTAAACAAATTAAAAAGAGGATCATTACAGTAAGATTCATATTATATTTTCTTTAAATCAGACACGCATTTGCATAAAAATGGAATTTTCAAATTTTGTCATTTTGCCCCTTTTTTGATGCTGCCTAACTGCCATGTTTTTCGACCAATCAGTATGGCTTGAACAATTTTTATAGAGGGTCACCCAATGAACATTTCTACCAAATTATATTTGAATCTGACAGGCAGATTCGGAGGAGAAGATTTTTAAAGTTTGGACCTTTTGCCCCCTTTCTGATGCCGCAGCAACCAAAGTTCTCAATGGAATTTAAATCTTTGAACAACTTTGAAAGAGGCCAACCAGAGGAACAGTCCTGTGATGTTTCACGGAAATTGTCCTTGGAGTTTGGGAGGAGATGATGTTTAAAGCTAAAAGTTAACGCGGGACGGACGACGGACAAAAAGTGATAGGAATAGCTCACCTGAGCCTTCGGCTCTAGTGATCTAATAAAAAAAGCTTGGCCCCCTGGCAGCCATGTTTTTCATCGGGATCAGAATAGTTTGAACAATCTTGGTAAAGGGTCACCAAAGGAACTGAGGAAATTTGGCCAATACTTTTTGACAAGAAGATTCTGCATGGAATTACATTCTTTGAACAACTTTGAAAGAGGACCCCCTAAGAAACATTCCTGTGAATGAATTTAAGGAAAACTAGAAATATCACTGAAGTTGATGAATACCCATCAGCTGGTGCCCAACAATATACATATGTATGAGAAATTCAAGGGGCCATAACTCATTTAAAAAATTCCAGTGCAACACACCGACAATATGCACAACTAGGCTTGGTATCAATCATTCTTGTTAAGTTATATTGAATTCTGACCAAGGGTTGCTGAGAAATAGTGTTCACAAGAAATATCTACAGACCAACGGACCGACCGAATGACTGACCGAGAGTGATCACAAAAGCTCACCCCACACTTCATGCTGAGGTGAGGTAAAAAGGTGAAAACTGCAAATTATGAGCAAATTCACTTTTTGCCACAATATTTTTAACTCTTTTCAAAAAAAACACTTTCATCTGTAGGAGATTTTCCATATTTTTGCCTAGATATTTTTAAAGCCAACTGTTGCAGCTTTGTTGTAGCTTGGCAAGTTAAGTGTTTAACAATCAAAACTAGAAATATCACTGAATGTGATTAATACCCCATAACTTCGCCCTGATAGAAAAGGTAGTGGAATATTAAGAAATCCCACCTTAAATTCCAACTTGTAGTTTTAAAGATAATCTCCGGACAAGAAAAAAGTAAGAAAGGTCGATGAAAATTGTTCTACGAACAAGAAAATGTAACAAAGGGCAATAAATCTGTAATTAGCTAAAATAGAGGTATGGTTCTTGTTCACTGCACTTCCTCTCAATGTGTTGTATCATAGTATGAAGTTTTATTAAATTCCATCCAGTAGTTTTGAAATTATTCTACGCTCAACAAAAGGTAACAAAGGGCAATAACTCTGTAATTATGTAAATTCGAGTTATGGTTCTTGTACACTGCACTTCCTCTCATTGTGCTTCTACCATTGTATGAAGTTTTATTAGATTCCATTTATTAGTTATCAAGTAATTATACGGACAAGAAAAAGTAACAAAGGGCAATAACTCTGTCTCTAGGTAAAGTGGAGTTATGGTACCTGTACACCACACTTTCTCTCAATCTGTTGTATTATCGTATGAAGTTTAATTAAATTCCAACCATTATTTATAAAGTTATGCTCCGGACAAGGAAAATCGCAACGGACCTACCGACCGATCGATCAACCACAGGGCGACTCCAAAATACCCCCTCTAAACTTCGTTTATCGGGGGTATAACTATCAAAGCAAAGAAAATTCCATAACAATGTCAATGTTCTTACTTAAATCGGTCAAGGTCACTAAGATGCATGAAGGGTTTATGAAAATAATGCACTTGGATGATGATGAAGATCAAAAAGCTTGTAGGAGTGAGTAGACGGATAAATAATCCTGTAGTATCAAACTTTTCCAACCCAATATCCACCAATCTGAAAAGAAACAAGAGGGCCATGAGGCTTTGGATCGCTCACCTGAGAATGTGCTTTTTAAGACTAAATAAGAGATAAATAGTTACCATGTTTTTATTGGATCACAATAAATTGTATAAACTAGGTAGAGGGTCACTTGAAGAACATTTGTGCTAAATTATTTTCAAATCAGGTGAATACTTTTGGAAATGAAGATTTTTAAAGTTTTTACTATATACCTTTGACTGATTTGAATTACTTTAACAAAGTTGACAGAGATTCACCAAAGCAACATTTGTGCTAAATTTTTCAAATTAGGTTAGTACTTCTGGATACAAAGAAGATTTTTAAAGCTTTTACTATATACCATAATTATAAGGAAAAAAATACAACCCCCCCCCGGATCCATGGTAATCATGTTTTTCAATGGATCTAAATTATTTGAACAATCTTGAAAGAGCGTCACCCAAGAAACATTTGTACTAAATCATTTTCAAATTGGGGCAGAACTTTTGGACAAGAAGATTTTTAAAATGTTGGTAATTTTCCCCCTTTCTGATGACGCAGGGGCCAATGTTGCTAATTTTGTTAAATTATTTGAACACACTTTAAAAAGGACCACTAAAGGAACATTCCTGTGAAGTTTGACTGCAATGGATGCAATGGGTTATTGTTTTAAGAATTTGTTGATGATGGACGACGAACAACGGACAAAAGGTGATCACAATAGCTCACCTTGAGCACTTTGTGCATAGGTGAGCTAAAAACATTTATAAAACTGTTATTCTGGACTGTGCTTCTATAACAAGAGGGCCATGATGGCCCTGGATCGCTCACCTTAATTATACAATGTACTGCAATGCAAAACACATCAAGACAATTATTCTGAATGCAACCTCCACAGTGTTAACAATATTTTCCTTCATTTGGCCTAGTGATCTATATTTTTTTACCTGATATGACCCATATTCCAACATGGACTAGATATCATCAAGACAACATTCTGACAAAGTTTCAACTCGCTCAAAGTAAAAATGCGGCCTCCGGAGTTTGAACAATATTTTCCTTTATTGACCTAGTTTCTGATCCAATATGACCCATATTCGAACTTGACCTAGATATAATTCAGACAAACATTTTTCAAGCTGCTGAAGCAAAAAATGCGGCATGTTAACAAGATTTTCCTTCAATTTGATCTAGTGACCTAGTTTTTGACCCAGCATGACCCATATTCGAACTTGGCCTAGATATCATTTAGACAAACATTCTGACCAAATTTCAAGCCGCTGAAGCAAAACATGCGGCTTCTACAGAGTTAACAAGATTTTCCCTCAATTTGGCCTAGTGACCTAGTTTCTGATTCAATATGACCCATATTTGAACTTGACCTAGATATCTTTAAGACAAACATTTTGACAAAATTTCAAGCTGCTGAAGCAAAAAATGCGGCATCCATAGTGTTAACAAGATGTTCCTTCAATTTGACCTAGTGACCTAGTTTTTGACCCGGCATAACTCATATTCGAACTTGACTTAAATATTTTTAAGACAAACATTCTGAGAAAATTTCAAACTGCTGAAGCAAAAATTGCGGCCTCTGGAGTGTTAACAAGATTTTCCTTCAATTTGACCTAGTGACCTACTTTTTGACCCGATGTGACCCATGTTTGAACTTGGCTTACATATCATCAAGACAAACATTCTGATAAAGTTTCAACATGCTCAAGTTGAAAATGTGGCCTCCAGAGTGTTAACAAGATTTCCCTTCAATTCGACCTAGTGACCTAGTTTTTGACCTCATATGGCCCAGTTTCAAACTTGTCCAAGATTTTATGGAGATGAACGTTCTGATAAACTTTCATGAAGATTGGATGCAAAATGTAGCCCGTAGAGTGTTAACAAGCTCAAATGTTGATGACGCACGACGGACGACGGACAAAATGTGATCACAATAGCTCACCTTGTACTTCGTGCATAGGTGAGCTAAAAAGAGATAAATCATTTGATAGAAATATTTAAACCCTTTCCCACATACAACAATTCTGCAACTTACAACTTTCAAAACAGCTAGGTAAAATGGTGAAGAATCTGATATAAATAGAGGATATTACATGAGTGGTCATTCAATACGACATTTTATTAAACGAGTTTTCTAAAATTGATAGAAACGAGCCTTGGCGAGTTTTTAGCAATTTTAGAAAACGAGCTCAATAAAATTTTGTTTTGAATGACCACAAATGTTATATTCTATTTATATCATAAATTCCAATTCGACGATTATTAGCGCAAAATATATATAAAGTCGCTATATAGCGCGGTCATTTTCAATGCTTTTCATTATGACATCACGTAGCATTGTTATTACACTAGTTGAATACGCAATTTATTCAATGGCTTTATTACACTCCCAGCGACGTCATTTATGATATAAATGAAATTATTATTATTGTGAAGAGTTGAAAACCTTGTGGCGAAAAGTGAAATTCTCATCATGAGCAAATCCTTTTATTGTCTCAATGTTTTTAATAGTCATCTACCACGATGGTGTCAGAAAGCGTCTGTATGTGGGAAAGGGTTAAGAATTTTAATTTTTTTTAAGAAAACAAGAAACCAATAAGGGCCAATATTTCGCCAAAGATAAAAGGTTAACCCTTTCCCTCATACAGACGCTTTCTGATGCCTCTGAAGCATACAATTTTTGAAAACATTGTGACAGAAGAAGAAATTGCTCATGATGAGCAATTTCTCCTTTTGCAACAATGTTTTCCACTTTTAATCATTGGTTATCAATTTAATTATAGAGATTTTTCCATTTTTAGATGAAATATGTTCAAAGTTGTCTGATGCAGATTTCTTGTGTGTGGGAAAAGGTTAATAACTCTTCCTTCTGTTACCAATGTCTTCGTCAAATTAATATGACTTGAGGAACTTATAGGTATTTCTGTTGCTATGAAACCAGAATTCTACATGGATCCACAAGCTTTAAAAGGTTTTAGTAGAGGAAAATGATAGGATGATATGTAAGTAGTTCATTACAATTGGCCTAGTGGTTACAGAGAAGTCATTTGAAGTCAAAGTAAACACAATTATGGATGCACAAGTACACAAATGGCTGACAATTTGTTAAACTATAAGCTCAACTAGCCAATGGATCTAACAAGGGCTGTGATGGCCTAGGATCACTCACCTGGGTTATGCCAACTACATAGTCAATCACAATAACTCATTTTGCCGTTAGGCAAACTATTACTAGATGGTTAATGAATGCGCGACCGGTCACAGGGCAACCATTCAACGCAAAACTGTCATAACTCCATATTTCAAAATTGTTCAGGAGAAGGAAAAAACTTGCTTAATTTAATTTTGTTGGACATATTTTAAGTATTTGTACATTAAAATGTTTTACTATATGTTAGTTTTAAAGCAATAATGATATTATTTCTAAACATTTAACACAAAAGATGATTTTGATAAAAAACTTGACTTCCTACAGTCTTCCACCTCAAAAAATATGTTTCATCATAAAATATGTTTATGCAACACTGTCGTAACTTGACTTACTAGTCTTCTACCTCAAAAGTCAAGTTTCATCATAAAATATATTTACGTAACACTGTTGTAACTTACCTGTTGTAATTGGCCGGTTGCCCGGTAATATTTAGATTTATATGACTGGCCGGTTGCCCGGAGTCGTAAAGATTTTGCTCAAAACCATTACCAAGCCTAGCTAAATGACTAGCCGGTTGCGCGGGGTCATTTAGATTTATATGACTGGCCGGTTGCCCGGAGTCATAAAGGTTTTGCTCGCAAGCATTACCCGGTTGACTAATGATAGGCAGTTGTGAAGCTGACCTACCATTGGTCTCCAAAGAATTCTGTCCGCAGTGTGGTGTTAGAGGCGACCAATCAGTGAGGTTTCCCTGTGATTGACCTATGGCGTCACCTGAAGGTTCAGCCCCAACACCAGACGGTAGCTCACTCTCTTGAGGCCAACCATCACTGTGTCTGTACTGTTTCTGCCCCGAAGGCATTTGTTTCCCGACGGAATAACAGACACCCGAAACTGCCATCTGCTCCTCCATGCCCCTCGCTGGGCCAGCCGAAGTTGAGGGAGAAGCTGTTGCAAAGAGTGAAGAAGGAACAGCTCTGACCTTCTGCTCACTCAACATGGTCGCGGAGTCCGATTGGGAGAACCTTACCAACCCCGCTTCACACAGAGCTAAGTGAAATCTTTTAGGGATTTCCTATCTCCTCCGGCTTCCAAACAGAAGCAGGCCAGGAAGAGCAGTACTCACAGGGTGAATCCTGTGTGCACTAGTGCATGCAAAACAGGACAGATGCGTGTCCCATACGGTCGTACCCAGTTGCCCGGTTTATAATGACCGCATGTGCCACGCCTCTGAACACCACTATGTGACAAAGACATAAATGAAACAAACAATTTTATATGATTCAAGAAAAAATATTTTTAAAAATTGTTCATGTTTAATTAATATACAAAGGCGATAATAATATATTATCGCTAATAGGGTCAGGGGAACTATGTATTTTTGACATAAGAACTGCATTATCTATTGAAAGATCATTTAAAGAAATGCATAATTATCTCTTAAAAGATATTTTAAACAAGAGGGCCCTGGATCACTCACCTGAAATATGTATACCTATCATTTTGTTAGAGAATGAATGTGTTAGGTTTTATGGCACTGCAACACAGAGGTCAATTAAGAGTTGGAGTGAGAAATAGAAGTGAGCAAAAATGACAATAATGAAGATGATGATGAATACTGGAAAGGAATATTGTTCTTGCATTCTACTCAAGTCAAAACCACACTAGTGAGTTTTTTGCTTTCATTTGGTGACTCTGACCCCTTGCTAAGTTGAGTACAGATGGCTATTTTTACGCTCCGCCAAGAGGGCCAATTTTGTTCAAGAAGATTTTTAGAAATTTCCACTATAAGAATATAGTGAAGACTTACCCTACCCTTTATGGTGTTGTTTTTATCAACTGACACAGCTTGAAAAAGTTTTCTCTTTGATAAACAGGTGATGTCCGGGCAGGCCCAATTTTGAACCCAGGGACATAATTTGAACAATCTAGGTAGAGGACCAAGAGACAATGCTACACACCAAATATTTAAGCTTAGGCCTTTCGGTTTCAGCAAGAAGTTTTTCGAAGTTTTTCCCTATATATCTCTATGTAATACAGGTGACCATTGGGATAGGCTCAATTTTAAACCTAGTGTCATCATTTCAACAATCTTGGTAGAGGACCACTAGTCAGTGCTACACACAAAGTATCTAAGCTTTTCTGAATCCGACAAGAAGATTTTAAAAGGTTTTCACTATATATCTCTATGTAAAACAGGTGACCAGTTTTACCTGGTCGGGGCCAATTTTAACCCTAGGGGCATAACTTGAACAATCTTTTTAGAGGACCACTAGACAATGCAACAAACCAAATATCTAAGCTTGAAGCCTTTCTGTTTCAGACAAGAAGATTTTCAAATTTTTCTTTTCTGTTGCATTGGCATCCAGAGTTCTAAATGGAATTAATTTCTTTAAACAACTTTAAAGGAGGATCACCCAAGGATCATTCCTACCAAGTTTAGTCAAAATCCAAAAAGCAGTTTAGAAAGAGATGTCACTTAAAGAAATATTGACATTAGGTCATCACAATACCTCACCATGAGCACTTTGTGCTCAGGTGAGCTAAAAATTGCACAATAATTATCTATTGAAAGATAGTTTAAAGAAAGGTACCATCATCTATTGAAAAGTGACGGAGTGTTTTACATACGTTTCAGTTGAGAGTGTTGTGGTATTCTGCCAAAACTCTGCCACATTATCAAACTGGTAGGTGTATAATATGACCAAAACAATCATGGAGTAGACAATCACCACCCACCAAAACAAGAACATTGTCAGTCTCCATAATTTATAGATAAACTGAAACAGAATGAAAAGTATTTATATATCCATTGCAGCCAACAATAAAATCACACAATTTTATTAGGTAATATTTTACATAAAACTTATTTATTTTCCAAAAGTCTCATTCCATTTTTTCGAGATGTTGCACTGCTTGATCAAGGAGTTTTCAAAGCATACAAGTATCAAACTATCATTTCAGGTAAACCAGGTATGAATGTCATCATTTCAACTAATCATCAAAATTTTACTTGCCATTTTGTCACAGTTTTCACATGGACTTTTTAAAGCAGACAACTATAGAAACTAGAACTATGACTGAAGATGATAAATACCCCTAAAACAGCACCTTGACTCAAAATATGGCTTCTGACCGACGAACTGATATGTAGTCCTATCAAACAGTACTCATTTTGACCTTTGACCATTTTTTTTTTAGGTACAAGCCACCTCATCATGGTGAACATGTGAGAATCCTATGATGCATGGTTGAGATGCGGACCGGACAAGGTAGTCCTATCAAACAGTACTCACTTTGACCTCTGAGTGTGACCTTGACCTTTGAGGTAAAAGCCACCTCATCATGGTGAGCATGTGTGTCCAGTAACTTGAGAATACTAAGATGCATGGTTGAGATGTGGGCCAGACAAGGTAGTCCTATCAAAGAGTACTCTTTTGACCTTTGACCCTTTGACCTCTGAGTGTGACCTTCACTGTTGAGGTTCAAGCCACCTCATCATGGTGAACATGTGTGTCCAGTAACTTGAGAATCCTAAGATGCATGGTTGAGATGTGGGCCGGACAAGGTAGTCCTATCAAACAGTACTCATTTTGACGTTTGACCTATAAGTGTGACCTTGATCTTTGAGGTACATGCCTGGGTCTTGTGCGCGACACACCGCCTCATCATGGTAAACATTTGTGCCAAGTTTCTTTGAAATCCTATAATGCTTGGTTGAAATGTGGGCCAGACAAGGTAGAGTCCATTCAAATAGTACTCTTTTCAACCTTTGACATGTAAGTGTGACCTTGACATTTGAGGTACAGGCCTGGGTCTTGTGCGCGACACGCCGCCTTATCATGGTTAACGTTTGTGCCAAGTTTCATTCAAATCCTATGATGCATGGTTAGGATGCGGGCCGAACAAGGTTAGGTGGGACTGACAGACAGACGGACAGATGTAAAAGAGCTATAACTCTGTAAAATAACATGCAATTGTAAGACCTTTAGGGTATGCACATCTCCTTTTGGTATAGAAGCTTCATGTAAAATTTTATTGAATTCCACCCAATGGTTTGTAAGAAAAAAGCCAGACAAAATATGGCTTCCGACCGACCGACACAGTGACTCTTATATACTCCCCTAAAACTTTGTTTTTTGGGGATATAATTAATATATATATATATAGAACAAAGATTTATAGAATTATGATGGGATGAAAAAAATCATAGTATATAGTTTTCTGTGAGAAAAATTACATGGCATGTTATCATTTGCCGGATGATTTGAAATAATGTCATATATTATGTCACCATCAATGTCACAATAGACATTTTTTGTCATGAAAGTGCCTTAAGACTTCTATATCATATCAGATAACCTGTATAAACAAGATGAATAGAAAACATAATGCCTCAGCAAAGCTCTAGTGAAGGTGTGTAGTTCACATTCCAAAACCCTTGTTTGACTCTCAAACCCTATGTTGTGGATAGTCACTGAGACGATTCTTTTGAGTACACACAAAATTGGGTATGGTTGAGTCATGAGAGAGAGATTGGTGGGAAAAGACCAGGCTACTCGTCCTTATCTAGACTTTTGCTTCAAATGATCAAACTAACCTGGAAGGTTAAGATGAAGAACAGGAAGAGGACCATATAGATGATTCTGTAGACAACCACCTCCTGTAGAGAGATCACGAGTAACATGCCAGAGCACACCAGTATCCAATACTTACACAGAATATACCAAGTATACTGTCCTGTAATACAAAGTAGAAAATAGAGAGATCACTAGTAACATGCCAGAGCACACCAGTTTACAGTACTTAAACAGAATATACAAAGAATACTGTCATTTTATACAAAGTAACAATTATATTTTTCAAATGCAAAAACATTTTGAAACATCTGCAAAACAAGAAATTGCTCATCACAAGCTTTTTCTACTTTTGCCACAATGGTTCCAACTCTACTTTATTATTATACTTATATTATTATTTTTAATAGAAATTTTCAACAGTTTTGTCTAGATATTTTCAAAGTTGTCTGCTGCAGATTTGATCTATGAGAGTTAATCACTAAGTCTTTGTGCATTCATGTTCTCTTTAATATATGTATGAAGCAGTTTATTCACTGGCTACAATGCTTTCATATTTAACCCTTTCCCTCATATAGATGCTGTCTGACGCCTCTGCAGCAGACAGGTTTTTGAAAACATAGTGACTCATGAAGAAACTTCTCAAAACAAGCAATTTCTCCTTTTGCCACAATGTTTTCCATTTTTAGTCATAGGTTATCCATTCAATTATAGAGATTTTCTATTTTATGACAAAATATGTTCAATGTCGTCTGCTGCAGAATTGTCATATGAGGAAAGGGTTAACTAACATTCAAATATTTGAAAATGAGAATTTTCACCAAAGATTATTTCCTTTCAATTTTCAAGGTTGACAAGAGATATAGTCAATCCAGATATCAAGATAAAGAGGTATAAGTTAGTCTTTGTTACGCAATATCTCTCTTCTTTGTCTAGTAAACCCAATGCAACATTAAGTTTTGAGTTTAAACTAGAAATATCACTGAAGGTGATGAATACCCCCAGCTGGTGCCTGACAATATACATATGTATGAGAAATTCAAGGGGCCATAACTTATTTAAAAACAAGAGGGCCATGATGGCCCTGGAATCGCTCACCTGATTTTTTTTTTCACTTTAGCTATATAAGCCCCGCCATCTGGCGGACATAGTTTCCGACCAATCGACTTGGCTTGAAGGAATCTGATAGAGGGTCACCCTAGGAACATTTCTACAAAATTATTTGAAAATCGGCCTGACACTTTTGGAGGAGAAGATTTTTTAAGTTTTCACTATAGCCATAAAAGGCAAAATAGCCCCGACCCCTTGTGGCCATGTTTTTTGACCAATCAACATGGCTTGAAGGAATCTGATAGAGGGTCATCCAAGGAACATTTCTACAAAATTATTTGAAAATCGGCCTGACACTTTTGGAGAAGAAGATTTTTTAAGTTTTCACTATAGCCGTATAAGGAAAAAAAGCCCCGCCCCCCCTGGCGGCCATGTTTTTCGACCAATCAACATGGCTTCAAGGAATCTGATAGAGAGTCACCCAAGGAACATTTCTACAAAATAAGTTCAAAATCTGCCAACCAATTTGGGAGGAGAAGAATTTTGAAGTTTTTTTCGTTTTGTTGCCATGGAAACCAGAATTCTGCATGGATCCCAAACATTTTAAGGAATTCTGGTGAGGACATTGAGAGGATGCTTTCTGTGAAGTTTCATCCCAGTTGACCCACTGGTTACAGAGGAGAAAATGTTGACGGACGACGGACGACGGACGACGGACATAGGGCGATCACAATAACTCACCCTGAGCACTTCGTGCACAGGTGAGCTAACAAGAGGGCCATGATGGCCCTGGAATCGCTCACCTAATATATTTTTTTCACTTTAGCTATATAAGCCCCGCCCCCTGGCAGCCATAGTTTCCGACCAATCAACTTGGATTGAAGGAATCTGATAGAGGGTCACCCTAGGAACATTTCTACAAAATTATTTGAAAATCGGCCAGACACTTTTGGAGGAGAAGATGTTTTAAGTTTTCACTATAGCCATATAAGGCAAAATAGCCCTGCCCACTGGCGGCCATGTTTTTTTACCAATCAACATGGCTTGAAGGAATCTGAAAGTGGGTCATCCAAGGAACATTTCTACAAAATTATTTGAAAATCGGTCTGACACTTTCGGAGAAGAAGATTTTTTAAGTTTTCACTATAGCCATATAAGGCAAAATAGCCCCGCCCCCCTGGCGGCCATGTTTTTCGACCAATCAACATGGCTTGAAGGAATCTGATAGAGGGTCATCCAAGGAACGTTTTTACAAAATTATTTGAAAATCAGCCACACACTTTCGGAGGAGAAGATGTTTTAAGTTTTCACTTTGGCCATATAAGGCAAAATAGCCCCGCCCCCTGGCAGCCAAGTTTTTCGACCAATCAACATGGCTTGCAGGAATCTGATAGAGGGTCACCCAAGGAACATTTCTAAAAAATTATTTGAAAATCGGCCTGACACTTTTGGAGAAGAAGATTTTTTAAGTTTGCACTATAGCCATATAAGGCAAAATAGCCCCGCCCTGGCAGCCATGTTTTTCGACCAATCAACATGGCTTGAAGGAATCTGATAGAGGGTCACCCAAGGAACATTTCTACAAAATTATTTGAAAATCGGCCTGACACTTTCGGAGGAGAAGATTTTTTAAGTTTTCACTATAGCCATATAAGGCAAAATAGCCCCGCCCCCCCTGGCAGCCATGTTTTTCGACCAATCAACATGGCTTGAAGGAATCTGATAGAGGGTCATCTAAGGAACATTTCTACAAAATTATTTGAAAATCTGCCAACCAGTTTGGGAGAAGAAGAATTTTGAAGTTTTTTCAGTTTCGTTGCCATGGAAACCAGAATTTTGCATGGATCCCAAAAATTTGAAGGAATTCTGGTGAGGTCATTGAGAGGATGCTTTCTGTGAAGTTTCATCCAAATTGACCCACTGGTTACTGAGGAGAAGAAGTTGACGCACGACGCACGACGCACGACGGACGCCGGACAAAAGGCGATCACAATAACTCACCTTGAGCAAAGCTCAGGTGAGCTAACAAGAGGGCCATGATGGCCCTGGAATCGCTCACCTGATTTTTTTTTTCACTTTAGCTATATAAGCCCCGCCATCTGGCGGGCATAGTTTCCAACCAATCAACTTGGCTTTAAGGAATCTGATAGAGGGTCACCCTAGGAACATTTCTACAAAATTATTTGAAAATCGGCCTGACACTTTTAAAGGAGAAGATTTTTTAAGTTTTCACTATAGCAATAAAAGGCAAAATAGCCCCGCCCCCTGGCGGCCATGTTTTTTGACCAATCAACATGGCTTGAAGGAATCTGATAGAGGGTCATCCAAGGAACATTTCTACAAAATTATTTGAAAATCGGCCCGACACTTTTGGAGGAGAAGATTTTTTAAGTTTGCACTATAGCTATATAAGGCAAAAAAGCCCCGCCCCCCCCCCTGGCGGCCATGATTTTCGACCAATCAACATGGCTTGAAGGAATCTGATAGAGGGTCACCCAAGGAACATTTCTACAAATTTATTTGAAAATCGGCCTGACACTTTTGGAGAAGAAGATTTTTTAAGTTTGCACTATAGCCATATAAGGAAAAACAGCTCCGCCCCCCCTGGCGGCCATGTTTTTCGACCAATCAACATGGCTTGAAGGAATCTGATAGAGGGTCACCCGAGGAACATTTCTACAAAATTATTTGAAAATCGGCCTGACACTTTCGGAGGAGAAGATTTTTTAAGTTTGCACTATAGCCATATAAGGAAAAATAGCCCCGCCCCCCCTGGCGGCCATGTTTTTCGACCAATCAACATGGCTTGAAGGAATCTGATAGAGGGTCACCCGAGGAACATTTCTACAAAATTATTTGAAAATCGGCCTGACACTTTCGGAGGAGAAGATTTTTAAGAATTTTGAAGTTTTTTCATTTCGTTGCCATGGAAACCAGAATTATGCATGGATCCCGAAAATTTTAAGGAATTCTGGTGAGGACATTGAGAGGATGCTTTCTGTGAAGTTTCATCCCAGTTGACCCACCGGTTACAGAGGAGAAAATGTTGACGGACGACGGACGACTGACGACGGACGACGGACGACGGACAACGGACGCCGGACATAGGGGCGATCACAATAACTCACCTTGAGCACTTCGTGCACAGGTGAGCTAATAATTCCAGTGTAACACGCCAACAATATGCACAATTAGGCTTGGTATCAATCATTCTTGTGAAGTTATATTGAATTCTGACCAAGGGTTGCTGAGAAATAGTGTTCACAAGAAATGTCCAGACCAACAAACCGACCGACAAGCGTGACTCCTATATAGCCACCATATACTATGTATCTGGCGGTATAATAAAGAATTTCAGAATACCATGTTCACCACTTATCTTAAACTCTGTAGAATGAAATATGTGCCACATCACATGTAAAACAACTTTTTTAAATTGACAGATATAATCAAGTTTCATAATTGTATCATCTGTTTATTAGTTCTTCTCCAGCTCCAGAGGGTTCAATAGGAAAGATCCTGATCAGACTAATTAGAGGAGCAGTCTGATCATGGTCTTCACTAGTCACTAAGTCCTGAATGTCGGGTTTGGTATGCTGCGGCTCCTATACAAGTCAAAGACACTAGGCTTAAATGGTTCTACAGCATACCACTGAAGCCAAAGTTATCAGTTTGGTGACTTATATTTTATTATACATAAAAACAAGTTCTCTAGCAGTCTGGAAATGGACAAGTATGAATACAGAGGGTAGGCAGAGAGAGTGCAAGATATAAGGTAATGATATTTCAAAGCTTCAAGGTCTAAGTACATGTATGTGTCTTACATTGGACTCACAAAGGCATAAAGCAAAGAGGAAGGCCAAGAAGTACTTAAAGGCGAAATTTAAATGGGCACCTGAAGAAAATGATTTGCGAAGCAGTTCCGAAGATGACCCAGGATTGGAGATCAGTTTGTTGTTGCCCTACATGTCAACCAGACATAATGGGCAGAGAATAAGTATAATTGAAGTTGAAGAAATATTTTCATTTGGATACATGATCACTGCTAATAACTGGGTTTTGAAATAATGCTAGAGATAAACCCTTTCCGACATACAACTTTGAAAACATCTAAACTAAATTAATGAAAATCTCTATATGGGAAAGTATTATTATTGAATAAAGTAGAAAACATTATGAGCAATATCCTTTTGCCACAAAGTTATCAAAAAGTGTCACACCACTTTCAACAGTTATGGTCATATTGCCGCGGACAGGAAAGACGATATTGGTCCGACACATTTATATTTACATAAAGATAAAAATATGTAAGTGTCTGAATGTGGGAAAGGGTCAACACATATGATGAAAGGTAGTGTATACTGAGAGAAGAACAATAGCAATGCCGGATGCATCATATGAGCCTATTCTTGGGAAGAGGTAGGAGATGGCTGTTGTCAATAGTGTAGATCCAGATAAGCCTGTGCATCTGCAAAGTCTGATCAAGATCTACATTGTTTACATATTACTTACATAAGCTTGTAAGAAGATTTCTCAACTTGTGTAGATTCTATTCAGAAAGCCCAACTTGCACTTTTTCCCTTTCCCCTTGATGGTCTCATACATATATATGGCATATCGTATTCCATGCTCATCTGACTAGCATAAACCAAGACTTTTCTAAGAGTGTTATGTATACAAGTAAATCTAGCCATTTGGGGTTGTGTTGCATCTGCAAACAGTGAAAACTCAGCCCGCACATATACTTTTCACTTCATGTAACTTCAGAAAACACTTTAAATTGTAGGCCCACATATTCTTTACAGAGATCAAGGCAGGATTGATTGATTGATTGGGGTTTAACGCCGTTTTTAACAATTTCTCAGTCATATCACGGCGGCCAGTTTACCTACTCATGTGTTTCCTGGTTTTCTCACACAAGTACTCCACACAATCTTCCCAAGCAACTGGCTACTTTTCCACATAGACTAAGCCCATTGGTGGATCAAGGCAGAAACACTGAATAATACTAGGAAAGTTCATAAATCTATAGTTAACCCTTTCCAACATATGACAATTCTGCAGCAGACGACTTTGAACATATTTTGTTAAAATATAGAAAATCTCTATAACTGAATGGATAACCCATGACTAAAAGTGGAAAACATTGTGGCAAAAGGAGAAATTGCTTGTTTTGAGCAATTTCTTCTTTTGTCACTATGTTTTCAAAAAGCTGTCTGCTGCGAATGGCGTCAAAAAGCGTCTATATGAGGGAAAGGGTTAAGCCTTCAGAGCAAATAAGTGGGTTTATCAAAACCTTCTAATGATGATCTATTGAAATTAACTATTTTCAACATTGATTAGACTAGAGCTGAAATGATTCTGGCAAAAGGAGAAATTACTCCTATCCCATAATGTTTTCATAATTGATCTGCTGCATACACATTAAAATTTATCTGCTGCATACACATTAAAATTTGTCTGAATAAGTGAAAGTGCTGGGGAAATCTATATTCTATTCTGAATGATGGGAAAGGTTAATGAAATTCATATATTTCTATAGTTGTATCACTGTAATAACATACAATGCACCACAGCATAGCATACACCACAGCATTTCCACAGTGACAAGAAGAAAGGTAGTCCCCAGATAAGAGGAGTTGGAGCATATTTCAGAACCTAACTTTTTTATTAACAGGGCAGAAAGAATGTTTAGATTTACAAACATCTCCTTAACAATAAAATATTTTCTCCTTTATGGTAATTATGTAAATGATCGAATCCTTTTTTCATAAATATGTAATTAATTGACTCATTTTTTATTAATATGTTATAGATTAACTCCTTTTTTAATAAAAAATATCTATATATATATATATATATATAAACAAAAGGGCCATGATGGCCCTATATCGCTCACCTGATTTAATAGAACTTCAACAGTTTTCAAAGTTTTTACTCTTTTTAGGCCAATACCTTTGGTCAAGAAGATTTTTACAGTTTTAACAATGCACATATAAGGAAAATAAGAAGTCATTTGTAGGAAATTGTTAACAGACGACGACGATGACGCCGGACGGTGAGTGTTCACAAAAGCTCACCTTGCACTTCGTGCTTAGGTGAGCTAATAAACAAGAGGCCCATGAGGGCCTATGCTCTACTGCCATGGTTCTTTGGTCATTTTCAATCCAGAGCATGTATGTATGGTGAAGATCGGATAGTAGATAGAGGCTCTATTGTGTTCACAAGCTGTATTATAGCAATTATGACAATTTCAAAGGCCATAATCCAGTCTTGCATGGGCGGATCTGGCTGGTTTGCAAAAGGAACCGAGATCTCATCAATAGTTAACTACTATCCAAGTTTGGTGAAGATCGGATAGTAAATGGAGGCTCTATTGTGTTCACAAGCTGTATTATAGCAATTTTGACAATTTCAAGGGACATAATCCAGTCTTGCATGGGCAGATCTGGCTGGTTTGCGAAAGGAACAGAGCTCTCATGGATATTTTACTACTGTATAAGTTTGATGGAGATACAATAAAATCTGAAGACTTGATCGCATTCACAAGCAATTGTTTACGGACGGAAGGACGCACGACAAGACACAAAGCCATCGCATAAGGTCTTGTGGCCTTTGGCCAGTAGAGCTAAAAACTTATTCTTTATTGATAAATATGATAATTAAAGACCGTTTTTTGGTGTGTTTTTTTATAGTTATGTTTTACATCCGACTACTTTTTGATAAATATGTTTGTTTGTTTTCTGCCGTTGTTAATCCTCGCACTGGGCTATATAGGTATTTGGCAAGCAAATAAATATGTAAAGCAGTGACACCTATTTATATAAATATATAACAGATTTACTCCTTTTTAGATAAATATGTGACAGATTTCTCCTAATTGTGATATATATGTTACAGATTGACTACAATTTTGATAAATATGTGACAGATTGACTCCTCTGATCTGGGTGTTCAAGCTGCATGCCAAGGTCGTACCTAACCGTTGCATTGTATTACTATCATAACCATCTGGGGTATCCACATCAAAGGGAAAATCTGTGTTAAAAATAGCAAAACAATGTCACACTGCATAAACAATAACACATCATGTTAGTTCACAAGAAAGATACATTAACAAGAGGACCATGATGATCCTATATCGCTCACCTGATTTAATCAAACTTAAGAAGTTTTCAGTGTTCTTTCTCCTATATGAGTCTATGAAAAACAAGTGACCCCCGCAGACGGGTCATTTTTGACCCCAGGGCTATAATTTGAACAAGCTTGGTAGAGGTCCACTAGATGATGCTATATACCAAATATCTTTAAGACAAGAAGATTTTTAAAGTTTTTTCACTATCTATATAAAACAAGGGACCCCCGGGATGAGGTCATTTTTTACCCCATGGCTATAATTTGAACAATCTTGGTAGAGGTCCACTAGATGATGCTACATACTAAATAGCAAAGGCCTGGGCCCCTTTTCTTTTAGACAAGAAGATTTTTAAAAAAAATTCTCTATGAGTCTATGGAGAATAAGTCACCCCCAGGGAGGGGGCATTTTTGACCCCAGGGCTATAATTTGAACAATGGTCCACAATGATGCTACATACCAAATATCAAAGGCCTGGGCCTTCAACTTCTAGACAAGAAGATTTTTAAAGTTTTAACCGTATATGAGTCCAGATATGTGATATACTTGAAGCCAAATAGGGAGATTGGTGTATCAAAAAAGGGAGCTTCTTTTGCAACAAGATTTTCTGTGATCGGTCACAATACTTTTCATTTGAAGCTAAAAAAGGGTCAAGTCAAGCAGGGTATAACTTGCCCTAAGGGAGTCTATGTAAAACAAGGGCTATAATTTGAACAAGCTTGGTAGAGGTTCACTAGATGATGCTACATACCAAATACTATTTAGACAAGAAGACTTTTTAAGTTTTTTCCCTATATGAGTCTATGTAAAACAAGTGACCCCTGGGGAGGGGTCCATTTTGACCCCATGTCTATAATTTTAACAATCTAGGTAGAGGTCCACTAGATGATGCTACATACCAAATATCAAAGGCCTAGGGCCTCTACTTTTAGACAAGATGATTTTTTAAGTTTTTCCCCTATATGAGTCTATGTAAAATAAGCGACCCCCAGGATGGGGTCATTTTTTACTCCAGGACTATAATTTGAACAATCTTGGTAGAGGTCCACTAGATGATGCTACATACTAAATATCAAAGGCCGGGGCCGTCTACTTATTGAAAATATATTTTTTTAAGTTTTTCTCTATACGAGTCTATGTCAAACAATAGACCCCAGCGGAGGGGTCATTTTTAATCCCAGGGCTATAATTTGAACAATCTTGGTAGAGGTCCACTAGATGATGCTACATACCAAGTATCAAAGGTTGGGCCCTCTACTCTTAGACAAGAAGATTTTTAAAGTTTTTTCCCTATATAAGTCTATGAAAAACAAGTGACCCCTGGGGAGGGGTCATTTTTTACCCCAGGGCTATAATTTGAACAATCTTGGTAGAGGTTCACCAGATGATGATACATACCAAATATCAAAGGCATGGGCCTTCTACTTTCAGACAAGAAGATTTCCCCTTTTTTGTTGCCGTTGCAACCAATGTTCTGCATGGAATAGAATTCTATGAAAGTGATCCACCCAAGGAACATTACTGTAAAACTATTTTGAATTTGGATAATTGGTTTAGGAGAAGTTGTTTGTAGGAAAATGTGAACGGACGGACGACGACGACGACGACGGACGATGAGCGATCACAGAAGCTCACCTTGCACTTTGTGCATAGGTGAGCTAAAAAGCTGGTTAAACACTTTCCCACATACAGATGCCTCTGCAGCAGACAACTTTTGAAAACATTGTGAAACAAGAGGGCCATGATGGCTCACCTGAGTCATGAAATGTGATTTGTCATGCATAATTCAATAACTCATTATGCAGTCACGGTACGTCAATACAAGAGGCCCAAGAGGACCACAGAGCAAAAAACCCGCACCCTATGTTGCCTGTATTTTGTCAAGTTAGTATGACTAAGAAGGTGAACAAAGAAATGTTTATGTACCAGTAAGTATTTAACAAGAATATTTTTAAGTTTTTCCCTGTATATCCCTATGTAAAACAAGTGCCCCCAGGGTGGGGCCGATTTTGACCCCTGAGGTACAATTTGAACAATCCTGGAAGAGGACCACGAGACCATTGTACTCACTTAATATCTCACCTTTAAGCCTTTTTGTTTCAGACAAGAAGATTTTCTAAGTTTATCTTTATAAAACAGGTGACCCCTAGGTTGGGGCCAGTTTTGACCCCAGTGGCATAATTTGAAATATCTTGATAGAGGACAACTAGATATTCTCTGCAAATACTAAGCTCTAGGCCTTTCAGTTTCAGACAAGAAGATTTTCAAAGATTTTCCCTATTCATCTCTATGTAAAACAGGTGACCCCTGGGGCGGGGCCAATTTTGACCACTGGGGCATAATTATGAACAATCTTTGTAGAGACATTGCTACAAACCGAATATCTAAGCTCTAGTCCTTTTGGTATCAGACAAGAAGCTTTTCCCTATATATTTCTATGTAAAACAGGTGACCTCCGGGGCGGGGCCAATTTAGATCCAAGGGGCATAATTTGTACAATCTTTGCAAAGGACGAGAAGGCAATGCTACACATTAAATATCAAACAAGATTTTCAAAGTTTCCCCTATATATCTCTTTGTAAAACAAGTGACCCCAGTGGGCCAATTTTGACACATTGGTGCATTATTTGAACAATTCTCGTAGAGGACTACTACATTTTGCTACACACCAAATATGTAAGCTCTAGGCCTTTCGGTTTCAGATAAAAAGATTAAACAAGAAGGCCATGATGGCCCTGGATCGCTTACCTGATTTCTTTTCTCACTTTAGCCATATAAGGCAAAACAGCCCTGCCCCCTGGGGACCATATCTTTTTTACCAATAACCATGGCTGGAAGGATTCTCAAAGAGGGTAATCCAAGGAACATTTCTACAAAATTATTCAAAAATCTGCCAGACACTTTGGGAGGAGAAGATTTTTCAAGCTTTCACTATAGGCATATAAGGCAAAACAGCCCCATCCCCTAGTGCCATGTTTTTTGGCGAATTAATATGGCTTGAAGGATTCTAAAAGAGGGTCACCCAAGAAACAATTCTACAAAGTTATTTTTAAAAAATAAGCCAGACTTGTTGAGGAGATAATTTTTTTTAAATTTTTGACTATATTAATATACGGCAAAACAGCCCTGGTGGCCATGTTTTTTTACCAATAAAATTGGCTGAAGGAATCTGATAGAGGGTCAGCCAAGGTACATTTCTACAAAATTATTTGAAAATTGGCCAATCACTTTCAGGAGAAGATTTTTAAAGTATAACCATATAAGGCAAAACAGCCCCAACCCCAGGTGGCCATGTTTTTTGACCAATCAACATGGTTTAAAAGAATCTGATAGAGGGTCACCAAAGGAACATTTCTACAAAATAATTTGAAAATTGGCTTTACACTTTCGGAGTAGATTTTTTAAGTTTCCACTATAGCCATATAATGCAAAAAATGCTTTTTACCAATCAATATGGTTTGAAGGAATCAGATAGAGTGTCACCCAAGAAACATTTCTACATAATTATTTGAAAGTAAGCCAACCAGTTTTGGGAGAAGAAGAATTTTAAAGCTTTTTTCATTTCATTGCCATGGAAATCAGAATTCTGCACGGATCCAAAAACAAGAGGCCCAAGAGGGCCAGTATCGCTCCACGGCCATAAGGCAAAAATCAATCCTCCAAACAGCCCTGCCCCCTAGTGGCCATATTTTTTACCAACCACCATGGCTTAAAGGAATCTTGTAGAGTGTCACCCAAGGAATGTTTCTGCAAAATTATTTGAAAATCGGCCTGACACTTTCGGAGGAGATTTTTTAAGTTTTCACAATAGCCATATAAGGCAAAATAGCCCCACCCCATGGCGGCCATATTTTTGAACCAATCAACATGGCTTGAAGGATAGAGGGTCACCCAAAGAACATTTCTACAAAATTATTTGAAAATCTGCTCAACACTTTCGGAGAAGATTTTTTAAATTTTCACTATGGTCATATAGAGCAAAATAGCCCCGCCCTCTGGCGGCCATATTTTTCGACCAATCAACATGGCTTGAAGGAATCTGATAGAGGGTCACCCAATGAACATTTCTACAAAATTATTTGAAAATCGGCTGAACACTTTCGGAGAAGAAGATTTTTTAAGTTTTCACTATGGTCATATAAGGCAAAATAGCCCCGCCCTCTGGCGACCATGTTTTTCGACCAATAAACATTTCTTGAAGGAATCTAATAAAGGGTCACCCAAGGAACATTTCTACAAAATGATTTGAAAATCGGCCTGACACTTTCAGAGAAGAAGATCTTTTAAGTTTTCACTATTTTTTCTTTTGGTTGCCATGGAAACCTAAATTATGGATGGATCAAAAACATTTGAAGGAATTTAAGAGAGGACATTGAGAGGATGCTTTCTATGAAGTTTCAACCAAATTGGCCAAGTAGTTAGTGAGAAGAAGTTGTTTAAAGGAAAAAGTTTACGCACGCACGCACGCACGACGGACAATTCGCCATGACATAAGCTCGACTGGCTTTCAGCCAGTGGAGCTAAAAATGAAGGAATTCTGGTGAGGTCATTGAGAGGATGCTTTCTGTGAAGTTTCATCCCAATTGACCAACTGGTTACACAGGAGAAGATGTTGACGCACTATGGACGACGGACAAAAGGCGATAACAATAACTCACCTTGAGCACTTTGTGCTCAGGTGAGCTAACAAGAAGATTTTTGAAGTTTTCACTATCTATTCATATAAGGAATTTAAAACAAGCACCACCCCCTGACAGTCATATTTATCAAAGAATTGGAATAATTTCAACAATCTTTGTAGAGGGTCACCCAAGGATTATTTGTACCAAATTAGTTAAAATCGGGTCATTGCTTTTTAGTTTTCACTATATATACATGTAATGAAATCAAGTATTTACAATAGCTGACCCCACACTTCCTGCTCAGGTGAGGTAAAAATGTGGAAGTTCTGGGGAAATGAAAGTATAACAATTTTGTAAAGTTGAAAACTTTGATGCCATAATGTTTTTAAAAAAAATCGCCTGTCGAAAGGCGTCAGAAAGCATTGATATGTGGGAAAGGGTTAAGTTTTTCATGTTTTTATATTTTGATTTAGTAAGAATTAATCAGGAGAGAATTAATGCAAGAATGCTAATCATTTCATTTGGAAATTAACTATGTTGTATCATAAAGATTCCAGATGTTATATCCTTATCCCAAAATGTTTTCAAAGCTGCCACCTAAGAAAATTGGCATATGTATATACACAACTGTCTCACAATATATCCTTTGCTTTTCTACCAAACCATAAGAGTAGGCACAAATTGGAATAAACTCACCAACACACTACAAATGAGTACCCAACAACACAGGTTTTAGTGCATACACTACAAATGAGTACCCAACAACACAGGTTTTAGTGCATACACTACAATTGAGTACCCAACAACACAGGTTTTAGTGCATACACTACAAATGAGTACCCAACAACACAGGTTTTAGTATGTGAACAATTCCCTTGGTCTGGCTCTGGATTAGTATACTCCACGATATGATCATTTTGTAAAGCTGCAACTTCATTTTACCTACATTTTAGTTTGCTACCCTTTGAAACACTTTGTTTAGCAATATAACCACTTTGTTCAACTTGTCTAACTACCTATTATCATAGCAGATAATCTTTGAAAAGATTGTGGTAAATGAACAATTTCTCCTCTTGCCACAATGTTTTCAACTCTATACTCTATTCCCTTATATAACTTTCTTCTATAATTTAGCTTTCCCTTATAGTGATTTTCCATAATTTCACCTGAATGTTTTAAAATTCGTCGGCTGCTGATTTGTTGTATGTGGGAAAGGGTTAATATAAGGACACACAAACACACAAAATCAATATGACCGCCCAATTTAACAAATACTTTTTACACCCCACTGTAGTTCTGAGAATACACATTACAAAAGGATCACAATAAAGATGTTATATTTACAGTTTAAAAATTAGTTAATGCATGGTTATTTGAGTCACATTCTATGAAAACATTTTGAGCTTTGCTTTAAGGGAAGATCAAGATCACCCCAAACCAAAGTGCAGCAGTCTGATCAGGATACCATCTGTTTATTATCTAGTTGCAAAAACATTCTAGAAGTTCCTTGAGAATGGTTATAATCATTAACCATGCTATGAAAATATGTTATTTCAGAGCTCTAGATAAGGTGCATAGTTCATCATCTCATTTGAACCTTATACCCTATGGTGTGAGTACTCAAAAGAATTGGATCAGTAACCACAACATAGGGTTTTGGTGGAAAATAAATGACATATTGTGAGATAAAGACCATTTTTTTGTGTGACATGGCTCAACTGTGGTTAAATACTTTATAAGCTCTTCATTCTATCACAGCACTATCTATAAACTAAAAGTTACCTAAATAAGCTATAACAAATGCAAAAAAAAGAGAATACAACAATACATAAATTAACAACATTTTGAATTATATTTTTTCTAACTACAGCTTTATCTTTTCTCCATTTTCATTTATATCATTTAACCCTTTCCCTCATACAACAAATATGAAGCAGACAACTTTGAAAACATCAAGGCAAAAGTATTGAAATTCTTTATAAATGAAAGTGTTATTATTGAATTCAGTTGAAAACATTGTGGCAAAAGGCTAAACTGCTGATCATGAACAATTTCTCCTTTTGCCACAGTATTTTCTTTAAGACGTCTGTTTTTGCTGGTAGGAAAAGGCTATGAAGGTCTGCATCAGGGTCAAATGTTCATGGATGTGATACTGCTAGGGCTACACATCTAGAATGATGTCATAAGATTCATCTAGGGGTTTAATAATTTCACAGATACAGTGAAGTCTCATGAAAAGACTGTGTGTATACACAGACTCACATTTACAGTCCTCACTGTACGCAGATGCAACGACACCCCAAATTGCCAGGTTCAGCTTATTTGCTTCCTTCACTTAACCCTTTCCCTCATACGGCAAATCTGCAGCAGACGACTTTGAACATATTTTGTCAAAAAATAGAAAATCTCTATAATTGAATGGATAACCTTTGACTAAAAGTGGAAAACATTGTTGCAAAAGGAGAAATTGCTTGTTTTGAGCAATTTCTTCTTTTGTAACTATGTTTTCAAAAAGCCGTCTGAGGCGTCAGAAAGCATCTTTATGAGGTAAAGGGTTATTGGACTGAAAACTAAGTTTCGACACCAGCTTCAAATGTCCTGAGGATGGTTTACCTGAAGCATGGCGCATACATCAAACCATATTGTAGAAAGCAAGCGTTGCCTTACATGATGAGCATTGACACAGTTTGATCTGAATCTACTCTTGTTTCTCACTTGCCAACAGAAGCATAATTATGGGAAGCCACTCACATATAATTTATACTTTGGTCATATATGAACTTATGTTTCAAGGATTGATATTAATACTTAACAGTAACTTAGTAACTTTAGCCATGGAATTCTGCATTTACAGAAGGCAATGTATGCCTATAAATTATAAGCTATAACATAACATCATTTGATCAAGGAATAATTGGGTATTCTCAAAAAGTTAAACTTTCTTAACAATGCATAACATACAAATGGTCTAAAGTAGTCAACAATTAATAAGTTACAGATCTGGTTCATACTTTGCTATACAACAAATACAGAAAAAAACGCTGCTCCCCTTTATCAATTTGATATCTACTCATATTAATGTCAACCAAGCCTACATTTGCATTTGTGTTCTCTTCTTGCCAAGACACTTTATGACGCTTTTGACATACAACAAATCGCAGCAGACGACTTTGAAAACATAAGTGCAAAAATATGAAAATGATCTACAAATGAAAGTTGTGTCATTGAATGAAGTTAAAAATATTGTTGCAAAAGTAGAAATTGCTAGTGTTAACACTAAGATGTTGCCAGTAATTTGACAGCAAAAGTGGAGATAAATGTTGATACATCTTCAGCACAAGACATTCTGGCAAATGGAGAAATTGATATAAAAACAAAATCCTTCTGCCACAGTATTTGAACTTAAAATATATTTAATAACTAATACTTTCATTAAAAGAGGTTTTCCATATTGTTTTCTAGATGTTCTCCAAGTCATCTGCTGCAGATTTGTTGTATGTAGGAAGGGGCTGAAGGAAGGGGCTGAAGGAAGGGGATGAAGGAAAGTCCAACATTAACCCATCACATGTGGTAAAAGGAATAAAGTGTAAATCTTACATTCTTCTCTTTGTGAAATACTTCCTAAATACTTAAGTTTTATACCTTCTCCTAAGAAACAAAAATATCAAGACTTAAACCTTATTCAAGATATAATATTCAAATATTTGATCAGCCAACTTTTAAGCTATTTTCAAAAATTGTAAAATTATAGTTCTATGCGAACAAATTATATGCAGAAAGTGCCACTTCAAATGTTTGTGAAAATAAAATGTAATGAAATGAAATAAAATAAAACAAAAAAGATTTACAATCAAACATTTATAGTACTCTACCAATACATAAAAAAAATTATCGGCTAAAAAGGTAAAATGGAAATATATTCCAGAAACCAATGCTATAATTGGCTACAAATTCCACTCCACTGGGTTATATTAATATCTGCAGATAAAGTCCAACGAAAAGAACTAAATCCTGGTATAAATCTTTATAACCTAAAATTAATAACACAGGTTCTTAATCATCATGTAAACGAAACATTTACATTAAACCAAAACTACAAACAATTTAAAGAAGATGTCTTAGATACGAGCAGTATTTCATCACCTACTATACTGATTTTTTATCTTGAAACCCTAAAGTGTGAGTACTCAAACAAGAGGACCATGATGGTCCTATATCACTCACCATATTTAATACAACTTAAAGAGTTTTGAATGTTCTTTCTCTATGCATACAAGGAAAGTGAGAAACGCCCCCTGGTGGCCATTGTATTCAACAAATACAAATTTCAACAGTCTTGGTATAAGGTCACCCATGGAACACTTGTTCCAAATTATTTTAAAATCTGGCCTATACTTTTGACAAGAAGCTTTTAAAAGTTTATACCATATATACATACAAGAAATGCCATAATGCGACGAAAGGTTTTCAATGATTGACAGAAGAACTTCAGCCTGTATTTTGAGAATTATAATTAAGCTTCTTTGTTGAATGTTGTGTGTGTGTTAAAGTACATGCCAAATTCATAAGAGGATATACACAGAAGACAGGAAGCATGCATAAGAATGTAAATGAACTGTAACTAACTGTTATTATTTTGTTTACCTTAACCCAAACGCAATCCCATGAAAGGTCTCCATAAACTCTTTCTATATACCAACTTTGGTTACAATATGTCAACCATAACTAATGATATTCAGTTTCAACTGTTTTTCTATTTATAGTCACATCAACCTTGACCTTTACCCTAGGGGCTACAAACGCAATCCAATGAAAGGTCTCCATTATAAAACTCTTTCTACATACCGACTTTGGTAACAATATGTCAACCGTAACTGAAGATATTTAGTTTTATAATGGGGGTTTGATGCTGCATGCCTGAAAGCCCACCCTCCTGCCCGAACAACAACATCGTCATTCTAAAAACCTGGTAAATAAGGAAAACAAAATAATTTTCAAATCAGGCCAGTACTTTTGTACAAGTAGATTTTTAAAGATTTTCCTTTCCATAGCAATGGCAACCAGAGTTCCCCATGGAGTTCCAATTCTTTGAACAACTTTGAAAGGGGACCACCCAAGGAACATCCCAAATAAAGTCTTATCAAAATTTGCCAAGTGGTTTAGGAGATGTTGGTTGAAGCAAAATGTTGACGGACGACGACGGACAAAGACTGGTCGCAAAATAACTCGCCAGGAGCCTCTGGCTTAGGTGAGTGAGCAAGACAGTTGTCTCACTGGGACGATTCTCTCAAGTACTCACAATATAGGGAACAATTGCTTAATAAGAGAATTATCCTTGGCCAATGATCTTTTAACTCCTCCTTATTAAGATCTATAAAAGATACTTACTAAGCATTTCTGAGAGAGATTGTGGAGAGGTTGGTGAGACAGGTGGTGATGATGTTACAGGTTCTAGAGGATATTTCTCTCCCTCGGCTAGGATAGCCTGTCGCCTCTCTCTCATATATTGTCTCAATGTCAGCCAGAACATCAGGGTATACAGCATCTGTAAATGAGAATGAAGTTCTATTTCAACATAGGCAGTCACTGTTGTATAGTTTCTTCCAACAAGAAAACATTGAAACAAAAAGACACATCTATAATGACTGATTTTTCTCTTTTTCATCTCACCTTTTCTCAAAATGTTTTAATTTTATTGTAAAATATTCTACAAGTATTTTTTAAATTAGTCGGAAATGACATTTTCTAACTCAGATATTTTAACCCCATCCCACATGCTGTTGGCACACCTGTAGCAAACAACTTTTGAAAACATTTTGGCAAAAGGAGAAAGTGTTCGTAATGAGCAATTTCTTATTTTTAACAAAATGTTTTTTACTCTTTTCAAACAGAATACTTTCATTGAAAGAGATTTTCCATTTTATTTGCACAGCTGAATGCAAAGTTGACTGCTACAAATTTGTCTCATATTAGAAAAGGGTTAAAAGTAGACAACTCCTTTTATATCAAATCAGGAAAACTGTTGGGAGTATTCTAAAAGCTTCTTGAAAGTTTAGCATCTAATCAGAATAAAGTGGCAACAAAATTAGACTGTGGTTGTGCTTGATGATCTTTATCTTCATTCCTCCAAGGGTCAACAGTTTTATTCTGTTTGTCAAGCCAAACATACCATTAGATAAGTTTAAACTTAGTAACAAACAAGTTCTTATAACTTATAGCAATCAATCTCAATATCTGCTACCTGAATACACCAGTACTAATCGAGGGCTTGGCGTGAAACGGTTGTAACTAAAAACCTATTTTGAAAACCCTGGTTTAGGGGCAATTTTGACCCCTTTGTAAACAATGCAAATTTAGATACCATTGCTCAGAACGAGCAATGGCACCTAAATTTCCATTGTTTACCAAGTAAAAGGATTTAACGCTTATAAAGACTTTATGGCGAGGTGATTAACCTTGGTAAACAAATACCAATTTTAGTTACAACCGTTTCACGCCAAGCCCTTGTAATGCCAACATTGTTGGAAAATTCTAAAGATAGACTCTAACAGAATTAAAATCTAAGACCTTTGGACCACGAGACCGGTGCTCTTCCATTGTCTCCCACACATACCATTATCCCTTTCCCAGCAATCTGTAGCCAACAACTTTGCCACATGCAGCAATCTGTAGCAAACAACTTTGCCACAATGCTCTCAATTCTATTTAATACTTAAATTGAGAGAGATATTCCATTCTTATGCATAGATGTATAAAGTATTCAAAATCATCTACTCCAGATTGTTTGTATAATTATGGGAAAGGATTTAATGACCCACCTGGAGGGCAAGTTGAAGGCAAGGATACGGGAACTTTTTCAGACCAATGTCAGCCAGTTTAATTCCCGTCATCTCTTTTGGTAACTCAGTGTCAGTCAGGTTCATTCCATATACAAACTGTATGGCCAATAGGACAATACCGTATAGGAGTATGATAGGTGATAGGATGTAGCAGACACGTCGAGAATTCGGCATCATCCAGATAAAACAGGCTGCAAGTAGCAGGACAAACGTCAACCAACTGTGAAAAGTGATACTCCAGGCCTAAAAAACAGATTAAGAGTGTAAAGCAAGTGTAACACATACAGCTTTTAAAGACTCACATACTCAGATAACATTTGCAGCAAATTTTTATAATGATTGAACAATTTAGGACTGACTGAAATAACACTTTTGCTTATATACGGACATCTTCTGTTGCCTTATGCGGCAGGAAAAAAGAGAAATTGCTTAAAACTTTTCTAAAAAATTATTGAGCAATTTGTTTTTTCCTTGATACATATGACTTTTGCCACCTCCATCACTGAACATTTAAAAACATGAAAACAGGCAAAAACTCTTTTAACCACAATGTTTTCAACTCATTATCACAATTATACTTTCGATATTATTTTCCAGATTAGCTCTTATCTTTTCAGTTGTTTTGAAAGAAGATGACTGTACAAAATTAAAATCATATCCATAAAACAAGAGGCCCAAGAGGGCCAGTATCGCTCCACGGCCATAAGGCAAAAATAAAATCTCCAAACAGCCCTGCCCCCTGGTGGCTATTTTTTTTAACAACCACCATGGCTTAAAGGAATCTTGTAGAGTGTCACCCAAGGAATGTTTCTGCAAAATTATTTGAAAATCGGCCTGACACTTTCGGAGGAGAGGATATTTTAAGTTTTCACTATAGCCATATAAGGCAAAATAGCCCCACCCCCTGGCAGCCATATTTTTCAACCAATCAACATGGCTTGAAGGAATCTGATAGAGGGTAGGCCTAGGAACATTTCTACAAAATTATTTGAATATCAGCCCAACACTTTCGGAGAAGTTTTCACTATGGTCATATAAGGCAAAATAGCCCCGCCCTGTGACGGCCATGTTTTTCGACCAATCAACATGGCTTGAAGGAATCTGATAAGGGGTCACCCATGGAACAAAATTATTTGAAAATCTGCTGAACACTTTTGGAGAAGAAGATTTTTTAAGTTTTCACTATAGCTATATAAGGCAAAATAGCCCCGCCCCCTGGCGGCCATGTTTTTCGCCCAATCAACATTTCTTGAAGGAATCTAATAAAGGGTCACCCAAGGAACATTTCTACAAAATTATTTGAAAATCGGCCTGACACTTTCGGAGAAGAAGATTTTTTAAGTTTTCACTATTTTTTTCTTTTGGTTGCCATGGAAACCAGAATTATGAATGGATCAAAAAAAATTGAAGGAATTTAAGAGAGGACATTGAGAGGATGCTTCCTATGAAGTTTCAACCAAATTGGCCAAGTGATTAGGGAGTAGAACTGGTTTAAAGGAAAAAGTTAACGCACGCACAAACGCACAGACGCACGCACGACGGACAATTCGCCATGACATAAGCTCGACTGGCTTTCAGCCAGTGGAGCTAAAAATAACAGTAAATAAGAGGACCATGATGGTCCTGAATTGCTCACCTCATTTAACAGAAATCACATATGCATACAAGGTAAACAAGCAACGCCCCCTGGTGGCCTTGTCTATCAACGGATCACAATAATTTCAACAATCTTGTTAGAGGGTAACCAAAGAAGCATTTGTGCCAAATTATTTTTCTAATCAGCCCAGCCTATTTGTACCAGAAGATTTTTAAAGCTTTCAGTATATATACATACAAGAGGGCCATAATGGCCATGGATCACTTACATGAGTTATGCCAACCATATAGTCAATCATAATAACTCATTTTGTGGTCAGGTAAGCTATTACTAGATTGTTAACAAGTTTTTCCTTCAATTTGGCTTAGTGACCTAGTTTTAGACCAGACCAGAGCCATGTTCAAACCTAGCCTAGATATCATAAATACACCCCTTCTGCCAAAGTGTTAACAATTAAAGATACGGCTTCCAACGAGTTAAAAAGATTTACCTTCAATTTGGCCTAGTGACCTAATTTTTGACTGGACATAACCCATATTTGACATTGGCCTACATATCATAAAAAAAAACATTCTGAAAAAATTTAAAGATGCTGAAGCAAAAATTGCGGTCTCTAGAGTGTTAACAAGTTTTTTCTCATATTTGGCCTAGTGACCTAGTTTTTGACCGGACATGACCTATATTTGAACTTATCCTAGATATCACCAAAACACCCATTCTGACAAAGTTTCAACATGCTCAAATTAACAAGAGAGCCTAGATGGCCCTACATCGATCACCTGATCATTTGTCTGCGAATGTAAAACTGCAGGGAATGGACAGTCATATTTGAACAATTTTCAAATCGGGCTAATACTTTTGGACAAGAAGATTTTTAAAGTTTTAACAATGCACATATAAGGAAAACAAGCTTCGCCCCCTGGCGGCCATGTTTTTCCATCAGAAATATTTGAACAATCTTGGTAAAGGGTGCCCCAAGGTACATTTGTGTAAAATAATTTTAAAATCGGGCCAGTACTTTTGGACAAGAAGATTTTTAAAATTATAACAATGCACATATAAGGAAAACAAGCTCCGCCACCTGGTGGCCATGTTTTTCAACAGATCAGAAATATTTGAACAATCTTGGTAGAGGGTGCCCCAAGGAACATTTGTGCAAAATAATTTTCAAATTGGGCCAGTACTTTTGGACAAGAAGATTTTTAAAGTTTTAACAATGCACATATAAGGAAAACAAGCTCCGCCCCCTGGCAGCCATGTTTTTCAACAGATGGAAAATATTTTAACAATCTTGGTAAAGGTTGCCCCAAGGAACATTTGTGCAAAATAATTTTAAAATCAGGCCAGTACTTTTGGACAAGAAGATTTTTAAAGTTTTAACAATGCACATTTAAGGAAAACAAGCTCCGCCCCCTGGCAGCCATGTTTTTCAACAGATGGGAAATATTTGAACAATCTTGGTAGAGGGTACCCCAAGGAACATTGGTGCAAAATAATTTTCAAATCGGGCCAGTACTTTTGGACAAGAAGATTTTTAAAGTTTTAACAATGCACATATAAGGAAAACAAGCTCCGCCTCCTGGCAGCCATGTTTTTCAACAGATGGAAAATATTTTAACAATCTTGGTAAAGGGTGCCCCAAGGAACATTTGTGCAAAATAATTTTCAAATCAGGCCAGTACTTTTGGACAAGAAGATTTTTAAAGTTTTAACAATCCACATTTAAGGAAAACAAGCTCCGCCCCCTGGCAGTCATGTTTTTCAACAGATGGGAAATATTTGAACAATCTTGGTAAAGGGTGCCCCAAGGAACATTTGTGCAAAATAATTTTCAAATCGGGCCAATTTGAAAGAGGTCCACCAAAGGAACATTCCTGTGAAGTTTGGTTGAAATTGGTCATGTGGTTAAGGAGGAGATGATCTAAATGCTAAATGTTAACAATGGACGGACGACAGACGACGGACAAAAAGTGATCAGAATAGCTCACCTTGAGCCTTTGGCTCTAGGTTATCTAAAAATGTGACATTCAGAGTGTTAACAAGATTTTCCTTCAATTTGGTCTAGTGACCTATCATGAACCAGTTTCAAACTTGGCCAAAATTTGAGTTGTATGTTCTGATAAACTTTCATGAAGATTGGATGTAAAATGTTGCATGAAGAGTGTTAACATGGCAATTGTTGACGACGCACAATGGACAAAATGTGATCCCAATAGTTCACCTTGAGCACTTTGTGCTCAGGTGAGCTAATAATGAAAACAAGCCCCATCCTCCGGTGGCCATGTTTTTTCATGAATCAGGATTATTTGAACATCATTGGTGGAGGGTCACCCAAGGAACATTTGTGCCAAATAATTGTCAAATCGACCAGTACTTTTGGACAAGAGGATTTTTTTTTTAGTTTTCACTATTTATACATATAAGGAAACCAAGCCCCACCCACCATGTTTTTCAAAGGATCGGATTTTTTTTAACACAATTGGTAAAGGTCCACCCAAGGAATATTTGTGCCAAATTATTTTCAAATCATGCTGGTACTTGTGGAGAAGAAGATTGATTAAGTTTTCGCAATACACATATACATATGAAAAACAAGCTCAACCCCCTGGTGGCCATGTTTTTCAATATATCTGAATAATTTGAACAATCTTGGTAGAGGTTCACCCTAGAAAAGTTTATGACAAATAATTTTTAATTTGCACCTGTTCTTCTTGACAAGAAGATTCTTAAAGTTTTGGCATTTTTCACCTTTTCTGATGCTGCAGCAACCAAAGTTCTGAATGGATTTGAATTCTTTGAACAGCTTTGAAAGAGGACCACCTTAGAAACATTTGTGTGAAAATATTTTGAATTTGGTTCATAGATTAAGTTGTTTGTAGGAAAATGTGAACAGATGGACAAAAATGATGCCGGACGGTGAGTGATCACAATAGCTCACCTGCACTTTGTGCTCAATGGAGCTAGAAACACATGAGATTTTGAAAGTAAACTTGTGCTAGCTGCCAATTAGTCAAAGTTTGATGGACAGACTGACAAACAAACAATTGAGAAGTGATCCCAATATGTCACCCTGCAAAAAAAGATTACCCTTTCCAACATACAACAAATCTGCAGCAAACACCTTTGCAAATATCTAGGCAAAACTATGAAAAACCTCTATATATGAATGTAGTATAATTTAATGGAGTTAAAAACATTTTACTAAAAGGAAAATTGCCTATTATGAGCAATGTCTCCTTTTGTAACAATGTTTTCAAAAGTCTGTCTACTGAAAATGCATCAGAAAGCGCCTGTATGTGGAAAGGTTCAAGCATACAATTCCGTGCTACTCACCATCATTGCTATCAAGGAAAGAACATAGCTTTGTCTCATTACATACACTAACACAGACACCAAGGGATTTCTTTTTGAAGAGCCGGTCTTGTCCGGTCTGTCGATTTGATCCTCATTATCTTTCTCGGCATCCAATGCCAGCATGGTTGTAGATCCAGATCCGTCGGTCTCTGGCTGCTCTATAGCACTGTAGTCCCTAACTTCAGAGTCAACCAAATGCTGTAAAAAAGTAAAGACAGGTACATGGGTACATGGGCTAAGATAAGGACCAGTAAATGATTCTTAGTCCCACATTATCTCCCTTAATACCTAACTTAACAATTGATTGTGGTACACAAAATAATTGTCTCAGTCGGACATAGGGTTAGAGGTTGAATAAGAATTTAAGAATATGAAATACACTATCTAGAGATGTGTGGGTATAGTGTTTAAAAACATTGGAAAATCTGTAAATATAACCTGTACATCAGGAAAACCAACCTTATCGCATTTGTGACAAATTGATTCAGAGCAATTTGCACATTCATGACTTCTTCTGATCTTCAATGTGAAGTAAATAGTAAAACATTGAGCTAATACAGACCACGTTTGAAGTCTTTTAAAGCGGACGACTTTGGAAAGTGTTGTTTGAAAAGTAGAAATTGCTCTAAATTGATAGTATTTGCCATTAATTTCAAAGACTCAGAAGGAAGGTCGCTTTTTGTGTGACGTGGCTTATTTTTATAAGTACACTGGAAGTCCAATAGATCGGAAACAGGTAAAACTCAATATCCATTAGAATGCTATCACAAATTTGCTCCCATTACAATCTTGAAACAAGAGGAACATGAGGGCCTGTGCTCTACTGGGATGGTTCTTTAGTCATTTTCAATCCAGAGCATGTATGTATGGGGAAGATCGGATAGTAAATAGAGGCTCTATTGTGTTCACAAGCTGTATTATAGTAATTTTGACAATTTCAAGGGCCATAATCCAGTCATGCAAGGGCACATCTTGCTGACTTTCGAAAGGAACTGAGCTCTCATCAATATTTAACTACTATCTAAGTTTGTTGAAGATCAGATAGTAAAGGGAGCCTCTATTGTGTTCACAAGCTCTATTATAGCAATTTTGGCAAATTCAAGGGCCATAATCCAGCCGTGCATGGGTGGATCTGGCTGGTTTGCAAAAGGAACCAAGCTCTCATTAATATTTAACTACTAACTAAGTTTGGTGAAGATCGAATGGTAAATGGAGGCTCTATTGTGTTCACAAGCTGTATAATAGCAATTTTGACAATTTCAAGGGCCATAATCCAGTCTTGCATGGGCAGATCTGGCTGGTTAGCGAAAGGAACTGAACTCTCATGGATATCTAACTACTGTTTAAGTTTGATGGAGATACAATCAAAACTGAAGACTTTATTGTGTTCACAAGCTGTATTATAGCAATTTTGACAACTTCAAGGGCCATAATCCAGTCATGCAAGGGCACATCTGGCTGGTTTGCGAAAGGAACCAAGCGCTCATCAATATTTAACTACTATCTAAGTTTGGTGAAGATCAGATAGTAAATGGAGCCTCTTTTGAGTTCACAAGATCTATTATAGCAATTTTGACAATTTCAAGGGCCATAATCCAGTCTTGCATGGGCGGATCTGCTGGTTAACCGAGCTCTCATGGATATCAAACTACTGTATAAGTTTGATTGAGATACAATCAAAACTGAAGACTGTATCACGTTCACAAGCAATTGTTTACGGACGCACTGACCACAGACACCACGCCACAGCATAAGCTCATCTGGCCTTATTTGGCCAGTAGAGCTAAAAATAGCTAATTTTCCTATTCAATTTGAAAAATACAATTTCTCATAGATTTTATGTAAAAAAATTACGACAGATAGTTCTGTGAAATAGGGTACTTTTTGCAAATTGCAAAATAATACAATTAGAAAAATAAAACACAAACCTGACTTTAAACATCTAAATAAGTAAAAAAGAAACAAGTCCAAACTAAAACGAAAACAATGCTAAGTCATAAATGCGTGTGTCTTTCAAATACTTCCACCCCACCATGATATAATTCAACAATTATATAAATTTGTTAAAATATTCTTTAGTGTCTGCAATTGCAAGCTGTAAATTTGACAGTTTTGGGTCGAACTTGCCTTTCTGGGTCACATGACAAATGATTATTTTTGTTATCAGGGGTAATCTCAAACAATGTTATATTTATCAAAAAAATATGAAAAAGAAGGAAATCAAATATATCACTTGCAATTACATAATGCATAAAAACAGAACAGTGATGGGGCCAACTTTACTATACACATTTTCAGGCATGAAATCTGTTGCATTTCAACCAACTAATAAGTCACTTTCAATACAGGCAGATCTTAAAATATCATATTAGGTAAACTGTCAAACATGTACTGTGTGAAAATGTTATATGATGTTGAGATAATTGTTATGGGCCCTATGTCAAAAAAATATTGTCATTGTCAAAAAAACCGTATAAGTCATATTTGACAAAAAATGTAAATTTTTATAACACATTTTATGGTTCTGAAAGGGTGAATGCATAAATACATACACTTTTGCAGAGTCAAAGAACCAAAGCACTGATAGTGCTGCAAGCAAAGGGGCTTACTGCAGATCACGGATGACAAGGATTTACAGATCACAAAATGTAACTAAAAAGTTGTTTGAATCACTCATACGATAAAATCTTTTGACAACAAGAGGCCCAAGAGGGCCAGTATCGCTCCACGGCCATAAGGCAAAAATAAAATGTCCAAACAGCCCTGCCCCGTGGTGGCTATTTTTTTTACCAACCACCATGGCTTAAAGGAATCTTGTAGAGTGTCACCAAAGGAATGTTTCTGCAAAATTATTTGAAAATATGCCTGACACTTTAGGAGGAGAAGATTTTTTAAGTTTTCACTATGGTCATATAAGTCAAAATAGCCCCGCCCTCTGGCGGCCATGTTTTTCGACCAATCAACATGGCTTGAAGGAATCTGATAGAGGGTCACCCAATGAACATTTCTACAAAATTATTTGAAAATCGGCTGAACACTTTCGGAGAAGAAGATGTTTTAAGTTTTCACTATAGCTATATAACGCAAAAAAGCCCCGCCCCCTGGCGGCCATGTTTTTCGCCCAATCAACATTTCTTGAAGGAATCTAATTAAGGTTCACACAAGGAACATTTCTACAAAATTATTTGAAAATCGGCCTGACACTTTTGGAGGAGAAGATTTTTTAAGTTTGCTCTTTAGCCATATAGGCAAAATAGCCCCGCCCTGTGACGGCCATGTTTTTTTACCAATCAACATGGCTTGAAGGAATCTGATAGAGGGTCACCCACGGAACATTTCTACATAATTATTTGAAAATCTGCTGAACACTTTTTGAGAAGAAGATTATTTAAGTTTTCACTATAGCTATATAAGGCAAAAAAGCCCCGCCCCCTGGCGGCCATGTTTTTCGCTTAATCAAAATTTCTTGAAGGAATCTAATAAAGGGTCACCCAAGGAACATTTCTACAAAATTATTTGAAAATCGGCCTGACACTTTCGGAGAAGAAGATTTTTTAAGTTCTCACTATTTTTTTCTTTCGGTTGCCATGGAAACCAGAATTTTGAATGGATCAAAAAAAATTGAAGGAATTTAGTAGAGGACATTGAGAGGATGCTTCCCATGAAGTTTCAACCAAATTGGCCAAGTGGTTAGGGAGAAGAAGTCGTTTAAAGGAAAAAGTTAACGCACGCACGCACGGACGCACAACGGACAATTCGCCATGACATAAGCTCGACTGGCTTTCAGCCAGTGGAGCTAAAAATGAATAAATTACGATAACAAAATAATTTGAACAATGTTGTAGAGGGTCACCCAAGGAACATTTGTGTCAAATTATATTCAAATCGGTCAAGTACTTTTGAACAAGAAGATTTTTAAAATGTTAACTATACACATATAAGGAAAATAAGCTCAGCCTGTTGGCTGCCATGTTTTTAAACATATCAGAATATCAAGCCATGCCTGTGAAATTATTCTTAAATTAGTCCATCTGGTAAGGAGAAGTTGTCAGAAGCCGCCAGACCCTGAGTGATCACGATAGCTTGGTCTTATCTTTGTGCTCAGGTGAGCAAAACATTTAAAGCTTACCTTGATACATGCCTTGTTAACAGATGATTTTTTAGCACATTGAAAACAAATGTCACTTAAAACAAGTTAATGTTGAATTGCAAGCAATACAAAAGTCCCCTATGGCTAGGTGATGTGCAAGACACATCCTCTTGTTATGGAGAATAATTGTGTGAAGTTATATCAAAATTCATTCAAGCATGTGGAAGAAACAGCCCGGACACGAAATTGCGGACGGACAATGTTAGAGCCCAAACTGTGACCTTGACCTTGTTATGAAGAATAAGTGTGAAGCAATATCAAAATCCATTCAAGCATGTGGAAGATACAGATCAAACACGAAATTGGGGACTGACAATGTTTAAGTGCAAACTGTTACCTTGACCTTTGGAGTAGGTGGCTGGGTGATGTGCATGACACTTCATCTTGCTATAGAGAATAATTGTGTGAAGTTATATCAAAATCCATTCAAGCATGTGGAAGATACAGACCGGACACTAAATTGTGGGACTGACGGATGGTAAGATGCGAGCGAACCTTTAGTCCCAAAACCGGTCTCGGACATATTCAGGCATATTTAACATAAGAATAATTTAACAAACTGACACATGTATTGAAAGACACATGTACTTATCCTCATACTTGTCAAACACTAAGATTAAATGAAGGCGACGTATTTCTTTGTTGTCTCGAAGTCAAACAATCAATTGTCAAAATTTTCATCTTTAAAATTAGTGACCTTGACCTTCCATGTACAGACCTGGGTCTTCATTTGACATGCTATTTGTTCATGGTGTACATGTGTGCCCAGTAACTTGGGAATCCTAAAATGCATGGTTGAGATGTGAGCAGCACAAGGTAGTCCTATCAAACAGTACTCATTTTAACCTTTGACCTCAATATGATGGATGGTTAAGATGTGGGCCGGACAAGTCCTATCAAACAGTACTCATTTTGACCTGTGACCTTGACATTTCAGGTTCAGGCCTGGGTCATGTGTGTGACACACTGCCTCATCATGTTGAACGTTTGTGCCAAGTTTCTTGGAAATCCTATGATCGACGGTTAAGATGTGGGCCGGACAAGGTTAGGTGGGACTGACAGACAAACAGAATCGATGAACTGACGGACTGACAGACAGACAGAATCGACCAAACCTATAGTCCCCAAACTGGTCTCTGACCGGTAGGGGACTAATAAGCTGTGAAATATTTAGCAACAGTCTAGGTAGCAAAGTAATCCTCTGTAACAATGTTATAGTGAATAAGGAAATTAAAAAGATTCAACAAAAACATTCAAAGGAACAAATGTGTCACCTGCAAATATGTTAGTAAATGAAAGCATGACAGGAAAACAGGTAGACAGGCAAATTGACAGATGGAAAACAACAGAGAAATGATCCCTATATGTTTCCCTCCCATGGCAGGCAACACAAAAAGGGAACATAACAAATTAGAATTGAATATATTAATCCTTTCTCCCAGTTAAAAATGACATGAATTTTCACACTTCTACAGCAGATCACTTTTGAAAACATTGTGGAAATAGGGCAAAAACTCAAAAAAAAAATTTCCTCTTCAAAACTTTAATCTTAATTTTACATATGCAAAGTATGTCTTCTCAGATGTTTTCAAAGCAGGTGACACTCAGGTAGATAGTAACAGAAACCCACATAAAACATAACCAAATTCTAAATGAATTGAGCCACTTACGGTGAACAGTGAAGACTCAGGTGACCCGATGCACATCTAAACAGAGTCTTCACTTAATGGCTAACTTTATACCTTTATAATTTGTAGCCCTACGAGTTTCAATGCAACCTTTTATGTTATTCCATTTTGGCGGTGCAACCAGGCCCCATGTGGCCAGATACATGGTTTAATTCTATAACCTAAAACAAGTAACAAAAAAAGGCTGGGTGGAATGCATGAACCAACTAAAGATAAACTTTTTCTGTTCTTAATCTATTTCTATATCAACAACCTGCAGTAAAGGTACGAATCCTTGTACATCTGAGCATTAACAAATTAAATCATTATGTAATTATTTTACATCAATTGTGAAGTTATTAACCCTTTCCCACTTACAGACACATTTGGATGCATCTGTAGCAGACAACTTTTGAAAAAATTTGGGCTGAAGAAGAAATTGCTCCAATGCTACAATTCAATTAAATAGTTATACTTAATTTTTAAAGCTCTTGTATAATTTTGTGTATATATAATTTTTAAGTTGGTTGCTGTAGATTATGGTGTTTGTGGGACAGGTTTAAAACTTACATGCTAAGATAAACAAGTAAATGTCGTATTGCAAGCAATACAAAAGTCCCCTACTGGAAGCGGACCTTTGACCACTAAGTGTGATCTTGACCTTTGAGGTACAGGCCTGTGTCTTGTGTGCCACATGTCACCTTATCATAGTGAACATGTGTGCCCAGTAACTTGGGAATCCTATGATGCATGAGCCAGACAAGGTACAGTCCTATCAAACAGTACTCATTTTGACCTTTGACCGTTAAGTATGACCTTGACATTTGAGAAACAGACCTGGGTCTTGTGCGTGACACGCTGCCTCATCATGGTTAACATGTGTGCCCAGTAACTTTGGAATCCTATGATGCATCTTTGAGATGTGAGCCGGACAAGGTAAAGTCATATAAAACAGTACTCATTTTGACCTTTGACCTCTTAGTGTGACCTTGACATTTGAGGTACAGGCATGGATCTTGTTGAGCGACATGTCACCTCATCATGGTGAACAAGTGTGCCTAGTAACTTAGGAATCCTATGATGCATGGTTGAGATGCTGGTTGGATAAGGTAAAGTCCTATCAAACAGTACTCATTTTGACCTTTGACCACTAAGTGTGACCTTGACATTTGAGGTACAGGCCTGGGTCTTAAACGTGACATGCGGCCTCATCATGGTGAACATGTCTGCTAAGTTTCTTAGTCCTATCAAACAGTACTCATTTTGACCTTTGACCTCTAAATGTGACCTTGACATTTGAGGTACAGGCCTGGGTCTTGTGTGTGACATGCCACCTCATCATGTCAAACGTATGTTTCTCGGAAATCCTATAATGGATGGATAAGATCCGGGCTGGACAAGGTACAGTCCTATCAAAAAGTACTCATTTTCACCTTGGTCTTGAGCCAACCCGCCACCTCATCATGGTGAACGTTTGTGGCAAGTTTCTTGGAAATCGAATGATGGATGGTTAAGATGCAGGCCGAACAAAGTTAGGTTAGGTTGGACTGACGTACTGACAGACTGACATACAGACAGAATCGACCAAACCTATAGTCCCCAAACTGTTCTCTGGCCGGTAGGGGACTAATAACCTGGATGTCTCAACCAGTACTCGCGCTACCCTACTGTTTGGCATGTCAAACCTCAAGACTATTGGATCAAAGAGGCCAGTGTTCTACCTTTGAACAATTTCCCCCCATTGAGCATGTTTTGTTAGGTTGACAAAATCTATTACTATTTTAAACTCTAATCCTATTCATTGAACTTTTTGATAATTTGTAAAATATTAAGAGTAATCTGCAAATTGAACAGAGTGTGCCAACCTACCTATAAGTCTCCAGGATGAGAGGATATAAGAAGGGTGCCTAAATAGCATGAAGAGGTATATAATATAGCTTATTATACAAGAGTTGTCACAAAACAGCAAAGCTCTTAAGGTGGAGGCTTAATCTTAACACAAAAATCATCACAATCACAGCAAGCTACAATCAAATTTAAAATCAGATTAATGCCTTTTTTGTTATCCAAATAAAATTCTTGACATTTACACAAGCAGATTTAAAACACTTTTCCTATAAAATATTTAAAACCCCAAAACTATTCGCCTTTGAAAACAAGAGGGCCAAGATGGCCCTAAGTCTATCACCTGAGTGATAGTAAATTAGTAGCAAATATCTCATAATCTGGGAAAATTTGATCAGGAGTGCAAATGAAACTGTAAGGAGTGAACACTGTTAAAGAAATAGCCATTTTAAGTGTTATTTGTATCTCGAAATCTAACAACAACTTTAATAAGAATGGAATTATAAAGTTTTGTCAATTTGCCACTTTCCTGATGCCGCCTTGCTGCTCTGTTTTTCAACAAAATCAATATGGCTTGAAATGTTTTTTGTAGGAACATTTCTACCAAATGATCTTGCAATCGGACAAGCAGATAATGGAGGAAAAGGATTTTTAAAATTTAGGTATTTTTCTCAAGTTCTGATGCCGCAGCAACCAAAGTTTTACAAGTCTTTGAACAATTTTGAAAGAGAACCAACAAAGGAACATTCCTCGAGATTGGTCCAGTGGAATGGTAGGACTACTGTGTAAGTTTGGTGAAGATCAGATAGTAAATGGAGCCTCTATTGTGTTCACAAGCTCTATTATATTAATTTTGACAATTTCAAGGGCCATAATCCAGTCTTGCATAGGCGGATCTGGCTGGTTTGCGAAAGGAACCGAGCTCTCATGGATATCTAACTACTGTATAAGTTTGATTGAGATTCAATCAAAACTGAAGACTGTATCGCGTTCACAAGCAATTGCTTACGAACGGATGCACGGACGCACAGATGGAAGACGGACACCACACCACGGCATAAGAGGGCCATGATGGCCCTAGTTCCCTCACCTGAATTATACAATGTACTGCAATGCAAAACACATCAAGACAATTATTCTGAATGCAACCTCCACAGTATTAACAAGATTTTCCTTCATTTGGCCTAGTGATTTATATTTTTTTAACCTGATATGACCCATATTCCAACATGGACTAGATATCAACAAGACAACATTCTGACAAAGTTTCAACTTGCTCAATGTAAAAATGTGGCCTCCGGAGTTCGAACATTATTTTCCTTTATTGACCTAGTTTCTGACCCAATATGACCCATATTCGAACTTGACCTAGATATAATTCAGACAACATTCGAACTTGACCTAGATATAATTCAGACAACATTCAAACTTGACCTAGATATAATTTCAGACAACATTCTGACAAATTTCAGGCTGTGGCATCCAAAGATTTTCCTTCCATTTGACCTAGTGACCTAGTTTTTGACCCTACATGACCCATATTCGAATTTTTCTTAGATATTATTTAGATGTTAACAAGATTTTCCTTCAATTTGACCGAGTGACCTACTTTTTGACCCAACATGTTCGAACTTGACCTACATATCATCAAAACAAACATTCTCAAGTTGAAAATGTGGCCTCAAGCATGTTAACAAGATTTCCCTTCAATTTGACCTAGTGACCTAGTTTTTGACCTCATATGGCCAAGTTTCGAACTTGTCCAAGATTTGATGGAGATGAATGTTTTGAAATACTTTCATGAAGATCGGATGCAAAATGTAGCCTGTAGAGTGTTAACAAAGGCAAATGTTGACGACACATGACAGACGCCGGACAAAATGTGATCAAAATAGCTCACCTTGCACTTTGTGCATAGGTGAGCTAAAATGCATGTGAGTTGTGCTACCTTTTGTCCCATTTTTGTTTTCAATTTGGCTGTATTATCCCTTTCCCACATACAACAATTTTTCAGCAGACAACTTTGAAAACATCTGGTTAAAATATGATTAAACTCTACAAATGAAAGGTTTATCATTCAATAGATTTGAAAACAATGTTTTCAAAAGCCTTCTGATCCAGAGGCTTCAGAAAGTGTCTGTTTGTGGGAAAGGGTTAATTGCATGACAGCTAATTCCATATATAAACTTACCGATGAAGCAAACATGCATCATATAACTTTGCATAAAGTAAACAGTAATGTTTATTATTTAAACAATCACAATGATAATACAACATTTGCATGCTCAGGATGTACAATATATGTTATGTATTATTGATGAAATATTATCATTAATTTGGAATCTATCTTAGCTTTTTATCTGCATAACTATCCAATATAAAATTTCAAAAGTCATCTTTTTTTTAAAACAAAAGGGCCATGGATTGCTCACCTGAAATATGTATACCTGTCATTTTTGAATGAGTTTGGGTTTAAAGCGACTGAAATCCAGATGGCACGAAAAAACAAGAGGGCCATGAGGCCCAGGAATCACTCACCTGAGAATGGGCTATTTAAGACATAACTCTCTCATGCTCAAGCCAAACATGTGGCTTCCAGAGTGTTAACAAGATTTCCCTTAAATTTGGCCTAGTGACCTAGTTTTTAACCGGACATGACCCATATTCAAACTTGGTCTAGATATCATCAAGACAAACTTTCTGATAAAGTTTCAACATGCTCAAGTTTAAAATGTGGCTTCCAGAGTGTTAACAAGATTTTCCTTCAATTTGGCCTAGTGACCTAGTTTTTGACCGGACATGACCCATATTCGAACTTGGCCTAGATATCATCAAGACAAACTTTCTGACAAAGTTTCAACATGCTCAAGTGTTAAATGTGGCTTCCAGAGTGTTAACAAGATTTTCCTTCAATTTGGCATTGTGACCTAGTTTTTGACCCAACATGACCCATATTCGAACTTGACTTAGATATCACTAAGTCAAATTTTCCGACATAGTTTCAACATGCTCAAGCCAGAAATGTGGCTTCTAGAGTGTAAACAAGATTTTCCTTAAATTTAGCCTAGTGACCTAGTTTTTAACCGGACATGACCCATATTCAAACTTGGCCTAGATATCATCAAGACAAACTTTCTGATAAAGTTTCAACATGCTCAAGTTTAAAATTTGGCTTCCAGAGTGTTAACAAGATTTTCCTTCAATTTGGCCTAGTGACCTAGTTTTTGACCTGACATGACCCATAATGGACTTGGCCTAGATATCACTAACACAAACATTCTGACAAAGTTTAAACATGCTCAAGCCAAAAATGTGGCTTCCAGAGTGTTAACAAGATTTTCCTTAAATTTGGCATTGTGACCTAGTTTTTGACCCGACATGACTCATATTCGAACTTGACTTAGATATCACTAAGTTAAATTTTCCGACATAGTTTCACAACATGCTCAAGCCAGAAATGTAACTTCTAGAGTGTAAACAAGATTTTCCTTAAATTTGGCCTAGTGACCTAGTTTTTAACCGGACATAACCCATATTCAAACTTGGCCTAGATATCATCAAGACAAACTTTCTGATAAAGTTTCAACATGCTTAAAATGTGGATTCCAGAGTGTTAACAAGATTTTCCTTCAATTTGGCCTAGTGACCTAGTTTTTGACCGGACATGACCCATATTCGAACTTGGCCTAGATATCATCAAGACAAACTTTCTGACAAAGTTTTAACATGCTCAAGCCAAAAATGCGGCTTCAGGAGTGTTAACAAGATTTTCCTTAAATTTGACCTAGTGACCTAGCTTTTGACCCCACATGACCCAGTTTCGAACTTGGCCTAGAGTTGGTTGAGATATATGTTCTGATAAACTTTCATAAAGATTGGATGCAAAATGTTGCCTCTAGAGTAGTAACAAGCAAATGTTGACGACGGACGACGAACAACGAACGACGGAAGACGGACAAAAGGCGATCACTATAACTCACCTTGAGCACTACGTGCTCTGGTGAGCTAAAAAAAAAAAAATCGCCCTAAATGTTATTCTTTATGTTATCCAAGTAAAACCAGGGTAGAAAATGTATCGTTTTTTATCAATAAAGTGACCTTGAGTCATTTTCAATTGTCCCGATGAAGGGGTTTCCTATTTAAAAATAAAAATACTTACCCCGTTACTGACAGGGTAGAATTTGCGATAGAAAAAGTATCGAAAACAAGAAAATCTCACCGATTATAGGGGTATGTAATATGTCAGTTATCATATTTTAATACCCCAAATACAAAAATAACACTTATTTTCTTAAAATTGGAAATTTTATTTTTTTTCGACAGTTGGGTATCTGGAGTTCAGTCGCTTTAAGACATTGCAACATAAAGAAATCACTTAGGACCAGATTGAGAAATGGAAGTGAGCAAAAAATGACAATAATGAAGATGATGATGAATACTGGAAAGGAATGTTATGTTCTTGCACCCTACTCAAGTCAAAACCTCACTAATAAGTTTTTCATTTGGGGACTCACTTCCTTCAGGAAATGCACAGATGGCTTTTGTACGCTCCGCCAAGAAGGCCAATTTTTTTTAAGAAGATTTTAAAAAATTCCACTATAGGAATAATGAGATAACTAAACCCTGCCCTTTATGGTAATGCGTTTTTATCAACTGACACAGCTTGAACAGGTTTTCCCCTATATATCTCTACGTAAAACAGGTGACCACAGGGATGCTCTAATTTTGAACCCACAGCTAATTTAAACAATCTTAGAAGAGGACCATAAGACAATGCTTCACAACAAATATCTAAGCTCAAGGCATTTCGGTTTCAGACAAGAAGATTTTCAAAGTTTTCCCCAGATATCTCTATGTAAAACAGGTGAGCCCCAATTTTGAACCCAGGGCTATTATTTGAACAATCTTGGTAGAGGACCAAAAAACAATGCTACACACCAAATATTCAAGCTCTAGGCTTTTCTGTTTCAGACAAGAAGATTGTTTAAGTTCTTTTCTATATATCTCTATACAAAACAGGTGACCCAAGGGAGAAAGCCAATTTTGGACCCAGGGGCATAAATTGAAGTCTTTGTAGAATACCACTAGACAAAGATATTTACACCAAATTTCTAAGCTCTAGGCCTTTTTGTTTTAGACAAGACGTTTTCAAACTTTCTCCATATATATTTCTATGTAAAACAGGTGACCCAAAAGGTTGGGGCCAATTTTAAACCCAAAGGCATCATTTGAACACCAAGAAACAATGCTACACACCAAATATCTTAAGCTTTAGGCCTTTCAGTTTCAGACAGGAAGATTTTCAATGTTTCACTCTAAATGTCTCAATTTAAAAATGATAATCCCAAAGGGTGGGGCCATATTTGACCCTAGAATCATTATTTGAACAAACTTGGTAGAGGAGCTAAGGCACCAAATATATAAGGTCTAGGCCTTTCTGTTTCAGACAGGTAGATTTTCTAAGTTATACCCTTTATATCTCTATGTAAAACAGGTGACCCCAGGGGGAGGACCAATTTTGAACCCAGAGGCATCATTTGAACAATCTTGGTGGACTCTTCTAGACAATGTTCCACACCAAATATCTAAGCTCTAGGCTTTTCTGTATCAGACAAGAAACTTTTTTAAGTTTTCCCCTTCAAGTATATATCTCTATGTAAAGCAAGTGACCACCCGGTTTGGGCCAATTTTAAACCAAAGGACATAATTTGAACAATATTGGTAGAAGACAATAAGACTATGCTACACACCAAATATCTAAGCCCTATGCCTTACTGTTTCAAACAAGACATTTTTCAATGTTCTTTTATATATATCTGTATGTAACGCAGGTGACACTTGGGTTGGGGCCAATTTTGAAGCAAGGGGCATAATTTGAACTGTTTGTAGAGGACCACCGGACAATGCTACACAAACAATATATAAGATCTAGGCCTTTTGGTTTCAGAAAAAGAAGTCTTTTAAAAACAAGAGGGCCATGATGACCCTGGATTGCTCACCTAAATTATGCAATGTGATTGGGATGCCTACCTGCCTACCACAATAACTTTTTTTTTACCAATCAACATGCCTAGAAGAAATCTTGTATAGTGTTACCGAAGGAACATTTCTACAAAATCATTTGGAGAAGAAGATTTTAAAAGATTTCACTATAACCAAATAAGGCAAAACAGCCCCGACCTCTGCTGGCTATGTTTTTCAACCAATCAACGCGGCTTGAATGAATCTGATAAGATGGTCACTCAAGAAACATTTCTACAAAATAATTTGGAAATCGGCCAAATACCTTTGGAGAGGAAGATTTTCAAAAGTTTTCACTGTAGCCATATAAGGCAAAACAGCCAAGCTCCCTGGTTGCCATGTTTTTTGACCAATCAACATGGCTTGAAGGAATCTGATAGAGGGTCATCCAACAAAATAATTTAACAAGAGCGCCAAATGTCACAAAATACGCCTGTTTTATTTTTTTGAGACCAAGTATAGTAATAATTGGTTGTACGTCAGGCAAATATAGAGATCCGACACTGTTGATATATAGTTTTGGCCATTTCGAGGATATAAGTGTGGAGTGACTAAGATAACGTGGTTAGTAATCAAACCTGATCAAGATATTCTGCCAATACACATTCTGACCAAATTTGGTGATGATGGGACAAAGGCTTCTAAAGTTATGACAAGCTGACAACACCAATTTAAGGTAATTTCTATAATTGAAGGGTGATAACTCTTGATTGACTAACGCAATATGGCTAGTTATCAAACTTGTCCAAGATATTATGCCAGTCAACATTCTGACCAAATGTGGTGATGATTGGACAAAGGCTTCTAAAGTTATTGAGCTGACAAGACCAATTTTAGGTAATTTCTATAATTAAAGGGCGATAACTCTTGATTGACAAAAGCGATATGGCTAGTTATCAAACTTGTCCGAGATATTATGCCAATACACATTCTGACCAAATTTGGTGATGATTGGACAAAGGCTTCTAAATTAATTGAGCTGACAAGACCAATTTTAGGTAATTTCTATAGTTAAAGAGCGATAACTCTCGATTGACTAAAGCGATATGGCTAGTTATCGAACTTGTCCGAGATATTATGCCAATACACATTCTGACTAAATTTGGTGATGATTGGACAAAGACTTCTAAAGTTATTGAGCTGACAAGACCAATTTTGGGTAATTGCTATAATTAAAGGGCGATAACTCTCGATTGACTATAGCGGTTAGTTATCGAACTTGTCCGAGATATTATCCCAATACACATTCTGACAAAATTTGGTGTCCTCCCGCCAGCCCGCCCGCCCGTACGCGCAGGTAAAACTATAATACGATCCGTATCGACAAACAGTTTGTGAGAGGAAGAATTTTAAAGTTTCTTTCGTTTGGTTGCCATAGAAACCAGAATTATGCATGGATCCAAAAGATTTGAAGGAATTCTAGAGAGTACATGTCGAGGATGCTTACTGTGAAATTTCATCCAAATTGACCCACTGGTTACTGAGGAGAGGAGAAGATGTTGATGGACACGCATGCCGGATGCCGGACATAGGGCGATCACAATAACTCACCTTGAGCACTGTATGTAAGCTAAAAAATTCTTTCGCCCAAAAATTTTAGTCAAAATCCAGACAGCGGTTTCGGAGGACGTGTCATTTAAAGAAATTGTTAACGATGGACGTCCGGACAATATATAGTTATGCTTTAAGCAGTAAGCACCTAAATAAAAACTTTGTGTATCTTGTTATAATACAACTTCACACAATGATGAGCAATTTCTCTTTTTTCCACAATGTGTTCAAATCAGTATCAAAGATAAACTCCAACTTTTCAAGATGTAACACCTATTTCTTCTGAAATTTGCAAAGACAATACTTAACAAGGCTTAAAAGGTGAATGAATATATATAACATTCAGTAGACCAAATGGTGATTATTTTTCATCAATAATTGACATAAAATACTTATGATATCAGATACAGTAGATTGATGACTGAATAATTAAAACTATCAAATGCTAGATAACCAAATTTATAGCGACTAGAAAAGCTACAAAATTGTACGACATGCATAATGTTAGTATGAATTACAACATTATTCCACCAAACCTCTTTCTGACTTTCATCCAGGTTAATTGCTACCTGACGTTCTCCAACTTTTTGTCGTCGACGACGCTTCTGTCCATCTAATGAGTCACCTGCATTGATACTTGTAACCTGTAAGTAGAGCATGCCAATAAACAGAGAATAATAGAGAAAATAACATCCATTCAAGCAGGCAATGCAAAAAATTACATGCAAGAGAAATCTCAGTATAAGTTTACTCATTCACACCATGCAGATGCATTTTGAAAATATTGTGGCAAATTGAGAAATTGCTTATGATGAGGCAATTTCTTCCTTTGCCGTAATGTTTTCCACTTTATTGGACGATGATACATTTTCCGTATTTGTCCCATGATATTTTCAAAGTTGTCTGCTGCAGTTTTGTTTAAAGTGCAAAGATTTATACCTGCCTACTTTCTGTACAAGACTAGTAAGTCTTAATTGATTTACTTAACCCCTTACCTCAAATGAAACCATATTAAAAAAATTATTGCATTTCAGATACTTTCGGAGGAGAAAATGTTTAAAGTTTCTACTATAACCATATAAGGCAAAACAGGCCATGCTTTTTTACCAATCAACATGACTTGAAGGAATCTGTTAGAGGGTCACCCAAGGAACATTTCTACAAAGTTATTTAAAAATCAGCCTTACACTTTCGGAGGAGAAGATTTTTTAAGTTTCCAATATAGCCATATAACGTAAAACAGCCACGCCCCCTGGCGGCCATGTTTTTTGACCAATCAACATGGCTTGAAGGCATCTAATAGAGAGTCACCCAAGGAACATTTCTACAAAATCATTTGAAAATCGGCCTTACATTTTCGGAGTAGAAGAATTTGAAAGTTTTTTCATTTGGTTGCCATAAAAACCAGAATTCTGCATGGAAGCAAAAATATTTAAGGAATTCTGGTCAGATCATTAAGGGGATGCTTTCTGTGAAATTTTACCCTAATCAACCCACTGGTTACAGAGGAGAAGATGTTGACGGATGCACGACGCACGCCGGACAAAAGGTGATCACAATAACTCATCTTGAGAACTTCGTGCTCAGGTGAGCTAAAAAAAAAAAAAATATGACGCCAAAGTCAATTTTATACATAAAATTATTAATAAATTACATTAATATTATTATCATATTTATTTGTGCAAAATTTAAAAATCATTGTAACAAAAAATGGAGTTGGCAATGGAGGCAGAGAACTGAGTGAGGGCTAGAAGTATGGCCTTCAACCCCATCCCACAGCACTGGCATCTGTAAATAGGAACAGATCTGGTAGTAGGGTACATAGGAAGATTGGCGGATTTAGCCACCAATGAGGATGGTACTTGAAGAACTTGTTCTGCAAATGGCTGCATCTTGGACAGAAAAAGGAACTGTAAGGGCCTTAAATGTAATCTGCCTAGTCTAATGAGGTCCTCGGCTGCATTCAAGGACCCAAGGAGAGACAGAACCCAATGAGCCGTAACTGACTCCCGATTTAGGAAAAGTTGCGTCAGTACAGAAAGTCATTCCTACGAAGGTGAAAGTCCTTGCCAGAATATGGTCCGACTTTGCAGGTTGGGGAGAAGGCCTAACTCAAGAATAGTCTGCCATGCCAGGGATAGATCGTCCATCAAGAGCGAGTGATCTACTCTGTATAGGAGCCAATTGTCGAAGGATTGCAGGAGATGAGGGCCCTGCATTGAAAGAAAGGCTCCAACATCATTGATAATCTTGGTAAAGATTTTCAAAGCCGATTTGATTTAATTCCAGTCCAAAGTCCACCTGTTACTATGGTATATGTTGCTTTTGCAGATGTTAGCCCAATTCTCAAAATCAACTCAAATCCACCAAAATTCATCTTTTTACCCCAAAAGTAAGGTAACACTTAGGATCTTCAGCATACAATGTGAAGAAGGGTATTAGAAAGTTTGAAAGCCATGGTACAAGCACTTAATGAGAAAAAGCAAAACAAGAGGACCATGATGATCCTATATCGCTCACCTGATTTAATCAAACTTAAAAAGTTTTCAGTGTTCTTTCCCCTATATGAGTCTATGAAAAACAAGTGACCCCCGGAGAGGGGTCATATTTGACCCCAGTGCTATAATTTGAACAATTTTGGTAGAGGTCCACTAGATGATGCTACATACCAAATATATTTTAGACAATAAGATTTTTAAAGATTTTTCCCTATCTATGTAAAACAAGTGACCCCCGGGGAGGGGTCATTTTTTACCCAATTGCTATAATTTGAACAATGTTGGTAGAGGTCCACTAGATGATGCTACATACCAAATATCAAAGGACAGGCCCCTCTACTTTTAGACAAGAAGATTTTCAAAGTTTTTCCCTTAAATGAGTCTATGTAAAACAAGAGACCGGCTATAAGGCTATAATTTGAACAATCTTTGGTAGAGGTCCGCTAGATGATGCTACATACCAAATATCAAAGGTTGGGCCCTCTTCTTTTAGACAAGATGATTTTTTTATGAGTCTATGGAGAACAAGTGACCCTGGGGGAGGGGTCATTTTTTACCCCAGGGCTATAATTTAAACAATCTTGGTAGAGGTCCACAATGATGCTACATACCAAATATCAAAGGCCTGGGCCTTCTACTTTTAGACAAGAAGATTTTTAAAGCTTTTTCCGTATATGAGTCTATGAAAAACAAGTGACCCACAGAGAGGGGTCATTTTTGACTCCAGGGCTATAATTTGAAAAAGCTTGGTAGAGGTCCACTAGATGATGCTACATATCAAATATCTTTTAGACAAGAAGACTTTTTAAGTATTTTCCCTATATGAGTCTATGTAAAACAAGTGACCCCTGGGGAGGGATAAATTTTGACCCCAGGCCTATAATTTGAACAATCTAGGTAGAGGTCCACTAGATGATGCTACATACCAAATATAAAAGGCCTGGTCCTTCTACTTTGAGACAAGAAGATTTTCAAAGTTTTTCCCCTATCTATGTAAAACAAGTGACCAAGAGGCGTGATTTTTTACCCCATGGCTATAATTTGAACAATCTTGGTAGAGGTCCACTAGATGATGCTACATAACAAATATCAAAGGCCAGGCCCCTCTACTTTTAGACAAGAAGTTTTTCCACTAAATGAGTCTATGTAAAATAAGGGACCCCCGGGATAGGGTCATTTTTGGCCACATGGCTATAATTTGAACAATCTTGGTAGAGGTCCACTATATGATGCTACATAACAAATATCAAAGGCCTGGGCCCTTTTCTTTTAGATAAGAAGATTTTTAAGAAAAATTCTCTATGGAGAACAAGTGACCCAAATATCCCCTTTTGGTTAATTTACCCTTGTTTGTTGCCATGGCAACCAAAGTTCTGCATGGAATAAAATTCTTTGAACAAGTTTGAAAGAGATCAACCCAAGAAACATTCCTGTAAAATTATTTTGAATTTGGTTAATTGGTGAAGGAGGAGAAGTCGTTTGTAGGAAAATGTGAACGGACGGACGACGGACAGTGAGCGATCACAAAAGCTCACCTTGCACTTTGTGCATAGGTGAGCTTATAAAACCTATGTAACCATACTACTGTTTGACAAGAGTTTAACCCTTCATACAGATGCTTTTGGACTCCTCTGCTGCAGACGGCTTTTGAAAATACTGTGACAAAAGGAGAAATTGCTCAAAACGAGCAATTTCCCGATTTTCAACTCTATTTAATAAATAAACTTTCATTTTTGGAGATTTTTCATATTTTTGCCAAGATGTTTTCAAAGTCTTCTGCTGCAGATTTGCTGTACGTGGGAAAGGGTTAATGCATGATTTAGGGATCAATCACAAACGAGGATTAACAAGTAACTGGAGGATTGCAAGCAATACCATAGTCCCCTACCGGTTTGCACTTTTGAGTCAAAAATTAGGCAAGCAAGAGTTATGGTTCATGTCCACTGCACTCCCCCTTGATGAGATGCATCCATGTGTGAAATTTCATAACCATAGCTAGTACAGTTTTGGAGATATGCTCCGGACAAAAATCAAGTATGAAAATAAAGAAAGGGAAATAACTCAAAAATTAGGGAAGCAAGAGTTATGGTTCATATGCACTGCACTCCGCATTGATGAGATGTATCCACATATGGAATTTCATAGACCTAGGTAGTATAGTTTCGGAGATATGCTCCGGACAAAGAACTGGATTCCGCCCGCGCAATAACTCAAAAATTAATTAAGCAAGAGTTATGGTTCATCTGCACGGCAACCCCCCTTGATGAGGTGTATCCATGTGTGAAATTTCATAACCATAGGTAGTATAGTTTTAGAGATATGCTCCGGACAAAAATCAAGTATGAAAATAAAGAAAGGGAAGTAACTAAAAAATTAGGCTAGCAAAAGTTATGGTTCATGTCCACTGCACTCCCCCTTGATGAGATGCATCCATGTGTGAAATTTCGTAACCATAGCTAGTACAGTTTTAGAGATATGCTCCGGACAAAAATCAAGTATGAAAATAAAGAAAGGGAAATAACTCAAAAATTAGGCAAGCAAGAGTTATGGTTCATGTCCACTGCACTCCCCCTTGATACGATGTATTCATGTGTGAAATTTCATAGCCATAGCTAGTATAGTTATGGAGATATGCTCCGGACAAAAATCAAGTATGAAAATAAAGAAAGGGAAATAACTCAAAAATTAGGCAAGCAAGAGTTATGGTTCATGTCCACTGCACTCCCCCTTGATGAGATGCATCCATGTGTGAAATTTCATAACCATAGCTAGTACAGTTTTGGAGATATGCTCCGGACAAAAATCAAGTATGAAAATAAAGAAAGGGAAATAACTCAAAAATTAGGGAAGCAAGAGTTATGGTTCATGTGCACTGCACTCCCCCTTGATACGATGTATTCATGTGTGAAATTTCATAGCCATAGCTAGTATAGTTATGGAGATATGCTCCGGACAAAAATCAAGTATGAAAATAAAGAAAGGGAAATAACTCAAAAATTAGGCAAGCAAGAGTTATGGTTCATGTCCACTGCACTCCCCCTTGATGAGATGCATCCATGTGTGAAATTTCATAACCATAGCTAGTACAGTTTTGGAGATATGCTCCGGACAAAAATCAAGTATGAAAATAAAGAAAGGGAAATAACTCAAAAATTAGGGAAGCAAGAGTTATGGTTCATATGCACTGCACTCCGCATTGATGAGATGTATCCACATATGGAATTTCATAGCCATAGCTAGTACAGTTTTGGAGATATGCTCCGGACAAAAATTTGCCGGACTGACTGACAGATGGACTGACGGACGGAGTGCAAACCTAATAGTCCCCTTCGGCACGCCGGTAGGGGACTAAAAAGCTAAATTCCGAAACATGAAACCAGACATTAAACAGTGACAATAGTACAGGTGAAGCAGGTTAGTAATAGAGACCTTGACCCAAATGAACCCTGAAACAATCCAAGGTTTCCTTTCTATTTCCTCTGAAATTCTAGTTTAAAGGAAGTTATCAAACTTTGTTGAAAAGCTGGTTATAAATGTAATCTAAGTGGTGCACCTTAGAGAGATAACCCTTTTCCACATGCAGATATGTTCAAGCATCTGCAGCAGACAACTATTGAAATCACTGTGACAAAAGGAGAAATTGCTCATAATGGGCAATTTCTCCTTTTGTCACAATGTATTCAAATCTATTCAATAACGATACTTTCAATCAGAGATATTTCATATTTTTAAATTGATGTTTTCAAAGTTCTTTGCTGCAGATTCGTTGTATGTGGAAAGGTTAAAAGCATCTTTCCATTGTTAAGTCTTAACCCTTTCCTACATACAACAGATCTGAAGCATACAACTTTGAAAATATGTAGGCAAAATATTAATAAACCCTATAAATGAATCGACGTAGATAAGAGGGATAAGTGACTGAATTATATACTAAAATATCACCCATGCCAATATTTGTAGCAAGTAAAACTCAAAAACTATTCAAGATATGAAAATAACAAAGATACTTTCTAGAAGTTCAAACATTCTTCTATTGCAATAGATAATATTTTAATATACTACAGGTTTTGATAATATGTTATCCTTATGAAAAATGTCAGGTCTATTAATTTTTGGAAAATAATAATATAATTCAGAAATCCCAATATCTGTGTCTTTTAAACCAGTCATTGTTCAAAATACAAAGAAATTCCAGTTGTTCATTGTATCTCTACATTAGTTGAAATATTAAGCTTTCAGAATATGTATGTTTTGTATATGTGCCAAATGTGACTTCAAAGTTTTATTTGCTACAAAATGTGAAAATTTGGACAAGTTTATTTGTATGTGTGATATTTTAACTAGATAACAGGTGTACAGGTGGAGTTGCCTATCCCTCTTATCTACATCTCTGGTCTGTATGTAGAAAGGGCTTAAATACATCAGAATACTGTACAATTGTTTACATGCAGGAAAAGGTTGCAAGAAACATATCATTCCATTTCATATCAAGGTAATTTTGCAAAGTAAATTGATTTTAATTTCTGTTATCTCAAAAATTAGCTCAGTTGTTTCATTCTATAATTACAGTTATACATACTAGTGTGTCTGTCTCCTGGACCTGCATAAAACATTTACAAAAAAGATCTGAACCCTTTACCACATACACACCAATTTTGACACATATTATGCAGCAGATGATATTTGAAATATTGTGGAACAGGTGAAATTGCACATAATGAGCAGTTTCTCCTATTGCTACATTGTTTTCAACTCTATCCATCAATCAACATTTACGGACAGATTTTGACTAGATATTTTCAAGTACGTCTGCAGCAGATTCATTGTATGTGGGAAAGGATTAACTGGTCAGAAGTCAACTAATATGATATAATATTCTTAAAGTTGTCTGACAGGAAAATATCTGAGGAAACAATTTCAATACATGTATTTGGTACATTGACTAATGATTGTTTTATCAAAGCAAAGCAGAACAAGAGGCCCAAGAAGGCCAGTATCGCTCCAGTGTTATTATGCAAAAATAAAATCACTATTGCCATATAATGCAAAACATCCCTGCCCCCTGGTGGCCATATTTTCCAACAATCAACATGACTTGAAGGAAACTGGTAAGGGGGTAACCCAAGAAACATTTCTACAGAATCATTTGGAAATCTGCTAGATACATTCGAAGGAGAAGATTGTTTAAGTTTTCACTAAATCCATATAAGGCAAAACAGCCCTCGCCTCCTGGTGGCCATGTTTTTGACCAATCAACATAGCTTGAAGAAATATGAATGAGAGTCATCCAAGAAACATTTCTACAAAAATATTTGAAAATAAATAGGATTCATTCAGTTTAGGAGAAGATTTCACTATTGCCATATAAGGCAAAACATACCTGCACCCTGGCAGCAATGTCTTTTGACCAAACAACATGGCTTGAAATAATCTGATAAAGGGTCATCCAAGGAACATTTTTACAAAATTATTTAAAAATCGGCCAGGCAGTTTAGGCGGAGAAGATTTTTAAAGTTTTTCTCTTTTGGTTGCCATGTAAACCAGAATTGTGCATGAATCATAAATTTGAAGTAATTAAGAGGATGCTACCTGTGAAATTTCAACTCAATTGGTCTAGTAGTTGCAGAGGAGAAGTTTTTTTAATCGAAAAGTTAATGCACACACACAAAACAGACAATTCATCATTTCATAAGCTTGACTGTCTTTCAGCCAGTGGTGCTATAAATTCAATCACTATAGCATCGATACAAGAGAAAGTTGATGCAACGCATCAATGTCGCCGGAAATCCATACTGCAGTTATGCATAACACTAACATTATAGTAGTTAAATAATCAGTTATCAACTGAGGGGCATATTGGAACATCAGGGGTGGGGTCAATTGAAAATGTATCATAACTTGCATTGTTTTGTCAACGAAGTGAATGATAATTGAAGCCTTTCATTGTTTATGATCAATCTCCATTCCAAAGTAGGTTGACCATACACACAACCAACTAATTATTGATCATAAACAGTAATGGAAATGAGTAATCTTGCCAATCATTAGTCTTAGTATGTATACAGTGCTTTCATTAAGGAATAATTATAAGATTTGTGAATTCCACATACACTTTTCAAGATGTTTGTCAGAATATTTGAATTTTTTTATTTTTCAATAAAACCACAAAACAGACAATTTAGGATTTGCATGCAATAGCACGTCATTTTACCTTTCCTCTATCAAAGTCAACATTGGACACCTTTGCAGCAATCTACTTTAAAACAATGAGATAAGGGTTAAATCGCTGAAGACATGAGTTTTCTCTTTTTCTCAAGATGATATTAGCTTGGCATCCTAATTATATCATACTTTAACAAATGTTGAAATCTAGTCCAATATTTATAAATTAGATCACCTTCGAAATATAATATCAACTAAACAGTTAAATCTCATTGAAATTGTTGTATAATTTAAACTTAATTTCGAACATAAACTGAGCCCTACAACATGTTAATTTATTTTAATTCTTTCCTTCCTTTTTTATAATGAAAATAACAAGCTACTCATGTTTTAAAATTATATTATGATGAGCGCCCTTGTGTCAATGATGAATAACAATATGCAGATCGGAAGCAATATGCCTTTAGGGAATTAAATGACACATTTAAAATTGTCAAGGACGAAATAATTTTGTACGAAAGACCCGATTCTTTCTTATTCGCAGAGGTGTCGTTCTTGAAACTCTCTTTATAGGCAGAGTGTTCGTTCAAAGTAATTTTTCTATTAAAACCAGTTTTATCTCGGTTTGTTCTTTTCTTCATTTGTTTCGAACCAAATAAACATTTTAAATCGCATATGATTTACTATTTGTAAGTGAGTGTAAAGAGCGGCTCTCTGCAAAGGAGATTGATCTACGCAGTTGGTATTCGCGAGTCACGCGATCAACAGTTTTAGCTTAGAAACAGTTCATATTTTAGATATACATGGATAAACATTATAAAATGCCTTCTTCACAAATCAAGACATCTCTTTGAACATGAAAATAACATTCAGTAAGTTAAAATTGCCATTAGAAGGAGAATATTCGACGTCATTTTCATCAGCAGGTGCACGTATGTAAACAACATTAGACTGTGCGACGTAAAGGTTTGTAGTTATAGCCTTTTGATTACATGTAGTATATAGTGTAAAATACAGTATTTCATTCTAGCAAATAGGGACTGTTTTGTCTTCGTAAATAAAACAAAAAAACATAAATGCGAGTCAAAATAAAGAAACTGAAAATACCTAAAACATCGGAATATTTATTTCATTTTAGATGTGTCATTACTTAGTGTTTTTAAACAAACACAATTGTAATATGTTCAAGACATCTAAATGTGTTTCTTTCTAATAATAATCCCCCCTCCCATGTGATTTCCGAAAACCTATTAAAAATAGTAGTCGCGGGCTTCTGCCCGGCGACTAATAAAGCAAAACAGCCCCGCCCCCTGACGGCAATGTTTTTTTAAATCAAAATCCTAGAAAGAATCTGGTAGAGGATCACACAAGGAACATTTCTACCAAACTATTCAACAAGAGGGCCATGATGGCCCTGGATCGCTCACCTGATTTCTTATCTTCACTTTAGCCATATAAGCCCCGCCCCCTGGCGGCCATAGTTTTTGACCAATCAACATGGCTTGAAGGAATCTGATAAAGGGTCACCCTAGCAATATTTCTACAAAATTACTTGAAAATCAGCCAAACACTTTCGTCGGAGAAGTTTTCACTAAAGCCATATAAGGCAAAATAGCCCCGCCCTGTGGCGGCCATGTTTTTCAACTAATCAATATGGCTTTAAGGAATCTGATAGAGGGTCACCTAAGGAACATTTCTACAAAATTATTTAAAAATCGGCCTTACACTTTCAGGAGAGGATTTTTTAAGTTTTACACTATAGCCATATAAGGCAAAATAGCCCCGCCCCCTGGTGGCCATGTTTTTCGACCAATCAATATGGCTTGAAGGAATCTGATAGAGGGTTATCAAAGGAATATTTCCACAAAATTATTTGAAAATAGGCCAGACACTTTCGTCGGAGAAGATTTTTTAAGTTTTCACTATAGCCATATAAGGCAAAATAGCCTCGCCCCCCCCCCCTGGCGGCTATGTTTTTCGACCAATCAACATGGCTTGAAGGAATCTCATAGAGGGTCATCCAAGGAACATTTCTACAAAATTATTTGAAAATCTGCCAACCAGTTTGGGAGAAGAAGAATTTTGAATTTTTTTTCATTTCGTTGCCATGGAAACCAGAATTCTGCATGGATCCCAAAAATTTGAAGGAAATCTGGTGAGGTCATTGAGGGGATGCTATCTGTGAAGTTTCATCCCAATTGACCCACTGGTTACTGAGGAGAAGAAGTTGACGCACGACGCACGATGGACGACGGACGACGGACGCCGGACAAAAGGCGATCACAATAACTCACCTTGAGCAAAGCTCAGGTGAGCTAAAAAGTTATCGCACGCACAGATGCACGCACGACGGACAATTCGCCATGACATAAGCTCGACTGGCTTTCAGCCAGTGGAGCTAAAAAATTGAAAACAATGTGGAAATCAGAGGAATTGTTAATTTTTAGCAATTTCTTTTATACCCAAAATGCTTCCAAAATGTGTCTGCTGCAAAGAAAGTTTTCTGAACTGAAGGAATATTTCAAACAACTTTATAAATATCTAGGTAAAAATAAAGAAAATCTCTATAAATGTAAGTATGATTATTAAAGAGCGTTGAACACATTGAGACAAAAGGAGAAATTGCCCATTATGAGCAACTTTCTCTGCCTCAATGTTTTCAAAAGTCATTTCCTGCAGATGCGTCAAAATCCCTGTGAGAGGGAAAGGGTTAAAAAAAAGATATTTAACTACATAACAATAAAGATGTCCCTAGTAATGATACCTAGTGACACCAATTGACACTTACCTTCCTATGACAGTGTCTTCTGACCTCAAACGCCAGGGTGTAGTATAACAGGAGTAAGACAATTGGGTTGGCAAACCAAGGCCATTGTGATGTGTCCTTAAAAAAGATTTGGTAAGGACTGTTACAGTTGGTAACCACCACAGCAGTGAGACCGAGTAACCTGAAAATGGAAACAATGTGAACACATGTGTCGCCGGCTTTTATGCCAGTAAATAAGGGTGTGATGGACAGGAAACAACCATGTTTGAATGAATACATGTGTCGCCTGCTTTTATGCCAGTAAATAACAATGCCAGTAAATAAGGGTGTGATGGACAGGAAACAACCATGTTTGAATGAATACATGTGTTGCCTGCTTTTATGCCAGTAAATAACAGTGTGATGGACAGAAACAACCATGTTTGAATGGACACATGTGTCACATGCTTATATACTAGTAAGAAACAGTGTGATGGACAGAAACAATCAATTTTGAATAAACACAATTCAAACACAACAGTGAGACCCAGTTACCTGAAAATGAAAACAACTGTGTTTGAATGAACACACATGTCACCTGCTGATATGCCGGTTAGTTACAGTGTGTAAACAGAAACACTTGTGTTTGAATGAATACATGTGTCTGTCGCCTGCTAATATGTCAGTAAGTGAAAGGGTGATGGACAGTCAGACAATGGAGGAGTGATCCCTATATGTCACCCTGCCAAGGCAGGGGACTCAAGTTGCTATTTGTATGATTATATATTTTTGAAGTTGTATGCTTCCCTAGTGTTTGAAGGTGCCCATCTGTGTCATAGGGGCCTGGCACGCTTTATAAAAACAAGAGGGCCATGATGGCCCTGGATCGCTCACCTGATTTTTTTTTTTCAATTTAACTATATAAGTCCCGCCCCCTGGCAGCCATAGTTTCCGACCAATCAACTTGGCTTGAAGGAATCTGATAGAGGGTCACCCTAGGAACATTTCTACAAAATTATTTGAAAATCAGTCTGACACTTTTGGAGGAGAAGATTTTTTAAGTTTTCACTATAGCCATATAAGGCAAACTAGCCCTGTCCACTGGCGGCCATGTTTTTTGACCAATCAACATGGCTTGAAGGAATCTGAAAATGGGTCACTTAAGGAACATTTCTACAAAATTATTTGAAAATCGGCCTGACACTTTCGGAAAAGAAGATTTTTTAAGTTTTCACTATACGAAATAGCACCCCCCCCCCCCCCCTGGCGGCCATGTTTTTCAACCAATCAACATGGCTTGAAGGAATCTGATAGAGGGTCATCCAAGGAACATTTCTACAAAATTATTTGAAAATCAGCCTGACACTTTCGGAGGAGAAGATTTTTTAAGTTTTCACTATAGCCATATTAGGCAAAATAGCCCCGCCCCCCCTGGTGGCCATGTTTTTTGACCAATCAACATGGCTTGAAGGAATCTGAAAGTGGGTCACTTAAGGAACATTTCTACAAAATTATTTGAAAATCTGCCAACCAGTTTGGGAGAAGAAGAATTTTGAAGTTTTTTTCATTTCGTTGCCATGGAAACCAGAATTCCGGACAAAAGGCGATCACAATAACTCACCTTGAGCAAAGCTCAGGTGAGCTAAAAACAACATGTTTATATAGACAAGGGATGTAACTTCCTCATCAACCAGATTTGACCCATGTTTGCATTTTGGTCTGACACAAAACAAGAGGACCGTGATGGTCCTATATAGCTCACCTGATTTAATCAAACTTAAAAAGTCCACTAGATGATGCTACATACCAAATATCTTTTAGACAAGAAGATTTTAAAGTTTTTTCCCTATCTATGTAAAACAGGTGACCCACGGGGAGGCGTCATTTTTTACCCCATTGCTATAATTTGAACAATGATGGTAGAGGTCCACTAGATGATGCTACATACCAAATATCAAAGGCCAGGGCCCTCTACTTTTAGACAAGAAGATTTTTAAAAAAAAATCTCTATGAGTCTATGGCGAACAAGTGACCCCTGGGGAGGGGTCATTTTTGACCCAAGGGCTATAATTTGAACAATCTTGGTAGAGGTTCACTAGATGATGCTACATACCAAATATCAAAGGCATGGACCTTCTATTTTCAGACAAGAAGATTTTTTAAGTTTTGGTTTATTTCCCCTTTTTTGTTGCCGTGGCAACCAAAGTTCTGCATGGAATAGAATTCTTTGAACAAGTTTGAAAGAGATCCACCCAAGGAACATTCCTGTAAAATTACTTTGAATTTGGTTAATTGGTTTAGGAGAAGTCGTTTGTAGGAAAATGTGAAAGGACGGACGACGACAACGGACGACGGACAGTGAGAGATCACAAAAGCTCACCCTGCACTTCGTGCATAGGTAAGCTAATAAAACAAGAGGGCCATGATGGCCCTGGAATCGCTCACCTGATATTTTTTTTTTTCACTTTACCTATATAAGCCCCGCCCCATGGCAGCCATAGTTTCCGACCAATCAACTTGGCTTGAAGGAATCTGATAGAGGGTCACCCTAGGAACATTTCTACAAAATTATTTGAAAATCGGCCAGACACTTTTGGAGGAGAAGATTTTTTAAGTTTTCACTATAGCCATATAGTGCAAAAAAGCCCTGCCCACTGGCGGCCATGTTTTTTGACCAATCAACATGGCTTGAAGGAATCTGAAAGTGGGTCATTCAAGGAACATTTCTACTAAATTATTTGAAAATCGGCCTGACACTTTCGGAGAAGAAGATTTTTTAAGTTTTCACTATAGCCATATAAAGCAAAATAGCCCCGCCCCCCTGGCGGCCATGTTTTTCGACCAATCAACTTGGCTTGAAGGAATCTGATAGAGGGTCATCCAAGGAACATTTCTACAAAATTATTTGAAAATCAGCCTGACACTTTCGGAGGAGAAGATTTTTTAAGTTTTCACTTTGGCCATATAAGGCAAAATAGCCCCGCCCCCTGGCGGCCATGTTTTTCGACCAATCAACATGGCTTGAAGGAATCTGATAGAGGGTCACCCAAGGAACATTTCTACACAATTATTTGGAAATCGGCCCGACACTTATGGAGGAGAAGATTTTTTAAGTTTTCACTATAGCCATAAAAGGCAAAATAGCCCCGCCCCCCTGGCGGCCATGTTTTTTTACCAATCAACATGGCTTGAAGGAATCTGATAGAGGATCACCCAAGGAACATTTCTACAAAATTATTTGAAAATCGGCCTGACATTTTTGGAGGAGAAGATTTTTTAAGTTTGCACTATAGCCATATAAGGCAAAATAGCCCCACCACCCCTGGCGGCCATGTTTTTCTACCAATCAACATGGCTTGAAGGAATCTGATAGAGGGTCACCCAAGGAACATTTCTACAAAATTATTTGAAAATCGGCCTGACACTTTCGGAGGAGAAGATTTTTTAAGTTTTCACTATAGCCATATAAGGCAAAATAGCCCCGCCCCCCCTGGCGGCCATGTTTTTCGACCAATCAACATGGCTTGAAGGAATATGATAGAGGGTCATCTAAGGAACATTTCTACAAAATTATTTGAAAATCTGCCAACCAGTTTGGGAGAAGAAGAATTTTGAAGTTTTTTCGGTTTCGTTGCCATGGAAACCAGAATTTTGCATGGATCCCAAAAATTTGAAGGAATTCTGGTGAGGTCATTGAGAGGATGCTTTCTGTGAAGTTTCATCCAAATTGACCCACTGGTTACTGAGGAGAAGAAGTTGACGCACGACGGACGCCGGACGCCGGACAAAAGGCGATCACAATAACTCACCTTGAGCAAAAGCTCAGGTGAGCTAAAAACAAGAGGGCCATGATGGCCCTAGTTCCCTCACCTTAATTATACAATGTACTACAATGCAAAACACATCAAGACAATTATTCTGAATGCAACCTCCACAGTGTTAACAAGATTTTCCTTCATTTGGCCTAATGATCTATATTTTTTTACCTGTTATGACCCATATTCCAACATGGACTAGATATCATCAAGACAACATTCTGACAAAGTTTCAACTTGCTCAAAGTAAAAATGCGGCCTCCGGAGTTTGAACAATATTATAGAGCTATTTACTCCTCTTGAGGAGTAAATAGCTGTTTTATTATATATCTTCATGAAAACGCATATTTTAACTAGTTTATTTATTACATTGCTGTCATCATTTTAATTGGGTAAATTTATGTAACACAAATGTAGATTCTAACATAAACACAGGATTATTAATGTAAATGCAGGAAGAATGCAGTATACTGTTACATGGCACGCGCGTTAAAATGTTGGTTATGCACATGCATGACAACATTTCAAACAATAATGTCACCTTTTAGACGCGCGTGCCATGTAACAGATGAACTATTGACTCGAAAATGGACTATTGGACCTGAATTTTTAGAATAAAAGCAAAAAGGAGTCAAATAGTCATTTTTTATTGAATCACACATGACTGCTTCTCGTCCAATCAAATACTTTGATTCATAGTAGGTATAGGTTTCCTTAATAATTTCCTTTATTGACCTTGTTTCTGATCCAATATGACCCATATTCGGACTTGACCTAGATATAATTCAGACAAACATTCTGACAAAATTTCAAGCTGCTGAAGCAAAAAATGGGGCATCCAAAGTGTTAACAAAATTTTCGTTCAATTTGGCCTAGTGACCTAGTTTTTGACCGTACATGACCCATATTCTAACTCAGCTTAGATATCATTTAGATAAACATTCTCATCAAATGTCAAGTTGCTGTAGCAAAAAATGTGTCTTCTACAGAGTTAACAAGATTTTCCTTCAATTTGACCTAGTGACCTACATTTTGACCCAACATGACCCATGGTCGAACCCGACCTAGTGACCTAGTTTTTGACCCTACATGGCCCATATTCAAACTTGGCTTATATATTATTTAGATAAACATTCTCATCAAATGTCAAGTTGCTGTAGCAAAAAATGTGTCTTCTACAGAGTTAACAAGATTTTCCTTCAATTTGACCTAGTGACCTACATTTTGACCCAACATGACCCATGGTCGAACCTGACCTAGTGACCTAGTTTTTGACCCTACATGGCCCATATTCAAACTTGGCTTATATATCATTTAGATAAACATTCTCATCAAATGTCAAACTTCTGAAGCAAAAAATGCGGCATCTAGAGTGTTAATAAGATTTTCCTTCAATTTGACCTAGTGACCTACTTTTAAACCCAACATGACCTATGTTCGAACTTGACTTACATATCATCAAGACAAACATTCTTATAAGGTTTCATCATGCTCAAGTTAAAAATGCAATATCCAGAGTGTTAATAAAATTTCCCTTTAATTCTTAATCTGGCATGACCCATATTCGAACTTGGCCTAGATCATTCAGATAAACATTCTGACCAAATTTCAAGCTGCTTTAGCCAAAAAAGCAGCTCCTACAGACTTAACAAGATTTTCCTTCATTTTGACCTAGTGACCTAGATTCTGACACAATATCACCCATATTCAAACTTGACCTAGATATCAAAGACAAACATTCTAATAAAGTTTCAACATGCTCCAATTGAAAATGTGGCCTCTACAAGTGTTAACAAGATTTCCCTTCAGTTTGGCCTAGTGACCTAGTTTCTGACCCAATATGACACATATTAGAACTTGACCTAGAACTTTTTAAGACAAAATTTCTGACAAAATTTCACACTGCTGAAGCCAAAATAGTGGAGTGTTAACAAGATTTTCCTTCAATTTGATCTAGTGACCTACTTTTTGACCCGAAATGACCCATGTTCGAACTTGACTTACATATCATCAAGACAAACATTCTGATAAAGTTTCAACATGCTCAAGTTAAAAATGTGGCCTCCAGAGTGTTAACAAGATTTCCCTTCAATTTGACATAGTGACCTTGTGTTTGACTTCATATGGCCAAGTTTCGAACTTGTCCAAGATTTGATGAAGATGAATGTTCTGATAAACTTACATGAAGATTGGATGCAAAATGTATCCTGTAAAGTGTTGACAAGGTAATGGTTGACGATGGACGACTGACGACGGATGACTGACGATGGACAAAATGTGATCACAATAGCTCACTTTGAGCACTTTGTGCACAGGTGAGCTAAAAAATGTTGTAACAATTTCTGGTGCGATATTAAATGGTCTCATTGATGCATAATGTTACAATCCATAAATTATAACTCCTACATAACATTAGAGACAATTAGATTAATTTTATAATCATAAAACTCAATATTGCCTTTAAAACTAAGAAATATCCTGGAAATGTCGGATAAACCTTAAAGGGACTGTCTAACAAAGTTTGGGGAAAAACTTTCTGATAATATAAAAAAATTCAAAGACATCACTGCATATGACAATTTCTGTCTTAAAATGCCATGTTTTTCAAATATAAATACATTCTAAGTACTATTAGCGTAAATAGCTTTTCGACCAAAAATTGTGAGACAGTCATCTACAATTTTGTTAGGTAAGTATATTATTGCCAAATTATAATTCCTACCTTGGAATAAAATCATCTGGAGAAACTGCATCTTGAAAGAACTGGAACTGGTACAGATGTAGGAGCAGGATATGAGCAGCAGAAAAAATGAGCAAAATTATACGGCAAACAGAAAACTTGCCACCAAGGTACCCATAGAAAGCCCACAATGTCGCTAAAAATATAAATGTTAGAAAATACACAGCAGAAAGAAGCCCTGGCACGATTATTCCACTAGCTGCCAGAAACACCAAGAGAATAAATTCTCCGATAAATGATAGGAAGTCACTAATTCGAGGTTTATTCTGTGTTTTTACTGTAGATGGAAGCTCTTCAATTTGGGAGGTTTCTACAGGAAGTAGTTTGTAAGATGTGATGTAGACGATCAGTCCAACTATGAAAACAACAATGTCGGGTAGAACCAGTCTGATCACATCTACAATAGGTACTCCATCTAACCTGAAAATATAGGAAACATTTTTTAATATTTAAATTTTCTACATGTAGATGCTTTCTGACAACTCTGAAGCAACAATTATAGAAGACAATACATGATAACTCAATTAAACAAATAAATGGAGTATTACAAAAGTCCCCTACAGAACAAGGACAGCACATTGTGTATTGAATGTGCATTTTTGGACACATCATCTTGTTAGGGAGAATAATTGGGTGAAGTAATATCAAAATTGATTCAAGCATGTGGAAGATACAGCCCAAACACGAAATTGCAGACAAACAATGAGCATGACACATCATCTTGTTATGGAGAAGAATTGTGTGAACTAATATCAAAATCCATTCAAGCATGTGGAAGATATAGACCAGACACGAAATTGCGGACGGACAGTGTTTGAGCCAAAACTATGACATTGACCAGAAGATATAGCCCAGACACAAAATTTCGGAAGGACTGGCGGACAGACAAACTGTTATGGAAAATAATTGTGTGAAGTAAAATCTAAATCCATTTAAGCATGTGGAAGATACATTCCGAACATGAAATTAAGGACTGATTGATGGATGAATGGACTGACGGACGGAAGGGAACTAATAATTATACTTTCCTTTATATGGATTTTCCAAATTTGTGCAAAGATGTTATCCAGGTTGTATGCTGCAAATTTGTTGTATGTGGGAAAGGGGTTAAACATCTTGTTGTGATATCTTATCACTTTCCCACATACAACAAATCTGCAGCAGTCGACGACTTTGAAAGCATTTTTAGTCAAAATATGGAAACTCTTTATATGAAAGTAAAATTATTGAATAAAGTTGAAAACATTATAGTTAATGAAAAAGTTTCTTGTTTTGCCACCCCTTTCCCACCTGCAGACACATGTTTACACATCTTCATCAAATGACTTTTGAAACATGGTGGCAAAAGTTGAAATTGCTTATTTCTCCTTTTGACACAATAGATTGATTTTCATTCAAAAAGTAAATCTTCATTTATAGAGATTTTCATATTTTTACCCATCTGTTTTCAAAGACGTCAGTTGCAGAATTATCAAAATTGTCCAAGCGGTTTAGGTTGAGATGTCGTTTGAAGCAAAATATTGATGGGCTAAGGACCAAGACCGGTCACAATCATGAGTCTTTGGCTAAGGTGAGCTAAAACGTGATTCACACTTTAGCATGAAACAATAATCTTAAAACAACTGAAGTATAATGATCTTCAGTATACTAAGTCCTTTGTCTATTATGGTGGTTTATCATTACATCAAATTTCATCAGTACAATACCTGTAGCTGCAAAGATAAAACAAGAGGCCCAAGAGGGCCAGTATCGCTCCAAATTAAATTTCCAAACAACCCCGCCCCCTGGTGGCCATGATTTTTGAGCAATCACCATGGCTTGAAGGAATCTCGTAGAGTGTGTTTAGGAGGAGGGGAAGATTTTAAAAGTTTTCACTAAAGCCAATATATGGTTAACAGCCCTGGCAGCTATATTTTAAGACCAATCAACATGGCTTGGAGGAATCTGATACATAGTCACCAAAGGAACACCTCCACAAAAGTATTTGAAAATCGGCCAGATACTTTCATCTGAGAAGATTTTTTAACTTTTTACTAAAGCCATATAAGGCAAAACAGCCCTGACCCCTGGCGGCCATGTTTTTAAACCAATCAACATAGCTTGAAGGAATCTGATAGTGGGTCACCCAAGTGACAATTCTACAAAATTATTTGAAAATCGGCCTGAAAGTTTTGAAGAAGAAGATTTTTAAGTTCTCACTATATAGCCATATAAGGCAAAATAGCCCCACCCCCTGGCGGCCATATTTTTCGACCAATCAACATTGCTTGAAGGAATCTAATAAAGGGTCACCCAAGGAACATTTCTACAAAATTATTTGAAAATCGGGCTTACACTTTCAGAGGAGAAGATGTTTTAAGCTTTCACTATTCTTTTCTTTCGGTTGCCATGGAAACCAGAATTTTGCATAGATCCGTAAAATTTGAAGGAATTTACGAGAGGACATTGATAGGATGCTTCCTATGAAGTTTCATCCCAATTGGCCAAGTGGTAAGGGAGGAGAAGTCGTTTGAAGCAAAAAATTGACGCACGCAAGATGGAAAATTCGCCATGACATAAGCGACGGACAATTCGCCATGACATACGCTAGACTGGCTTTTAGCCAGTGGAGCAAAAAATAAAACACAACTAGCCCTTAGCCTTTAAAGAGCTTAAGTGCATGATTCACAGTGACCTTGGAGCAACCTGGTCCACTACCTATATAACTATGGCCCCCTATGTCTTATAATTGTATTTTATTTTATTAAAAATTTAGCTGTAGTTGAAAAGATACAATTTGAATACACAAATTTTCTTTCAAATGTATACTAAAAACAATATAAGAGTATGACCAATAGTGACCTTGGTCTTGGAGACTAACTATGTTGGTTTTATTTACCCTCGCCATGCAGAATTAACTATTTGGCGAGCATATGGTCTTGGAGATACTTTGTTTCCTGCCTATATACATGTTTGACCTTCTTATGTGGTGGTTAACCATGATGTTAGATTTCAACAAAGTTGAAGCTGTAGCCTTCCCTTTTTAACAATTGCAATACAACAAGCCCAATGGCAATGCCCATGCCATGGTTATAGACAGAATAGCTCTTATTATTCTCTGAACAATCAAGCTTAAACAATTAAACCACATGGCTTACCTCTCCACAGCAATCTGTCTGGCTAGTCTCTCATTACTTGAACCTGTCAAAAAAAAAAAAGGTTTAATCAATTCCAATATACAAACAAATCTGTAGCAGATAATTTTGAAAACACATTGACAAAAACATGAGCAATCTCAATAAATGGCAATTTCCACAAATTAAGAGTTTATAGTTATTAAATACATTTGAAAAAGAAGAAATTGCTCAATATCACATTATCTTCAATGTTTTCAAAGGAGACGCCAGTAAGTATCTACATGTAAAATGAAGTTTTTTAAAGTAAAACATATTTTTATTAGAAAATACTTACCAGTCATTTAATACCTGATATATAATCTCAACACCGTTAATTCATCCAGAAAAGAAGCTCGCGCAGCCATGCATAGCCCTCACGCGTGTGTGTGATACACACGGCCGCCGGTAATACCGGCGCACGGGCCATGTGAACCCCACTTTTAATTTCACCGTTAACTTGCAGCGTTTAGTGTTGGGGGACGACGCGGGGTTGGGAGGCGGGAATCTGAAATGACTGGTAAGTATTTTCTAATACAAATATGTTTTACTTTAAAAAACTTAATTTTTATGTCAAAAATACATTACCAGTCATTTAATACCTGATGACTTTGCAGCATCGGTCGGGAGGATCGTCCAACACAATGCCGGTCCCGAGAAATCGTAGCACTTGGTAAGAGTACCTACGGTACTACTAAATATAAACACAACTGTTTATGTATTTAGTAATTTGTGTAATAATTAGGTAAGTACTCGCTGAGAGTCCACTTGTGTGTCCAGAGAGAAATCATTTCTGATTGAAACGTTTTAAGACGTTATCAAAAGGATCTTATTACTAATTAAAGGAATAGGATATCCAGTGTTTGAATACGCTGCTGACATATCCTTCTCCTACCAGAGGTTGAATAACCCCTACTGTGGCTCTTACAGCCCTCGAATGTTTTATATAGAACTTAAGACCCTTGACAGGGTACAAGATCAGGTTTATGTCTAAGGGAACACAGTTCACAGAAAGGTTGTGAAATGTGATGAGTTAGGAAGCACCAAAGGCAACTTGGTCTCAGTAGGAATACAGGTTTATAAGAACGGTTGAAAAACCATACGGCTGTAAAACCTGATGAAATTCGTTTCTACTGAAAGCAAAGAACTCACTTCCCTGATAGTGTTCGCCAAGCAAGACGAATTTAAGTCTCAGTTTATAACTTAAGAAGCGGCAGCTTCCGAAGAACGTAAAAGTTCGGAGAGAAATGGATCTGAACTTTGAAGTAAAGCGCATTGGAGCATCGAACGATAATTGTTGTGTTCAACGCCAAATCTTGAATGCGAGAGGTCGGCAACATATGTAAGCATATATTACTGATTGACGTACCTTAAAAAACACCAATCGGTAAGAACTGTCTACTTCTAAGGAAGATGTAACGGTTATGTCGATAGGCAGGGCAGAAGAACGTTGAACTACGATCTCTGGGCCAATACTGTGTTTCTAATGTCATTGTCAGGAAGAGAATAACGACACCGGAAGTTGACTCATTTGAATTATGGGGGCAATTCAGGGAGTAATTATTATTGCCACTCGAAGGACTACTGTCTCCTCTATTGATCATGTACATGTCCTAGTCAGTTAAGCCCTGTACTGTAATGAGTATTTAACACACTGCCCCGAACTGTAAACAATTCGGGTGTGGTGTGAAGCATGTATCGGGCCGTTTCCCTTAATTACTGATCCTTATCCAGGACATGGGAATCGGATTCTCTAATAGCGAATCGAGTCTGTCCGAAGGGCCAGCTCAACAAGAAACGTCGTACAACGAGTCTCTTGAGGGGAATAGATCCGACTTGCCCGTTTTGGGAATTAATTCTAAACGCAGGTAATCGAAGTGAAGTGTTTGAAAGGAACACTTCCCCGTTTACAATGAATCGACGGTCATTCCTCGATGAAAAAGCAACCGGTACGTGGTAACAGGCGTCTGTTAGGTCTAAGAATCGCTCAGACAGCCGTTCCGGATTGCGTTATTGATAAAACGGAACGTTCCATTATATTACTCGACCGTACTAGACGCAATCTGAGTCGATAAGTCTTATTCCGGTCTTCACCGGCTGTCTTCTTAGGAACCAGAAGAAAGACGGTTGTAGAAACCACCGAATGGAAGGTTGATACCCACTCCATGGCATTCCTGTTAGCTTAATAGAGAGGAGCGCTTCCCTATAGCCGCGGATTAGGGCCAGTGCTCTACTTGGTTGTATGCCAACTTTGCTCCCGTAACGGGGCTTTGATAAGGCAGGACCAGCGGAAGCAGAAAGTTAGGCTCGAACTTAGCCTGTCTCTTGTGTCTTCACAGGTTGGGCTTCTAAGAATGCCTTTGCAGAAGTCGCTGTACGTTCTGTCCCTGTGAACGATGTTGCCGCATACGCTGAAATGCGCCTATGGACGCAGTGAATGCAGTAACTTTCCACTAATGATAGTTTATTTAGAGTCCAGCTCTAAATTGTTAATCATCCGATGGAGCACTGAACCCGATATGTCTCTTATTCGTCAGACAAGACGGGGTCGTGGGTTTTACCCGATGACGTGCGGATTAACTAAAGCCGGTTCTGGACCAGAATGTCAGTGTCCGATTCGACATGGAGGAATCCTATGATTGATTGATTGTGGTTTAACGCCGTTTTAACAATTCTCAGTTATATCACGGCGGCCAGTTCACCTTCTCATGTATTTCCTGGTTTTCTCACACCAGTACTCCACACAACAATCTTCCCAAGCAACTGGCTACTTTTCCACAAAACTTAGCCCATTGGTGGGAGGAATCCTATGAAGGAGTCATGATCGAGGAATTGATCCCTTTTCCGAAGAAGAATGAGATCGCATGAAATCAACCGTCGGTCCGAGCTCACGTATGAGAGAGTTCACAGAGTGAATATCCTCTGGGAACGGTTGATCCCGGTAGGCCAGCATAGGGGATTGATTTATGAAATCAACTGAATCTCTCCCTTGTAATACCGTCGGACATCGACTCGTCCCAACAATTGGTACGATGGGTATTACTTGGGAGGAGTGTAGTTCCTAGAGACGCACTCTCTCCTCCCTGGGGACCGACATAACTATTTGACCGGTACTCCCCATACCCGATGGCCGACTGTTCAATCGGCTATGTCCCAGCATACTGCCCGATTGACTGCCGAAAGGTTATGTCCTAAGACATTACCCATTTGACCGGTGCCTTACTGGCTATGTCTAAAGACATTGCCCGGTCTCCAAATGACTGTGTCCGAGGACATTTGTCAATTGGAATACTGTAGAATTAAGAAGAATTCATAGTGGAATTTTTGTTTTCACGGTGACCGTTTGCCCGGTAACCGTTTATGCCCAGTTAAGAGTTTGACTGCCCTGTGAACGTTCACGCGACAACCGTTTATGCCCAGTGATTAATTGAGTACTCGGTAGGCATTTGACTCATTCTCTAGCACTATCGACTCATTACATTCATATGAGTGTAAGGAACGACAACTCTGCGAAGGAGATCTTCACTTGGCTGTGTTCGAAAACACCCGGTTGTCCAATGTCAATGGTTATGTCATAATATTGACAAAACGGTTGGAGTCAACTTGACTTACCGACTGCTCGTTACCCAGCTCTGGGTACGTTCAGTAATGGTAGCTCCCTCTGACCATTACTGACCGGTTGACTAATGATAGGCTGATGTGAGGCTGCTCTATCACCAGTCTCCAAAAACTTCAGACATTATAACTTGGCACTCTGTAGAAGTCCGAAGACTGCTGTACTGCAGAGTGTAGGTTTTGCTCGAAATCATTACAGGTTTAAACGACGTTTTAGCGTCAACCTTCGGGCATAAAGTATTAGGCACCACCCTAAGTACTTCCTTAATGTTCTGCTGTAGAGGTCAACGCTCTACAGCCGGCTCGTAATCTGAAGGGAACTGGTTCCCCCCGCCTGTCAGACGAGGAGGTGGGAGAGTGTCGAGCCCTACGATGCTTGACTCTAATCTGTCTTTCAACTGAAAGACACAACAGTCTTATAAAAGTAAGAGAAGGGATTGAAAATAATATTCAATCTTTGTGTACTTTATTGTTGTGTTAAGGTGTCGATCGTGTGATATGAACCTCCTCTCTCCGCAGTAGAGAGAGAGGTCGCACTGGATCGATCGTCGGGGCCGAACTAACCGTATGGGACGGTCTCGACCTCCCTTTCACGGAAAACCTGAGTTATTCCGATTGGGGGTTTGCCTTCTAAGGACTGCCTCTTCGAAAGGTGTCCTTCCGGGAACAGTGAATTCCCATAAGGTGGGTATTGCTGATCCCGCCTATCACCGATCCGTTACATCTTTTGAAACGGAGCTTTGTATCGGGGAAGGAGTGTAATCTATAGAGAAGTACAATGTTCCCCTTGGAGAAACGGAAAGATTTCTCTGTCCTGTACTCCCTATAACTGGATATCTGAGCCTGGTGCGTAATGACTAGTGTTTTGAATATCCGTACTCTTCTATTCTCATTCTTTTGAAGAGTGTAATCCCTACAGAAGAACACTGTTCCCCTTGGAGAACGGAAAGATTTATCTGTCCTGTACTCCTTATAACCGATGTTAGACGGTTGGATATCTGAGCCTGGTGCGTAATGACCAGTGTTTTGAATATCCGTATAGACCGGTTGTGCGAAGAATGAGTGATACTAGTATCAATTCGGTCGTGAAGCACGGAGCCCGGTTGACCGGTCGCGTCTTGGCTTAACGACTGCTCGTTACCTTGACTGCCCACTACCAGGTCGCGTCATGTTAAACTGACTGCCTTAAACTGACTGCCCGGTTGCCCGGTCGCGTCATCGCTAAATGACTGCCCAGTTTGCCCGGTGACTGGTCGCGCCTAGGCGAAATGACTGACTGGTTGCCCGGTACCCGGTTACCCGGAGTCATATAGGTTTTGCTCGCAAGCATTACCCGGTTGACTAATGATAGGCAGTTGTGAAGCTGCTCTATCACCGGTCTCCAAAGAATTCTGTCCGCAGACATTATAATTTGGCACTCTGTAAGCGTCCGAAGACTGCTTACTGCAGAGTGTGGTGTTAGAGGTGGCCAATCAGTGAGGTTTCCCTTTGATTGACCCATGGCGTCTCCCGAAGGGTCAGCCCCAACACCTGGCGTCAGATAATGTCGTTCAGCAGACGGTTGCTCACTCTTGAGGCCAACCATCACTGTGTCCGTACGGTTTCTGGCCCGAAGGCCTTTGTTTCCCGACAGAATAACAGACATCAGCCGCTGCCATCCGCTCCTCCATGTCCCGCGAAGGACCAGCCGAAGCTGAGGGGGAGCGGTCAGAGCTCCAGATAAGGGGCGTTTGCATGTCTAAAATCCTCATTTGACCCTCTTACCCTATGCTGTGGGTATTGAGAACCCACAGCATAGGGTTTGTTTCCTATGAGGGAATTTGTGGGGAAAATAGCTCCTCCTTATCTGGACCTCTGAGCGGTTGTGCGGAGTGAATAAGGAACAGCTCTCACCTTCTGCTCACTCAACACAGCCGCGGAGTCTGATTGTTGGGAGAACCCCTCAAACTCCGCTTCACTCGTAGAGCTAAGAGAAACTTTTTTAGGGGTCTTCTTACTCTTCCAGCTTTTGTGAGTCCTCCTCAACCCAGACTGTTTCCAAATGGAAGCAGGCAAGGAAGAGAAGTACTCACAGGGTGAATCCTGTGTGTACTTAGTGAACGCAAAACAGGACAGACGCGTGTCTCATACAGCCGTTATGAGTCACGCCTCTGATCACCACTATGTGACATAGAATATATATGAAACAAAACAATTTATACGATTCAACAAAAAATATAATTTTTTTCTATTTTTTATTTTCTACTATACCCGTTGATCACGGAACGTATTTCAATGAAAAAGATTTTACAAATATTTTCCAAAATTGTTCATGTTTAATTAATATACATAATGTAATACAAGGCGATAATAATATATTATCGCTAATAGGGTCGGTGTAACTATAACCGTTGAAAGAATGAATGGCCATTACCGCACCCGATACGTAACTGAAATAGTGGGTGGGGTAACCCACCCGTGACTTCTCAGTTAGTTGTGTTCACAAAAAACAACTTAATTACAATTAATAATTTACACAATTATGTTGTTAGGTTGTTAATGTAGTTGAATAACTGAATGAAAATAACTTGTTTAAGGCGAATGCCTTAAACAGACCAAGAAATAAAATATAAAAATCTTAGCTGTCAGTTTGGTGTGTCCAGAAATTAAAAAGTGGGGTTCACATGGCCCGTGCGCCGGTATTACCGGCGGCCATGTGTATCACACACGCGTGAGGGCTATGCATGGCTGCGCGAGCTTCTTTTCTGGATGAATTAACGGTGTTGAGATTATATATCAGGTATTAAATGACTGGTAATGTATTTTTGACATAAAAAGAGGATTAATAAGTGAGCTGTGCTACTCAACAACCAACCTAAAGTAATTGAGCGACCGGTGTAGATCCATATTAACTGATAAGTCTGATCTAGATCTAACCATAAGTCATAGAAACATTCTAGAAACTTCTAGCAAACGATGAAAATTTGATCAAACAGCATCAATGCTCAGTCAGATTGTTATAAGTATCTTTTTAAATAGCTTAACCCTTTCCCTCATATAGACACTTTCTGACGCCTCTGCAGCAGACGGCTTTTTGAAAACATAGTGACAAAAGAAGAAATTGCACAAAACGTGCAATTTCTCCTTTTGCCACAATGTTTTCCACTTTTTGTCATAGGTCATCCATTCAATTATGGAGATTTCCTATTTTTTGACAAACTACATTCGAAGTCATCTGCTGCAGAATTATCGTATGAGGGAAAGGGTTAATGTTTAGGTTTCTGTAGCACACACAGCTCTAGATCAAAACTAGAACTACCCCTGAACGCCACCCTCATAGGAAAGGTAGTGAAATATTTAGAAACCCCACCTTAAATTTCATCTTGTTGTTCTCCATACAAGAAAAAAGTAAGAAAAGGCAATGACATTTATTCTATGGACAAGAAAAAGTAACAAAGGGTAATAACTCTGTAATTAGCTTAAATAGAGTTATGGTTCTTGTACACTGCACTTCCTCTCACTGTGCTCTACCATTGTATGAAGTTTAATTGAATTCCATCATGTGGTTTTTAAGTTAATACTCTGGGCAAGAAAAAGAAACAAAGGGCAATAACTCTGAACTCTGTTATTAGGTAAAATAGATTTATGGTTCCTGTACTTTGCACTTTCTCTCAATGTGTTGTATCATCGTATGAAGTTTTATTAAATTCCATTTTGTAGTTTTAAAATTATGCTCCGGACAAGGAAAATTGCAACGGACCAATGGACCAACCGGCCAACCGACCACAGGGTGACTCAAATATACCTCCTTCAAACTTCGTTTGTCGGAGGTATAACAGTTATTGTATTTTAAAATCCTTATTTGACCCTAAAACCCCATAAGGCAGAACAGCCCCGCCCCTAAAGGCTGTGTTTGACCAATTAACATGACTTGAACGAATCTGAAAGAAGGTTACAACCATTTAAGGAACATTTCTGCAATGTTTTCACTTTAGCCACATAAAGCAAAACAGTCAGCCCCCTGGCGGCCATGTTTTTCACCCAATCAACAATCTGATTATGGGTCACCCAAGGATTTCTTCAAAATTATTTAACAAGAGGGCCATAATGGCCCTATATCGCTCACCTGATTAAATAGAACTTCAATAGTTTTCAAAGTTTTTACTCTATACATATAAGGAAAAATAAGCAACCCCCTGGTGGCCATGTATTTCTACGGATCGGACTTATTTGATCAACCTTGGTAGAAGGTCACCCAAGGAGCATTTGTGCCAATTTTTTTTTAAATCAGGCAGTTGCTTTTGGACAAGAAGTTTCTTAAAGATTTTACAATGCACATATAAGGAAAACAAGCCCCGCCCCGTTGCGGCCATGTTTTTCAACGGATCGGAAATAATTAAATAATCTTCATAGAGGGTGCCCTTAGGAACATAAATTTTGTGCAAAATAATTTTTAAATCGGGCCAGCACTTTTGGACAAGAAGTTTTTTTAAGATTTGGCAATTTTCCCCTTTTCTAATGCCGCAGCAACCAAAGTTCTACTTGGAATTAAATTCTGAACAACATTGAAAGAGGACCATTTCTGTGAAGTTATTTTGAAATCTGGCCAGTACTTTTGGACAAGAAGATTTTTAAAGTTTTAACAATGCACATATAAGGAAAACAAGCCCCACCCCCTTGCGGCCATGTTTTTCAACGGATCGGAAATATTTGAACAAGCTTAGTAGGGGGTGCCCAAAGGAACATTTGTGGTGCAAAATAATTTTTAAATCGGGCCAACACTTATGAATAAGAAGATTTTTTAAGATTTGGCAATTTTCCCCTTTTCTGATGCTGCAGCAACCAAAGTTCTACTTGGAATGAAATTCTTTGAACAACTTTGAAAGGGGACCACCTAAGGACCATTTCTGTGAAATTATTTTGAAATCTGGCCAGTACTTTTGAACAAGAAGATTTTTAAAGTTTTAACAATGCACATATAAGGAAAACAAGCCCCGCCCCCTTGCAGCCATGTTTTTCAACGGATCGGAAATATTTGAACAATCTTGGTAGAGGGTGCCCTAAGGAACATTTGTGCAAAATAATTTTCAAATCAAGCCAGCACATTTGGACAAGAAGATTTTTTAAGATTTGGCAATTTTCCCCTTTTCTGATGCCGCAAAAGCCAAAGTTCTACTTGGAACTAAATTCTTTGAACAACTTTGAAAGGGGACCACCTAAGGACCATTCCTGTGAAGTTATTTTGAAATCTGTCCATTGGTTTAGTAGAAGAAGTCATTTGTAGGAAATTGTTAACAGACGGACGGACAGACGACGACGACGGACGCCGGACATTCAGTGATCACAAAAGCTCACCTTGCACTTCTCGCATAGGTGAGCTAAAAATCTGCCAACCGGTTAATGGGAAGAATTTTTTTTTTAAAGCTCTCGGTTTCATAGGATGCTTTCTGTCAGTTTCATCCGAATCCACCAACTGGATACAGAGGAAAAGATGTTGACAGATGCACAATGGATTCCGCACGCCAGACACAATAACTCGACTTGAGCACAACAAAGGATTTAGTTTAATAAAAGAGAGATATTGTGTGGCAAAGACATGTTTAAGCCTCAATTCATGTAAACGATTATATCAGCAAATTCACACAATAAGAGGACCAAAGATAGTCCTAAATCGATCATCAGAGAGAAAGTATTTAAGCAAACTGCTAACAATAGGGAAAATTTATCAACATAGGGAATGAACTGCAAATGAAACATCTTATCAGTAAAGGACATTTGTAATAAAGCATACAATCTTTGAATAATTTGAAAGAGGAACACCACAGAAACATTGAAGATATCAGTCCATTATGGTTTAGGAAATAACGTTTGAATCTGATGTTGTTTATTTTAAGGAACATTTCTGTTTAACCACCTTGAAACCAAACAAGAACTTTATAAGAATTGAATTTGAAAGTTTTGTCATTTTGCCCCTTTTATGATGCCATCTGGTGGCCATGTTTTTTAACCAATCAATATGGCTTGAACAATTTTTGTAGAGGGTCTCCCACGGATAATTTCTACCAAATTATATTGGAAACTGATAAGCAGTTTCAGAAGAAGAATTTTAAAGTTGTGAAATGTTTCTCCTTTTTAATGCCGCAGCAACCAAAATTCTGTATAGTAATTATATCTTTGAACAATTTTGAAAAAGGACCCCCAAGGTAAGATTCCTATTAAGTTTGAATGAAATTGGTCCATTTAATAAGGAGATGTCATTTGAAGCTAAAAGTGAATTTTACCCTTTTTTTGATGCTACCTGTATGCTATGTCTTTCAACCTATCACTATTGCTTGGAAAAGTATATAGAGGGTCACTGAAGAAACATTTATCTTGAAATCAGACATGCACTTTCTTAAGAATGGAGTTTTTAACAAGAGGCCCAAGAGGGCCAGTATCGCTCCACGGCCATTAGGCAAAAATTAAATCTCCAAACAGCCCCACCCCCTGATGGCCATGTGTTTGACCAATCAACACGGCTTGAAGAAATCTGATAGAGGGTCACACTAGAAACATTTCTACAAACTTATTTGAAAATTGGCCAAACACTTTTGAAGGAGAAGATTTTTTAAGTTTTCACTATAGCCATATAAGGCAAAATCGCCCCGCCCCCTGGCGGCCATGTTTTTCGACCAATCAACTTGGCTTGTAGGAATCTGATAAAGGATCACCCAAGGAACATTTCTACAAACTTATTTGAAAATCGGCCTGACATTTTCGGAGTAGAAGATTTTTTAAGTTTTCACTATAGCCATATAAGGCAAAATAACCCCACCCTCTGGCGGCAATATTTTTCGACCAATCAACATGGCTTGAAGGAATCTGATAGAGGGTCTCCCAAGGAACATTTCTACAAAAGAAAATTGAAAATTGGCCAAACACTTTTGGAGAAGAAGATTTTTTAAGTTTTCACTATAGCCATATAAGGCAAAATAGCTCCGCCCCCTTGCGGCCATGTTTTTCAACCAATCAACATTTCTTGAAGAAATATGATAGAGGGTCACCCAAGGAACATTTCTACAAAATTATTTGAAAATTGGCCCGACACTTTCGGAGAAGAAGATTTTTTAAGTTTTCACTATTTTTTTCTTTTGGTTGCTATGGAAACCAGAATTCTGGATGGATCAAAAATATTTGAAGGAATTTAGGAGAGGACATTGAGAGGATGCTTCCTATGAAGTATCAACCAAATTGGCTAAGTGGTTAGGGAGGAGAAGTCGTTTAAAGGAAAAAGTTAACGCACGCATGCACACACCACGGACAATTCGCCATGACATAAGCTCGACTGGCTTTCAGTCAGTGGAGCTAAAAATTGTCCTTTTCTGAAAACGCCTGGCTGCCATGTTTTACAACCAATTATTTTGAACCATTTTTGCAGATAAGTTATCGAACTATATCATAATCCGAAAAAAGGTTTAAGGAGAAGAACTTTTAAGATTGGCTATTTTTCTCCCTTTTTGAAGCCGCAGCAACCAATGTTTTTCATAGAATTTAAATCTTTGAACAAGTTTCAAAGAGGACCACCTAAGGACCATTCCTGTGACGTTTGGTTAAAATAGTTCCAGATAAATATTAATAACTTTATTTTTAGGGTAGGTTTTTTCATGTTAAAAAGGAAAATTTACTATATTTTCAAGATTGCAATGGAAGCCAATTAACCATCACATTTTACTAGCAATCAAGTTTCACCCGTTCACGATTTACTAGAGTTCCAGTGTAGTAGTAAATTAGTCGTTACACAAGAGTACATGTAAAATAACTCTCAGGTGACAGTTTTCTACAATGATTTCCTCATAATAATGGGTCAGTGGTCATTATTTTAACCCTTTCCCTCATATAGACGCCTCTGCAGCAGACAGCTTTTTGAAAACATAGTAACAAAAGAAGAAATTGCACAAAACGTGCAATTTTTCCTTTTGTCACAATGTTTTCCACTTTTAGTCATAGGTTATCCATTATAGAGATTTTCCATTATTTGACAAAATATGTTCAAAGTCGTCTGCTGCAGAATTGTCGTATGAGGGAAAGGGTTAATGCACATGTATACTACTAGAATGGGAACATGAAAGACTCTTATCAGACTGTGTTAAGACTTTCCTGCGTCATGGCCTATAAGATATTCCAATATTCAATTTATATTTTGCAATAGGATCACATGCATAGCATGAAAAGTTGCAAGGTATACTAAACAGCTTTCAAAGGACTAGATAAGGGGGAGTAAACTTGTCTTTACCCCACAATATCTCTCTTAGTACTCAACCAAACCCTATCTTGTGGGTATTCGAAAGAATTGTCTCACTGCGACTATTCCTTAGAGTACCACAATGTAGGGTTTTAGGGTAAAACGAGGATTTTAGAACATGGAAAATACTCTTTATCTAAAGATCTGAGCTTTCATGTTATGTTTCTTAGCTGCAAGTTGTGTATGTATGTATGTATGTATATATACACCAGTGGAATTATGTTAAGAATGGTGTTATCCTCTGTGATGTAAATCAAAAACGTCTACTGAATCATTACACTAATTAAGCACACTAGATATATGTGCTGGTGCCAATTCCTCTCTCTGTTCAAGGTTACATAATTACAAACAAGAGCTTGAATATGACAGAGGACAAGATAAGGAGAAATAGACATCCTTTCCGAACATTATCTTCTTTATTGCCCAATCAAACCCTCTGTTGTGGGTACTCAAAAGAATTGTCTTGGTGATATGATTTGTTTGATTATTTTGACCCCAGGGGTATAATTTGAACAATCTTGGTAGTGGACAACTAGGCAATGCTACACACCAATTATCTAAGCTCTAAGCCTTTCTGTTTCAAACAAAAAGATGTTCAAAGTTTTTCCCTATATATCTCGATGTAAAACAGGTGACCCGGAGAACTTTGAACACAGAGGCATCATTTGAACAATCTTAGTAGAGGTCCACAAGACAATGCTACGCACTAAAGAGCTAAGCATGAGGCCTTTCTGCATTAGACAAGACGAGTTTCAAAGTTTTCCAATATATATTGTCTATGTAAAACAGGTGACCCTCCGGGCAGGGCCAATTTTAACCAAGGTGCATAATTTGAAAATCTTTGTAGAGTACAAATTATTTTAGCTCTAAGCCTTTCGGTTTAAGGTAAGAAGATTATCATAGTTTTCCCAAATATATCTATATCTACAAGAGGGTCATGATGGCCCTATATCGCTCACCTGATTTAATAGAACTTCAATAGTTTTCAAAGTTTTTACTCTATACATATAAGGAAAACAAGCAACGGATCTACGGATCGGATTAATTTGAACAACCTTGGTAGAAGGTTACCTAAGGAACATTTGTGCCAAATTATCTTTAAATCGGGCTGGTACTTTTGAACACGAAGATTTTTAAAGTTTTAACAATGCATATATAAAGAAAACAAGCTCCGCACCCTGGTGGCCAAAAATATTTTAACAATCTTGGTAGAGAGTGCGCCGGGGGGACATTAGGGGGACATTCAAAACCCATATGGTAAATTTTTGTCATAGTAGTCAAAACCCATATGGTTAAACAAGAGGGCCATGATGGCCCTGGAATCGCTCACCTGATTTTTTTTTTTCACTTTAGCTATATAAGCCCCTCCCCCTGGCAAACATAGTTTCTGACCAATCAACTTGGCTTGAAGGAAACTGATAGAGGGTCACCCAAGGAACATTTTTACAAAATTATTTGAAAATCAGCCTGACACTTTCGGAGAAGAAGATTTTTTTAAGTTTACACTATAGCCATATAAGGCAAAATAGCCCCGCACCCCCCGGCGGCCATGTTTTTTAACCAATCAACACGGCTTGAAGGAATCTAATAGAGGTTCATCCAAGGAGCATTTCTACAAAATTATTTGAAAATCTGCCAATCAGTTTGGGAGAAGAAGATTTTTTAAGTTTTCAGTATACCCATATAAGGCAAAATAGCCCCGCCCCCCTGGCGGCCATGTTTTTCGACCAATCAACATGGCTTGAAGGAATCTGATAGAGGGTCATCCAAGGAACATGGCAAAATAGCCCCGCCCCCCCTTGGCGGCCATGTTTTTCAACCAATCAACATGGCTTGAAGGAATCTCATAGAGGGTCATCCAAGGAACATTTCTACAAAATTATTTGAAAATCTGCCAACCAGTTTGGGAGAAGAAGAATTTTGAAGTTTTTTTCATTTCGTTGCCATGGAAACCAGAGTTCTGCATGGATCCCAAAAATTTGAACGAAATCTGGTGAGGTCATCGAGAGGATGCTTTCTGTGAAGTTTCATCCCAATTGACCCACTGGTTACTGAGGAGAAGAAGTTGACGGACGACGGACGACGGACAAAAGGCGATCAGAATAACTCACCTTGAGCAAAGCTCAGGTGAGCTAAAAAACAGGGTAGTCAAAACACATACGATAGAATATGCAGGGTAGTCAAAACCCATACAAAAGAATAATCAGCGTAGTCAAAACCCATATATGGTTGAAAATGCAGTGTAGTCAAAACTCATATGATTGCAAATACAGAGTAGACAAAACTGAACTGATTGAAAATGCAGAGTAGACACTGATTGGTATTAATACAGTCACAGGTGATAATTGAATTAAGGTGATAATTGCTTAAAAGTGATTATTTCTTTAAATAATAACAATAAGTTGTATGTTTTTAACACAGTTATCTGTTTGACACAGTTATTGATTGTGTTAATCATAAATACTTTGCTATTAGTAAGTATTATCTTAAGATGTCCCTTGTTTGCTACTTTCAATAATTGAAGATCTACACTATTACTGCAGTTTGTAACTCTAAACAATTTGCTTTTTTCCAAGCTGATACAATACTGTTTGTATATATATTGTAACCATGTGCCTCCTGGTTTCATAATTCAAAATGGAGTTTATCACTTGTAATAAAGGTAAACATAAACTTCTCTATGAAGTGTATGCTTATACAAAGAGATGTCAAAACAAGCGTTCTATACATTTGGAATGCTCACATAGGTTGCACAGATGGCTCTGTACTGACCTCTGATTTGGTGGTAATAGTTTTTGAAATCATTGGAATGCTTAGAAATTTCAGACAATGAGAATATTTAGACCTGCCAGCGTGACCACATATCTTGATTTTTCTTTGTCCTTACTAAGTACATTAATTTAAGGTAATGACTTTTAAAACATCCCTTTTACACTCTATATACATATGTGAGTTTTACAAATTAAAAACAAAAGACAAAGGCCAGTATATTAATTGAATGTATGTACATTTTTAATTAAGCGAAATTCATACTGTATCTAGTCTAAACAGTAAAACTGAATTGGTTACCTGCCTCAGACACTTTATTAGTTCAATAGTATGTTAAACCGGGAACCATAAACAAGAGAGGCGCACAGTAAATGTAATCTGGTTCCTTACATGCTATCATATATTACGCAGTAATTAGATGAAGAAGTGCAGACATGATCATATATAAACCACAGAAACATCTGTTTCAAGATAAATGTTGCCGTCTAGTTGAAATGTTAATGTTTAACTTATTCATACGAAACACGTGAAAAAAATCCTGGTAGTACTTAAAGGGAGGTAATTTGAAGTATACGCACAATTTAACTAAGTGCAGCAAATATTTTTCCCATTTGGTCTGACACCTTTGTCTAATAATACACATGTATGACGATTTAAATAAACAATTTAAAGGGAATACAAATATTTAACAGAGTTAAACATTTAAATACATGTTCAACAGCTAACCGTTTCCCACTATAGATTTTCATTTTCACAATCGCATCGCAAAGTACAGACATGAACATATATAAACCCCAGAAATATCTGTTTCAAGATAAATTTTGCCGTCTAGTTGAATGTTAATGTTTATCAAACTTATTCATATGAATCACAAGAAAAAAATCCTGATAGTACTTAACGGGAGGTCATTTGAAGTACGCATAATTTAACTAAGTGCAGCAAAGATTTTTCCCATTTGGTCTGATACTTTGTCTAATAATACACATGTATGACGATTTAAATAAACAATTTAAAGGGAATACAAATATTTAACAGAGTTAAACATTTGAATACATGTTCAACAGCTAACCGTTTCCCACATACAACAACCATTTTGGTAGAGGAAGTTCACGTTGTGCTGGGTTAGCTAGTCTCAATATAAAATCGCAAATATTGGAAATATACATATACACAAACGGACATTTCTAGTTTAAGTACATACAAAAACGGTTCATACTTAAATTTACTTTATTACATTTCTATCCATCAAAGATAAGGTTATCTCGGTGAAAGAAAATTCATAATTGTTGTTTTACATTTAATTAACACCTGTGAATTAAACTACTTATAATCTCGTACACAATTGCGCATGCGTGTCCCTCCCTTTTTCCACCGACTATTTTAAGACTGACGTCATGCATGTAGACTCCTCCCACTTTTCTCCTAACAAAACAACAACAATGTCGTACTTCCTACTTAAATTGGAATGGGATGAAATTTCCAACTTACTGGATGACAAAGACAAAATGGAAAACTCTGATTCAGTCTCAACTTCAAAACAAGGCTGCAAATTTTGTAAATAGATTCTACAGAATGTAATTACGACTCTAAGTTAAAATGCTTATGTCTTGAATACTGTAGAAATGCAGATAATTATATTGCTAGAAAGTGGGCTTCTGTTTGACATAAATAAATACAAACAATAAACCACATTTGTAAATGGTCTCTGTAACGCAGTTGGTAGCGACACTGCGTTGCATGCGAGAGTACTTCGGTTTGATTCCCCGCACTGGCAAAACTTTTTTTTTTAATTTTTTTTTTTCGTCAGTCACCTTCTTCTTTGAACACACATGTCAAGGTTGCTTTGCTTGTATCCATAATTAACATATTTAATCCAGTGTTATTAGAATTAATCAGAGACTCCCTTCAAAGAGTTGCTGTACACAACATGCGTCACACAAACTCATAACACTCAACATTAACCAACATTTTGAATTCCACAGAGAAGTAAATTAGGCCACGCCCATCCGAAAATAATGCGCAAAGTAGGTAAAAAGACAAAAAATAATCCCCAGTTAATATAAAATATGGCAGAAGACGCGTAAGGAAAAATTTAATGTATTACAACAAATAACAATGAAATGTAATAAACAGATTATTCAACTTATTTTTTCAAAGATTAGAAAATAATTCACTCGCCGTCTTGCGAATTATTTTCTTATCTTTGAAAAAATAAGTTGAATAATCTCTATTGAACATGTTTGGTATATTGAAATGGGTGTTCCTCCGAGATTCACAGTAAACAGTCTTAGTAGTGTGTTTATAAATTCTATATTCATACCTATACATTAGGGTATCTATAAACAATTAATGAAATGTGTACACATTTATCTTGAATTAAATTTAATTGATGTTGTTACTAATTTAAATAATAGTTTTCATTCATATAATTTCAATGTTTGTCAATCTCATTCTTACGAATCACAAGGTAAAAATCATGGTATTGCTTAAAGGGACGTAATTTGAAGTATACAACAGTCTTCAAAAGGATAAATATATAGAGGATCTTACATGAGTGCTTATTTGTTATTGTTTTTATGAAACGAGTCGACTGAAATAAAGAGCGTCATATTCGTTTCAGTCGACGAGTTTCATAAAAAAATATATCAAATAAGCACGAATGTAAGATTCTATTTATCAAATAACACCATAAAAAGATTGTTTTCAATCTTTAAATCGATCTTTCTTCGTCCTCATATAAACAGTTACCGAAGTTCACCCCGAAGTTATAATGCATAATTCCACTGTAAAAAGTAGTCCCTATCAATAACCTTTTGATTTTATACAAAATTAGCAACAAGGCACTTATAACATTTGATTTATCGAGAATTATTCTCTTTAAAAAATATTTTTAATAAATGCCGAAATTCAGAACAATTGTAAACAATATGCTGTCATTTAAAGTGACGTCACACACGCGTGCTGTGAGTCGGCTATTTATGTAACTAGTTACATATGATATTTATGTCACTCCTTTATGCATATGTCACTCCTGAAGTGCAAGTTATGTGATAAATCAGCATATTACCGTCTACAGTTTAAATTGTTCTAATGTTTGTGGATTTAAATGTTCTTTTTCTTATTTCTACATGTACAACGAAAAATTGTGGCTTCTCTTTGATGCTTTGCGTCAAACATTCGTCTTGTATGGGTTTTGACTACTCTGCATTTTCAACCATATGGGTTTTGACTACCATGTTTTTTCAATCGTATGGGTTTTGACTACCCTGTTTTTTCAATCGTACTGGTTTTGACTAGCCTGCATTTTCTATAGTATGGGTTTTGACTAGCCTGCATTTTCTATCGTATGGGTTTTGACTACCCTGCATATTCTATTGTATGTGTTTTGACTACCCTGTTTTTTTAACCATATGGGTTTTGACTACTATGACAAAAATTTACCGTATGGGTTTTGACATACACTCGAGTGCGCCAAGGAACATTTGTGTAAAATAATTTTCAAATTGGGCCAGTACTTTTGGACAAGAAGATTTTTAAAGTTTTGTCAATTTTCCCCTTTTCTGTTGCCGCAGCAACCAAAGTTCTACTTGGAATTAAATTTGTTCAACAACTTTAAAAGAGGACCACCTAAGGAACATTCCTGTGTTATTTTGAAATCAGTCCATTCATTAGGAGGAGAAGTCATTTGTAGGAAATTGTTAACAGACGTACAGAAGACGATTACAGATGTCGGACAGTGTGTGATCACAAAAGCTCACCTTGCACTTCCTGCTTAGGTGAGCTAAAAACAGATGTTCCACGGAGCATGCCAATTTTGACCCCAGGGGCATGATTTAAACAATCTTTGTAGCGGACAACTAAACAATGCTAGACACCAAATATCTAAGCTCTAGGCGTTTTTGTTTCAGACATGTAGACAAGTGAGCCAAAAAAGTTCACAAAAGACTTAGTTAACTCATACTTATTCTCAGTTTTCAACAAGAGCTGTCAGAAAACAGCGCGCTCGACTATTCCACCGCTTATTTAAGTTACTGAGATAATGGACTTTAATGTAGTTGCATGCTAAACATTATCAACCATTTCTTAAAGGGTGATAATTTGTATTATATGCATGATAGAGTTATTTAACTTGATTATTTTCATAGGTGTGATGGTTAGGAAGGGTTGTATAACATTTCAATGGAATGCATCAAGTAGTTACTAAGATATGGACTATAAATGTAGTTGCACGCAAACCTTTAACCATAATATCTAAGTAAACAAGAGGGCCATGATGGCCCTGGATCGCTCACCTTAATTATACAATGTACTGCAATGCAAAACACATCAAGACAATTATTCCGAATGCAACCTCCACAGTGCTAACAATATTTTCCTTCATTTGGCCTAGTGATCTATATTTTTTTTACCTGATATGACCCATATTCCAACATGGACTAGATATCATCAAGACAGCATTCTGACGTTTCAACTTGCTCAAAGTAAAAATGCGGCCTCCGGAGTTTGAACCATATTTTCCTTTATTGACCTAGTTTCTGATCCAATATGACCCATATTCGAACTTGACCTAGATATAATTCAGACAAACATTCTGACCAAATTTCAAGCTGCTGAAGCAAAAAATGTGGCATCCAAAGTGTTCACAAGATTTTCATTCAATTTGATCTAGTGACCTAGTTTTTGACCCAGCATGACCCATATTCAAACTTGGCCTACATATCATCAAGAAAAACATTCTGATAAAGTTTCATCATGCTGAAATTTAACAAGAGGCCCAAGAGGGCCAGTATTGCTCCACGGCCATAAGGCAAAAATAAAATCTCCAAACAGCCCTGCCCCGTGGTGGCTATTTTTTTTACCAACCACCATGGCTTAAAGGAATCTTGTAGAGTGTCACCAAAGGAATGTTTCTGCAAAATTATTTGAAAATATGCCTGACACTTTCGGAGGAGAAGATTTTTTAAGTTTTCACTATGGTCATATAAGTCAAAATAGCCCCGCCCTCTGGCGGCCATGTTTTTCAACCAATCAACATGGCTTGAAGGAATCTGATAGAGGGTCACCCAATGAACATTTCTACAAAATTATTTGAAAATCGGCTGAACACTTTCGGAGAAGAAGATGTTTTAAGTTTTCACTATAGCTATATAACGCAAAAAAGCCCCGCCCCCTGGCGGCCATGTTTTTCGCCCAATCAACATTTCTTGAAGGAATCTAATTAAGGTTCACACAAGGAACATTTCTACAAAATTATTTGAAAATCGGCCTGACACTTTTGGAGGAGAAGATTTTTTAAGTTTGCTCTTTAGCCATATAGGCAAAATAGCCCCGCCCTGTGACGGCCGTGTTTTTTTACCAATCAACATGGCTTGAAGGAATCTGATAGAGGGTCACCCACGGAACATTTCTACATAATTATTTGAAAATCTGCTGAACACTTTTTGAGAAGAAGATTATTTAAGTTTTCACTATAGCTATATAAGGCAAAAAAGCCCCGCCCCCTGGCGGCCATGTTTTTCGCCCAATCAAAATTTCTTGAAGGAATCTAATAAAGGGTCACCCAAGGAACATTTCTACAAAATTATTTGAAAATCGGCCTGACACTTTCGGAGAAGAAGATTTTTTAAGTTCTCACTATTTTTTTCTTTCGGTTGCCATGGAAACCAGAATTTTGAATGGATCAAAAAAATTTGAAGGAATTTAGTAGAGGACATTGAGAGGATGCTTCCCATGAAGTTTCAACCAAATTGGCCAAGTGGTTAGGGAGAAGAAGTCGTTTAAAGGAAAAAGTTAACGCACGCACGCACGCACGCACGCACGCACGCACGCACGCACGCACGCACGCACAACGGACAATTCGCCATGACATAAGCTCGACTGGCTTTCAGCCAGTGGAGCTAAAAATCAGTATCCAGAGTGTTAACAAGATTACCCTTCAATTTGGCCTAGTGACCTAGTTTTTAACCCGGCATGACCCATATCCGAACTTGGCTTAGATATCATTTAGACAAACATTCTGACCAAATTTCAAGCTGCTGAAGCAAATAATGCAGCTTTTACAGAGTTAACAAGATTTTCCCTTAATTTGGCCTTGTGACCTAGTTTTTGACCCTGCATGACCCATATTCGAACTTGGCCTAAATATCATTCAGCTCAACATTCTGACCAAATTTCAAGCCACTGAAGCAAAACATGCGGCTTCTACAGAGTTAACAAGATTTTTCCTTAATTTGGCCTTGTGACCTAGTTTTTGACCCGGCATGACCCATATTCGAACTTGGCCTAGATATCATTCAGCTCAACATTCTGAACAAATTTCAAGTTGCTGAAGCAAAAAATGCGGCATCCAAAGTGTTAACAAGATTTTCCTTCAAATTGACCTAGTGACCTAGTTTTTGACCCGGCATAACCCATATTCGAACTTGACCTAGATATTTTTAAGACAAACATTCTGACAAAACTTTAAACTGCTTAAGCAAAAATTCCGGCCTCTGGAGTGTTAACAAGATTTTCCTTCAATTTGACCTAGTGACCTACTTTTTGACCCGACGTGACCCATGTTCAAACTCGACCTACATATCATTAAGACAAACATTCTGATAAAGTTTCAACATGCTCAAGTTGAAAATGTGGCCTCCAGAGTGTTAACAAGATTTCCCTTCAATTCGACCTAGTGACCTAGTTTTTGACCTCATATGGCCCAGTTTCGAACTTGTCCAAGATTTTATGGAGATGAACGTTCTGATAAACTTTCATGAAGATTGGATGTAAAATGTAGCCTGTAGAGTGTTAACAAGCTCAAATGTTGATGACGCACGACGGACGCCGGACGGACGCCGGACAAAATGTGATCCTAATAGCTCACCTTGCACTTCGTGCATAGGTGAGCTAAACAAGAGGGCCAAGATGGCCCTAAATCGATCACCTAATTGATAGTAAATTAGTAGCAAATATTTAACTGCAAATATCTGGAAATTTTTATCAGGGAGTGCAAATGAAACTGAAAGGAGTGGACACTTCTCAAGAAACAGCTTATCAGTAAAGGCCATTTATATCTTGAAATCTAACAAGAACTTTAATAAGAATGGAATTATAAAGTTTTTGTCATTTTGCACCTTTCCTGATGCCGCCTTGCTGCCCTGTTTTTCAACGAAATCAATATGGCTTCAACAGTTTATTTAGAGGGTCACTTAAGAAACATTTCTACCAAATTATCTTGCAATCGCACAAGTAGATTATGTAGGAAAAGGATTTTAAAATTTGGGTATTTTTCTCACTTTCTGATGCCGCAGCAATCAAAGTTCTCAATGGAATTTAAATCTTTGAACAATTTTGAAAGAGGACCACCAAAGGAACATTCTTGTGATGTTTTGTGGAAATTGGTCTATTGGAATGGTAGGAGTTGGTTGTCATTTGTAGCTAAAAGTTCAATTTACCCTTTTTGTGATGACGCCTGGTTGCTATGATTGTGTAACCAATCAAAACGGCTTAAACAAATTAAAAAGAGGATCATTACAGTAAGATTCATATTATATTTTCTTTAAATCAGACAAGCATTTGCATAAAAATGGATTTTTTCAAATTTTTATAGAGGGTCACCCAATGAACATTTCTACCAAATTATATTTGAATCCGACAGGCAGATTCGGAGGAGAAGATTTTTAAAGTTTGGACCTTTTGCCCCCTTTCTGATGCCGCAGCAACCAAAGTTCTCAATGGAATTTAAATCTTTGAACAACTTTGAAAGAGGCCAACCAGAGGAACAGTCCTGTGATGTTTCACGGAAATTGTCCTTGGAGTTTGGGAGGAGATGATGTTTAAAGCTAAAAGTTAACGCCGGACGGACGACGGACAAAAAGTGATAGGAATAGCTCACCTGAGCCTTCGGCTCTGGTGATCTAAAAAAGGGCAACAATTTGCATTATCTTAATTGGTTGTGTTTATAGTTTTGAAATTGGGAAAGGTTGTATAAAGTTTCAATACAATGCTTCAAGTTGTTACTGTTTGTTTGGAGTTTAACGCCGCTTTCAACAGCTTTGGTCATATCACGGCGGTCAGTGCACCTACCCATGTTTTACTGGCTTTCCCACACCAGTACTTACACAACATTCTTTCGAAGCCACTGACTACTTTCTCACATAGATCAGAGGTGAGAGGCAATGGAAAACATTGCCCGAAAGAATGTCGCCGCAACCGGGTATCGAACCCGTGACCTCCAGATCACGAGTCAGATACGCTACCAATTGAGCTACCCGGCCGGGCTCAAGTTGTTACTGAGATTACACTCTAAATGTAGATGCAAAACTCTTACCAGAATTTCTAAGTCCAAAAAGGGCCATAACTTGCACATTTTTTTCATAGGTGTGAAGGTTGGGAAGGGCTGTAAAAAGTTTCAATGCAATGCATCAAGTAGTTACTAAGTTATGGTCTCTTAATGTAGTTGCATGAAAAACTTTAACCAGAATTTCTCAGTAAAAAGGGTCATAACTTACATAAAATGCAGGATAGAGTTATTTAACTTGAAAATCAAAATATTTGTGATAGTTTGGAAGGGTTGTATAAAGTTTCAAAGCAATGCATCACGTAAATACTAGGATATCGACCGTTAATGTAGTTGCATGCAAAACTTTAACCAAATTTCTAGTTAAAAGAAGAGGGCCATGATGGCCCTGGAATCGCTCACCTGATTTTTTTTTTCACTTTAGCTATAAAAGCCCCGCCATCTGGCGGGCATAGTTTCCAACCAATCAACTTGGCTTTAAGGAATCTGATAGAGGGTCACCCTAGGAACATTTCTACAAAATTATTTGAAAATCGGCATGACACTTTTGAAGGAGAAGATTTTTTAAGTTTTCACTATAGCAATAAAAGGCAAAATAGCCCCGCCCCCTGGCGGCCATGTTTTTTGACCAATCAACATGGCTTGAAGGAATCTGATAGAGGGTCATCCAAGGAACATTTCTACAAAATTATTTGAAAATCGGCCTGACACTTTTGGAGAAGAAGATTTTTTAAGTTTGCACTATAGCCATATAAGGAAAAATAGCCCCGCCCCCCCTAGCGGCCATGTTTTTCGACCAATCAACATGGCTTGAAGGAATCTGATAGAGGGTCACCCGAGGAACATTTCTACAAAATTATTTGAAAATCGGCCTGACACTTTCGGAGGAGAAGATTTTTTAAGAATTTTGAAGTTTTTTCATTTCGTTGCCATGGAAACCAGAATTCTGCATGGATCCCGAAAATTTTAAGGAATTCTGGTGAGGACATTGAGAGGATGCTTTCTGTGAAGTTTCATCCCAGTTGACCCACCGGTTACAGAGGAGAAAATGTTGACGGACGACGGACAACGGACGCCGGACATAGGGCGATCACAATAACTCACCTTGAGCACTTCGTGCACAGGTGAGCTAAAAAGGGCCATATATTGCGAAATATACTGGATAGAGTTATCATACTTGATTGTTTACATAGGTGTGATGTTTGGGAAGGGTTGTATAAAATTGCAATGCAATGCATCAAGTAGTTACTAAGATATGATCTCTTAATGTAGTTGCACGCACAACTTTAACCAGAATTTCTAAGTCAAAAAAGGGTCATAATTTGCATAAAATGCAGGATAGAGTTATCATACTTGATAATCTACATAAGTGTGATAGTTGGGTAGGGTTGTATAAAGTTTCAATGCAATGCATCTAGTAAATACTGAGATATGGACTCTTAATTTAGTTGCACGCAAAACTTTAACCAGAATTTCTAAGTAAAAAAAGGGCCATAACTTGCATAAAATGCAGGATAGAGATATCATACTTGATAATCTACATAAGTGTTATAGTTGGGTAGGGTTGTATAAAGTTTCAATGCAATGCATCAAGTAAATACTGAGATATGGACTCTTAATTTAGTTGCACGCAAAACTTTAACCAAAATTTCTAAGTAAAAAAAGGGCCATAATTTGCATAAAATGCAGGATAGAGTTATCTTACTTGATAATCTACACAGGTGTGATAGTTGGGTAGGATTGTATAAAGTTTCAATGCAATACATCAGGTAAATACAGAGATATGGGCTCTTAATTTAGTTGCACGCAAAACTTTAACCAGAATTTCTAAGTAAACCAAGATGTGTTTGTGAAACATTGATGCCTCCGAATGGCAACATCTAGGTCAAAGGTCAAGGTCGCCAGGTCAAAAATGTTGGTACTGACAGAAAGGTCATGTCACAAGGAATACACATGTGAAATATGGTAGCCGTACCTGTTATGGTTCAAAAGTAATGGCCAAGGTTAAAGGTTTTTTTCGAGAATGGCAACATCTAGGTCAAAGGTCAAGGTCGCAAGGTCAAAAATGTTGGTACTGACAGAAAGGTCATGTCACAAGGAATACACATGTGAAATATGGTAGCCGTACCTGTTATGGTTCAAAAGTAATGGCCAAGGTTAAAGTTTTTTTCGAGAATGGCAACATCTAGGTCAAAGGTCAAGGTCGCAAGGTCAAAAATGTTGGTACTGACAGAAAGGTCATGTCACAAGGAATACACTAGTGAAATATGGTAGCCGTACCTGTTATGGTTCAAAAGAAGTGGTCAAGGTTAAAGTTTTTTTCGTGCAGACAGGCCAAAAACTATATGCCCACCGAATCTATGATTCCGGGGGCATAAAAAGGACAATAACTCTCATAAAATGCAGGATAGAGTTATCTAACTTGATAATCTACATAAGTGTGATGGTTGGGTAGGGTTGTTTAAAGTTTCTATGCAATGCATCTAGTAAATACTGAGATATGGACTCTTAATTTAGTTGCACGCAAAACTTTAACCATGAGGCCCTGGAATCGCTCAACTGAGAAAGGGGCTATTTAAGACATAACTCTCTCATGCTCAAGCCAAACATGTGGCTTCCAGAGTGTTTACAAGATTTCCCTTAAATTTGGTCTAGTGACCTAGTTTTTGACATGGCATGACCTATATTCGAACTTGGCCTAGATATCATCAGGACAAACTTTCTGATAAAGTTTGTCAACATGCTCAAATTCAACATGTGGCTTCAAGAGTGTTAACGAAATTTTCCTTAAATTTGGCCTAGTGACCTAATATGACTCATATTCGAACTTGGCCTAGCTATTACTTAGACAAATATTCTGACAAAGTTTCAACATGCTCAAGGCAGAAATGTGGCTTCCAGAGTGTTAACAAGATTTTCCTTAAATTTGGCATGGTGACCTAGTTTTTGACCCGACATGACCTATATTCGAACTTGGCCTAGATATCACTAAAACAAACATTCTGACAAAGTTTCAACATGCTCAAGTTTAAAATGTGGCTTCCAGAGTGTTAACAAGATTTTTTTTCAATTTGGCCTAGTGACCTAGTTTTTGACCCGACATGACCCATATTAAAACTTGGCCTAGATATCACTAAGACAAACATTCTGACAAAGTTTCAACATGCTCAAGTTTATTATGGCTTCCAGAGTGTTAACAATATTTTTTTTTCAATTTGGCCTAGTGACCTAGTTTTTGACCTGACATGACCCATATTAAAACTTGGCCTAGATATCACTAAGACAAACATTCTGACAAAGTTTCAACATGCTCAAGCCAAAAATGCGGCTTCAGGAGTGTTAACAAGATTTTCCTTAAATATGACCTAGTGACCTAGCTTTTGACCCCACATGACCCAGTTTCGAACTTGGCCTAGAGTTGATGGAGATATATGTTCTGATAAACTTTCATAAAGATTAAATGCAAAATGTTGCCTCTAGAGTAGTAACAAGCAAATGTTGACGACGAACGACGGACAAAAGGCGATCACAATAACTCACCTTGAGCACTATGTGCTCTGGTGAGCTAAAAAGGGCCATAACTTTTTTTTTTTTTTTCAATAATATATTTTATTCGCACTAAATATTTACATAGCTTTTTCATGTATGATTTATAAACAGGTACATATTATACATTAAAACAGTAAATGCATTATTTTCGTTTTTTACGCTTTATACATTTTTCTTTTTTTTCCTTTTCTTCAAAAAAACAAATCATTATAAATTAAACAAAAAAATCAGGTGAGCGATTCCAGGGCCATCATGGCCCTCTTGTTTCTCTATTTTTTTCTTCTTGTTTATTTTTTTAAAGAATCGTATTTAAAAAGGAAATGCACAAATAACAAATTATTGAGTGTTTGTGTTTTCTTTAGCTATATAAGCCCCCTGGCAGCCATAGTTTTCGACTAATCAACTTGGCTTGAAGGAATCTGATAGAGGGTCACCCTAGGAACATTTCCACAAAATTATTTGAAAATCTGTCTGACACTTTCGGAGGAGAAGATTTTTTAAGTTTTCACTATAGCCATATAATGCAATATAGCCCTGCCCACTGGCGGCCATGTTTTTCTACCAATCAACATGGCTTGAAGGAATCGGATAGTGGGTCACTTAAGGAACATTTCTACAAAATTATTTGAAAATCTGCCTGACACTTTTGGAGAAGAAGATTTTTTAAGTTTTCACTATAGCCATATAAGGCAAAATAGCCCCGCCCCTCCTGGTGGCCATGTTTTTCGACCATTCAACATGGCTTGAAGAAATCTGATAGTGGGTCACTTAAGGAACATTTCTACAAAATTATTTGAAAATCTGCCAACCAGTTTGGGAGAAGAAGATTTTTTAAGTTTTCACTATAGCCATATAAGGCAAAATAGCCCCGCCCCCATGGCGGCCATGTTTTTCGTTCAATCAACATGACTTGAAGGAATCGGATAGTGGGTCACTTAAGGAACATTTCTACAAAATTATTTGAAAATCTGCCAACCAGTTCTGGAGAAGAAGATTTTTAAAGTTTTTTTCATTTCGTTGCCATGGAAACCAGAATTATGCATGGATCCCAAAAATTTGAAGGAATTCTGGTGAGGTCAATGTGGGGATGCTTCCTGTGAAGTTTCATCCCAATTGACCCACTGGTTACTGAGGAGAAAAAGTTGACGGACGACGGACGATGGACGTCGGTCGCCGGACAAAAGGCCATCACAATAACTCACCCTGAGCACTTCGTGCACAGGTGAGCTAAAAACAAGATAAAGGACAGAAAACAAAAACATCAAACAAGAGGGCCATGATGGCCCTATATCGCTCACCTGATTTAATAGAACTTCAATAGTTTTCAAAGTTTTTTACTCTTTTTAGGCCAATACTTTTGGACAAGAAGATTTTTAAAGTTTTAACAATGCACATATAAGGAAAACAAGCTCCGCCCCCTGGCCGCCATGTTTTTCAACGGATTGGAAATATTTGTACAATCTTGGTAAAGGGTGCCCCAAGGAACATTTGTGCAAAATAATTTTTAAATCGGGCCAGTTCTTTTGGACAAGAAGATTTTTAAAGTTTTAACAATGCACATATAAGGAAAATTAGCTTCGCCCCCTGGCGGCCATGCTTTTCAACGGATCGGAAATATTTGAACAATCTTGGTTAAGGGTGCCCTAAGGAACATTTGTGCAAAATTATTTTCAAATCAGCCAAGTACTTTTGGACAAGAAGATTTTTCAAAGTTTTAACAATGCACATATAAGGAAAACAGGCTCCGCCCCCTGGCGGCCATGTTTTTCAATGGATTGGAAATATTTGAACAATCTTGGTAAAGAGTGTCCCAAGGAACATTTGTGCAAAATAATTTTCAAATCGGGCCAGTACTTTTGGACAAGAAGATTTTTAAAGTTTTAACAATGCACATATAAGGAAAATAAGCTCCGCCCCCTGGCGGCCATGTTTTTCAACGGATCGGAAATATTTTAACAATCTTGGTAGACTAGGGTACCCCAAGGAACATTTGTGCAAAATAATTTTTAAATCGGGCCAGTACTTTTGGACAAGAAGATTTTTTAAGATTTGGTAATTTTCCCCTTTTCTGATGCCGCAGCAACCAAAGTTCTACTTGGAATTAATTTCTTTGAACAACTTTGAAAGAGGATTACCTAAGGACCATTCCTGTGAAGTTATTTTGAAATCTGTTCATCGGTTTAGTAGGAGAAGTCATTTGTAGGAAATTGTTAACAGACGCCGACGACGACGCAGACGACGACGACGGACGCCGGATGATCACAAAAGCTCACCTTGCACTTCGTGCTTAGGTGAGCTAAAAAACTAACATAATTATTTGGTGCAAACATTTTTTTAAGGAATAGAAGGCTGACAGTTTTGAGAAGTAGAAAAAAGATAGAAAGTATAGAAGATCGATAGATAAAAAGTAAAAGCTCGAGTAGAAGATGGAAAAAATGTTTTCTCGGTTGGATATTTTAAGGATTTTAAAAAATAAATATCAGTTCAAATACATTCAGTTAATAAATTTTGCCCATTTCCGGTTATAAAATTCTAAATTGTCATCATTTAAAGCAATGTCTTTTTCCATTTCTATTCTTTTATTCAAATAATTTTTGAACGCATTTATACATGGCATTGTTTTCACATACTTGCTTCTGAAGATAAAATATTTGCTACATAGTATTATATAGTTTTTAAGGGTATTTTGTGAACCTTTATCTATCAAATCAAATGTGACTGTAAACAAATCAAAAGTGATAGTTATATTTTTATTAGACAAAAAAGTTTTGATGTTGGGCATAATGACATTCCCAAAAAAGATGGTTTACTGTTTCAATATTGCTATTGCAGAAATCACATAAATTTGATTGTGTTAAACTACATTTAAAAAGATATTTATTTGTAGGTATAATTTGCATGATATATTTGTATTGAAATTCTCTCAGTTTTGAATCATTAGTTGATTTAAAGGGTAGCGTATAAATGGATTTCCAATTAAACTGGCATGTATCAAATATTGTTTCCCATTTTTTTTCTGGTTTGACTAGCAATTTTTCAGATTTTTCTAGTTGGTACTCGTATAAAAATTTGTTTGCTTGTTTTGACTTGAGTAGCTTACTTAGTAATGTTTCTTTTCTATGATTATTAATTTGTTTTGATTTAAGTTGTATTTTCCATTCTTTGGGAATACTTGATATTAAAGGCATAAAAATAGAAAAGTATTATTTGGAAGTTCATATAAGTTAATAAAGTCTGAACATTTATAAAATTCGCGTATTCGGTAGTCGTATAGTTGTTCAACAAATTGAATTCCCCTATCATGCCAGATTTTATTAAAAAGAGTTTTATTTCCTACTTTTATTTTTGAGTTATTCTATATGAGTTGTTTACCAATGTTGTCTACAACAGAATTATTTATTTCAAACCATGATAACAAAATGTCTTGAAAAAAACTTTTTTTTGGAAATAATTGTGTTATGTCTTTTATTTTAAGAATACATTAAAAAAAGGGCCATAACTTGCATAAAATGCAGGATAGAGTTATCTAACTTGATAATCTACATAGGTGATAGTTTAGTAGGGTTGTAGAACGTTTCAATGCAATACATGTAGTATTTAAGTATTTGCATGCAAAACCTTAACCAAAGTGTGACTGGATGCCGACGCTGAAGCCAGGGTGAGTAGTATAGCTCTCATATTCTTTGAATAGTCAAGCTAAAAACACATCACAAATACAGTGATGTTTTGGATCTTAAGTTTGAAAGGTGTTTTAAATGCTATCCCTGTATGTATGAGCACCAATGAAGAAAGCACCTACTCCCATTTTTCCCATTCCCACAATCATATGCTATCTGCCGCCACTGCAACAGACAACATTTGAAAACCTTGTGACAAAAGGGGAAGTGACTGAAAACAAGCAATATATCCTTTTGCCACAATGTTTATATACTTGATTGTTTACATAGGTGTGATGGTTGGCAAGGGTTGTATAAAGTTTCAATGAAATGCATCAAGTAGCTACTAAGATATGGTCTCTTAATGTAGTTACACACCAAACTTTAACCAGAATTTCTAAGTAAAACAAGAGGGCCATGATGGCCCTGGAATCGCTCACCTGTTTTTTTTTTCTTCAATTTAGCTTTATAAGCCCCACTCCCTGGCAGCCATAGTTTCCGACCAATCAACTTGGCTTGAAGGAATCTGATAGAGGGTCACCCTAGGAACATTTCTACAGAATTATTTGAAAATCGGCCAGACACTTTTGGAGGAGAAGATTTTTTTAGTTTTCACTATAGCCATATAATGCAAAATGGCCCTGCCCATTGGCGGCCATGTTTTTTGACCAATCAACATGGCTTGAAGGAATCTGAAAGTGGGTCACGTAAGGAATGAATGTATATTGTTTTATGGCGCATCGACAGCTAAGGTCATTTAGCGCGCAATTAAATTTAATTATTCATGATCCCTGGGTAAACAAACCAGTACTAGGCTAGAAAATGTGCCTTGCCCAAGGGCACTCCACCATGACCGCAGTGCCGCGACTGGGGATCGAACCGGGTCACGTAAGGAACATTTCTATAAAATTATTTGAAAATCGGCCAGACACTTATGGAGGAGAAGATTTTTTAAGTTTTCACTATAGCCATATAAGGCAAAATAGCCCCGCCCCCCTGGCGACCATGTTTTTCTACCAATCAACATGGCTTGAAGGAATCTGATAGAGGGTCATCCAGGGAACATTTCTACAAAATTATTTGAAAATCGGCCTGACACTTTCGGAGGAGAAGATTTTTTAAGTTTTCACTATAGCCATATAATGCAAAATAGCCCTGCCCACTGGCAGCCATGTTTTTTGACCAATCAACATGGCTTGAAGGAATCTAAAAGTGGGTCACTTAAGGAACATTTCTACAAAATTATTTGAAAATCAGCCAGACACTTTTGGAGGAGAAGATTTTTTAAGTTTTCACTATAGCCATATAAGGCAAAATAGCCCCGCCCCCCCCTGGCGGCCATGTTTTTCGACCAATCAACTTGGCTTGAAGGAATCTGATAGAGGGTCACCCTAGGAACATTTCTACAAAATTATTTGAAAATCGGCCTGACACTTTCGGAGGAGAAGATTTTTTAATTTTTCACTATAGCCATATAAGGCAAAATAGCCCCGCCACCCCCCTGGCGGCCATGTTTTTCGACCAATCAACATGGCTTGAAGGAATCTGAAAGTGGGTCACTTAAGGAACATTTCTACAAAATTATTTGAAAATCGGAGAAGAAGATTTTTTAATTTTCACTAGTTTTTTTCGTTTCGTTGCCATGGCAACCAGAATTCTGCATGGATCCCAAAAATGTTAAGGAATTCTGGTGAGGACATTGAGAAGTTGCTTTCTGTGAAGTTTCATCCCAGTTGACCCAACGGTTACAGAGGAGAAAATGTTGCCGGACGCCGGACGATGGACGACGGAAGCCGGACATAGGGCGATCACAATAACTCACCTTGAGCACTTCGTGCACAGGTGAGCTAAAAAGGGCCATAACTTGCATGAAATGCAGGATAGAGTTATCATACTTGATAATCTACATAGGTGTGATAGTTGGGTAGGGTTTTATAAAGTTTCAATGCAATGCATCAAGTAAATACTGATGCACGAAAAGCTTTAACCAGAATTATTAAGTAAACAAGAGGGCCATGATGGCCCTGGAATCGCTCACCTGATTTTTTTTTTTTCACTTTAGCTATATAAGCCCCGCCCCATGGCAGCCATAGTTTCCGACCAATCAACTTGGCTTGAAGGAATCTGATAGAGGGTCACCCTAGGAACATTTCTACAAAATTATTTGAAAATCGGCCAGATACTTTTGGAGGAGAAGATTTTTTAAGTTTTCACTATAGCCATATAATGCAAAATAGCCCTGTCCACTGGCGGCCATGTTTTTTGACCAATCAACATGGCTTGAAGGAATCTGAAAGTGGGTCATCCAAGGAACATTTCTACAAAATTATTTGAAAATCGGCCTGACAATTTCGGAGAAGAAGATTTTTTAACTTGGCTTGAAGGAATCTGATAGAGGGTCATCCAAGGAACATTTCTACAAAATTATTTGAAAATCGGCGTAACACTTTTGGAGGAGAAGATTTTTTAAGTTTTCACTATAGCCATATAAGGCAAAAAAGCCCCGCGCCCCCTGGCGGCCATGTTTTTCGACTAATCAACATGGCTTCAAGGAATCTGATAGAGGGTCACCCAAGGAACATTATACACAATAATTTCAAAATCTGCCAACCAGTTTGGGAGAAGAAGAATTTTGAAGTTTTCGTTTTGTGCCATGGAAACCAGAATTCTGCATGGATCCCAAAAATTTGAAGGAATTCTGGTGAGGTCATTGAGAGGATGCTTTCTGTGAAGTTTCATCCCAATTGACCCACTGGTTACTGAGAAAAAGATGTTGAAGATTTGTTAAGTTTTCATTTTGGCCATATAAGGCAAAATAACCCCGCCCCCCCTGGCGGCCATGTTTTTCGACCAATCAACATGGCTTGAAGGAATCTGATAGAGGGTCACCCAAGAAACATTTCTACAAAATTATTTGAAAATCTGCCCGACACTTTTGGAGGAGAAGATTTTTTTAAGTTTTGACTATAGCCATATAAGGCAAAATAGCCCCGCCCCCCTGGCGGCCATGTTTTTTGACCAATCAACATGGCTTGAAGGAATCTGATAAAGGGTCATAAAGGAACATTTCTACAAAATTATTTGAAAATCTGCCAACCAGTTTGGGAGAAGAAGAATTTTGTTGCCATGGAAACCAGAATTTTGCATGGATCCCAAAAATTTGAAGGAATTCTGGTGAGGTCATTGAGAGGATGCTTTCTGTGAAGTTTCATCCAAATTGACCCACTGGTTACTGAGGAGAAGAAGTTGACGCACGGCGCACGACGCACGCCGGACGCCGGACAAAAGGCAATCACAATAACTCACCTTGAGCAAAGCTCAGGTGAGCTAAAAAAGGCCATAATTTGCATTAAATGCAGGATAGATTATTTCCATAGGTTTGGAAGTTGGGAAGCATTGTAGAAAGTTTCAATGTAATGCATCAAGTAAATATTGAGATATGGTTTTTTATGATATTTAGTTGCAAACTTTAACTAGAATTTCTAAGTAAAAAAGGGCCATAACTTGCATAAAATGCAGTATGGAGTTATCTTACTTGATAATATACATAGGTGTGATAGTTGGGTAGGGTTGTGGAAAGTTTCAATGCAATACATGCAGTATTTAAGTACTTGCATGCAAAACCTTAACCATGGTGTGACGCAGACGCAGACGCAAGGGTGAGTAGTGTAGCTCTCACATTATTCAAATAGTCTAGCTAAATTCAACAGTTTGTTTACCTTGTGTTAGTTAAAAATATGTATTACAGAAAAAGTAACAATAATGCTGTTAAGATTTGTACATTTTCAAGTTTGCTTTTAAGCGCTAGGTTGCCTGTAATCATACAAACCTGCTGAGGCAGTCATTCCTGGTAAAAGCGCGCATAAATCAAGTGTCATGAATTCTAAAATGAGGTCAACAATCAAAACCATTAACCGTTAACCATATATGATCATCTCCAAGTGATCCATTTTGAAAATATCTGAGCAGATAATTCAAACTTCTGGAAATCTATAAATCTAGTAATGAAATAGTTGAAAACAATATGGGAAAACAAGAAATTGCTTGTTTTAAGCAATTTCTTCTTTTCCTACATTGTTTTCAAGAGATGTCTGATGCAACGTATTCAAATTCCTGCATCTCTTCCAGAGTAAATAATACTGGATAATTAAGACTCTGGTAAGGCTGTACATATGCAAAAGAAAATTCCATAGCATAAGACCCCAAATTGCCAGACGTGGATTATTTTTTACTTCTAGAAGAAAAAAGAAAACCTGGAATTTCTGCACAGTGCTGCAATCTTATGCGTTATTAATATTCCAGTTGGCAGGTATGAGAAATTTATCTTTAACGCCAGCAGAGGCATCCCACTTACTCAGCAAATAAATGATGCATAATATACCCGCATGATATTATGCAAAAGAGAAATACCCAAATCTTTCACTTGATCATTGTTTTTTTCTGACTGTTGACTTAACCCATTACTTCACAGAACAATGGCCTAATAAGCACCCTGTAGTGTATACTGGCTTATCGGTTTTACTGCACAAGATTTTTTGGGAAATTTTACAATTTTGACAAATGTGTAATAAATCCTAAAATATGGTTAATTTCTATGCATTGGACTGGTTTAATGTAAGATTATGAAATGCTGCAGATAAAATTTACTTTATAGCGGTGTTTTTCATTTTTACCTATCTAAATTAGTTTAGTTTCTACAGTAAATTAAAAAGGTGTTTTTTTGTTTTTATTCCTAAAGTCTTATTTTGCGCTTACGTTGTTATTTAAATAAAATCCATGTTGAAACAACAAGTTATAATGATCATACAAACCAATTTCTATTTAAAGATAGAAAAAGCAATGATTAACATTAAAAGATGTATTTGAATTGCCTCATATTTGGTTAAAAAAACTTACGATAAAATAAACAAAACAATAACCCTTTCCCACCTGTAGACACATTTTAACGCATCTGAAGCAAAGGAATTTGAATTCATTTTGACAAGTGGAGAAATCAGCAATAGTTCTGTTCTAGCTGTCATTTATTTTTCTATATTTACAAGCGAAAATGACCTTCTACATCATATGTCACAGGAGGTCACGCTGGGTATCACATGGTCGATGCACAGTTGATTGACTAGTCATATATCACCCATATCACTTGTGATTTATGGATAATTTGAGTGGATATAAAGTTAACATGATTGTTTTTTATTGGAGAGTAAGTTAGTATAAATACACCGAAAGGACTTGTTTTTATAGAGGGGGCACTAATTCAAATTTCAAAAACGAAAATAGTAAACAATAATGGCGGCTCAGGTCATACTCAAGTTTTTGTTATGTAAATTGAAGTGCAATTTAAGCATATTCTTTAACTGGCAACATACCGAATTTTCGCTGGATTAATATAGGTAAGACATCAATGCATCAAATAGGCTATTTTTTAAAAGAAATTTTAGAATCTGATAAAGATTAAAGCGCTCTGAGGCGCTTGCATGAATTGATGGATAACGGCGCTTTAAGGCGCTTCTGTGCGTCTATCGATAACGGCGCTCTGGGGCGATTCTGTTAAGTAATAGCTAGAGGCGCTCTGAGGTGCTTGCGTGAAGTAATGGATTAAACATAAACTTATTTATTTATAATATCATCATTAATATTAATATATTTAATTAAGCAAATTTTAAATCGTTCTAACAAACAAGCCACACCCTCTAGCAGCCATGTTTCTCAACGAATCTGAATAATTTCAACAAGCTTGGTAAAAGGTCCTAAAGTTACATTTGTGTTAAATTGTAAGTCTTTACAATACACATATAAAGAAAACAAGATCCGCCCCCTGTTGGCCATACTTTTCAATGGATCAGAATAATCTGATCAATCTTGATAGTGGTCACCAAAGAAACTTTTTTTTACAAATTATTTTTAAATCGGGCTAGTACTTTTGGACAAGAAGATTTTTAAAGTTTTCACTTTATATACAAATAAAGAAAACAACCCCCGCCCCCTTGGTGGCTAAGTTTTTCAACGAATAGCAATATTTTGACCAATCTTCGTAGAGGGTCACCCAAGGAACATTTGTGCCAAATTATCTTTAAATCGGGTTAGTACTTTTGACCAGAAGATTTTTAAATTTTTTACAATTGACATATAAGGAAAACAACCTTTCGACCCCCTGGTGTCCATGTTTTTTCAACGGATACGAATAACTTGAACAATCTTGGTAGAGGGCCCCAAGGAACATTTGTGCCAAATTATTCTTAAATCGGACAAGTACTTTTGGAAAAGAAGATTTTCCCCTTTTCTGATGCCGCAGCATCCAAAGTTCTACATGGAATTTAATTCTTTGAACAACCTTGAAAGAGGTCTTCCTAAGGAACATTCCTGTGAAATTATTTTGTAAGCAGTTCATTGGTTTAGGAGGAGAAATTGTTTGTAGGAAAAAGTGAACAGATAAACAGACAGGCAGACAGACAGATTGACGAACGACAGACGAAAAGCGATCACAATAGCTTACCTTGAGCACTTCGTGCTCACCAGCTTGAGCACTTTGTGCACAGGTGAGCTAAAATAGGGCCATAATTTGCATTAAATGCAGGATAGAGTTATCTAACTTGATAATTTACATCATTTTTATGTGTGATGGTTAGGAAGCATTGTAGAAAGTTTCTATACAACACATCTAGTAGTGACTGAGTTTTGTTAAAATATATGTACTTGCATGTAAAACCTTAACCTTAACCAAGGTGTGACGTAGACGCCGACACTGACACCAGGGTAAGTAGAATAGCTCTTATATTCTCCAAATAGTCAAGCTTGAAATGATTTATCATGTGGCGTCCTGTTTACTTACAATACAACTTAAAGCTTTCCCACATCCAGAAGCTTTCTGACGCCTCTGCAGCAGACGACTTTTGAAAACATTGTGACAAAAGTAGAAATTTCTCAAAACAAGCCATTTCTTCTTTTGCCACAATGTTTTCAACTCTTTCCAGTAATTATACCTACATTTTTAGAGCTTTTCTGAGTTTTTGCCTGGGAGTTTTCAAAGTCATCTGCTGCAGATTTGTTGTATGTGGGAAAGGGTTAAACCCCACAATACTTTTTAAACTATTTTGTCATTTAAAATATAACAGTTTTAGATATTGTTCTAACCATTATACAGCATTTAATTTGACACAAGTAAAATATTTCAAAAGAGGAAACCAGAGTGTTTGTGATGTAACACAAAATCCCGGACACCATATTATATGGCTCACATCAGTTCTATTTCTTCAACCCTTTCCTACCAGCAGATGACTTTTGAAAACATTGTGACAAAAGAAGAAATTGCTCAAAAATAGCAATTTCTCCTTTTGTCACTATGTTTTCAACTCTGTTTAATAATTAAACTCTTCATTTATGGACAATTTCTCGCTATTGCCAATATGTTTTCAAAGTCAGATGTGTTGCAAGTAAGAAAGGGTAAACATTTCTAGGTCATACCGACAAGACATGATGTAGGAGCACAAACAAAAATATTTCAGTTCTGTTCCATGCCTGAATACAATCACATCACACTGATTTACTGCTTATGGCATCAAGTAGGTTTTTGCACCAAGTGACAAAACATCTAACCATTTATTGAAGGCCATTTACAACAAAATAGGATTAGATTGAGACAAACACAGTATAATTTAGCATTGTTCTAGAAATACCATAGTGCACATGCAATCAGTGTTGGATCTAAACTGTTTGCCAATTGCTTACAGGTTTAATCCTTTTCAATATGGAACAGAAGACTTTGAAAACTTCAAAGGCAAGAATATGGAAAATCTCTATTAATGAAAGTTTTATTACTGAAAAGAGTTGAAAACATTGTGGTAAAGGTAAATTTGCTAATAATGAACAATTTCTCTTTTTTGCCACAATGCTTTCAAAAGACGTCAGCTGCATATTTGTAAAAATGCATTTGCAAGGACACAAGGGTTAAAAAAACCTTCTAACTAAAGCAAGGGTTTAAGAAACTGCCTTTTTATATCAGATATAAAAACAAGTGCTTCTAAGAATGAATGGATAGTTTCATAAGACTTACAGTTTCCAAACATGGATCCATACGGTTTTGTATCTGTGGCAATGGCGGTCAGCGTGATGTGGAATGAGGCATGGGCCAGTACACCCAGTAAACCCACAACAAACACAATCCTCAAATAGATTCCCGTACCACCTGAAATAGGGACCATTGATTTACTCATTTAACTATTGCCCTTGAGGACACAACTTTGTGGAAAAAGAGAAATGAACAATTTCTCTTTTTACAACAATATTTTCAACTCATACATTGATAACATAATTCCATTTGTCAAGATTTTGGAAATATTTATAAATATTTACTTGTTTTAATGGAGGCTTTAAACCTTTTGTAAGGTAAGGTCTTTATCATATTCTAACAATTGCAAATATACCATTGATGCAGAATTTAAACACAGTTTCTCACAATATTTCCAATAGTTTGTCTCCTGCAGGTGTTAAAGGAGATCAATATCTCCAAAAGTGTGTCTCCTGAAGGTGTTAAAGTAGATCAATATCTCCAATAGTTTGTCTCCTGCAGATGTTAAAGGAGATCAATATCTCCAATAGTTTGTCTCCTGCAGGTGTTAAAGGAGATCAATATCTCCAATAGTGTGTCTCCTGCAGGTGTTAAAGGAGATCAATATCTCCAATAGTTTGTCTCCTGCAGGTGTTAAAGGAGATCAATATTTACAATAGTTTCTCTCCTGCAGGTGTTAAAGGAGATCAACATTTACAATAGTTTGTCTCCTGCAGGTGTTAAAGGAGATCAATATCTCCAATAGTTTATCTCCTGCATGTGTTAAAGGAGATCAATATCTCCAATAGTGTGTCTCCTGCAGGTGTTAAAGCAGATCAATATATCCAATAGTTGGTCTCCTGCAGGTGTTAATGGAGATCAATGTCTCCAATAGTGTGTGTGTCTCCTGCAGGTGTTAAATGAGATCAATATTTTCAATAGTTTGTCTCCTGCAGGTGTTAAAGGAGATCAATATATCCAATAGTTGGTCTCCTGCAGGTGTTAATGGAGATCAATATCTCCAATAGTGTGTGTGTCTCCTGCAGGTGTTAAAGGAGATCAATATTTTCAATAGTTTGTCTCCTGCAGGTGTTAAAGGAGATCAATATCTCCAATAGTGTGTCTCCTGCAGGTGTTAAAGGAGATCAATATTACAATAGTTTGTCTCCTGCAGGTGTTAAAGGAGATCAATATCTCCAATAGTTTGTCTCCTGCAGGTGTTAAAGGAGATCAATATATCCAATAGTTTGTCTCCTGCATGTGTTAAAGGAGATCAATATCAGGGGAAGTGTTAATCATTTCCTGATCCTGATTTTGATGCCCTTGAAAATGAGAATCAATATATTTTTTTCTCTTTAGCCAGGGTTTTTTTTCTGAAAAAGGGGAAGGGGCCTGGGGCCTTTGAGAAGGGGAAAATTTCGCGGCGTTTTAGAAAAAAGGGGAAAAATTGTAAACTAGTATAATGTGCATGTTTAACTTTTATCATTACAAGGCCATCTGTCTATTTTTCATGTTCTTGAACTCCTCCACTAGATTATCATAATCCAGTTCACTTAAACTATACCACTGTCAAGGGTCGAAATTAGCAAGATTTTCTACTTGCATGTTAGCCATATAAGCCCCTCACCCTGGCGGCCATAGTTTCCTACCAATCAACTTGGCTTGAAGGAATCTAATAAAGGGTCACCCTAGGAACATTTCTACAAAATCATTTGAAAATCGGCTTGACACTTTCGGAGGAGAATATTTTTTAACTTTTCACTATAGCCATATAAGGCAAAATAGCCTCGCCCCCTGGCGGCCATGTTTTTCAACCAATCAACAATAACTCACCAGCACTTTGTGCTCAGGAGAGCTAAAAAGGTATTTTAAATGTTGTAATTTTGTCCCTTTTCTGATGCTGCCTGACTGCCATGTTTTTCCACCAATCAGTATGGCTTGAACAATTTTTGTAGAGGGTCACCTAAGAAACAGTTCTACCAAATTATATTGGAATCTGACAAGCAAATTCGGAGAAGAAGATTTTTAAAGTTTGGACATTTTGCCCCCTTTCTGATGCCGCAGCAACCAAAGTTCTCAATGGAATTTAAATATTTGAACAATTTTGAAAGCTCAAAGTTAACGATGGAAAGACAACGGACAGATGAAGGACAGAGAGTGATCAGAATAGATCACATTGAGCCTTTGGCTCAGGTGATCTAAAAACAGATGGTTTTTTTTATTTTCAATGAGTGTTTTGTAGAAATTCAACATAAGGAGCATTCTTTCTTTCATCAAACTGTTTTTTTTCTTTGTCTAAAGTTACATTCATAACAGAACTCTCAATGAGCAATTTCTCCTTTTATAACAATGTAACAAATTTAGTTTTCAAGGAGGAGACGGGGAAACTATTTAATTATGATACAAAGTTCTGTGTTCTGTTTTGACATTGGCACAATATGCTGATACAACAGCTGTCCATCAATCTAACACAACAACTCATGCACTATCAGTTCAATGAGAAAGCCTGTTGCTCTTCAAAGGATATGATTTTTTAATGAAAATTTAAGCTGCTGATGATTGAAGCTTTTGTTTGCTTGCATTACAAATAAGATCTATAAACCATTTTACCCTTTCCTGCATGCAGACATGTTATGGCGAATCTGTAGCAGATCTGTGGTTTTTCAAACCAATGTGGTAAAAGCAGAAGTTGCTCATGATGTGTAATTTTTCCTATTGTAACAATATTTCGACTCTATTCAATAATTATACATCTATTTACAAAGCTTTTCGATATTTTCGCTGATGCAGATTTGTCTAGATTGAAAAGGGCTTACAGTTGACTTCAGTGACTCACAAGTGGTCCATGACACTTGACACTTGACACCTTTTATCTGCTGATGATTGAACCTTTCCTTACTTACATTGCAAACAAGATGAGCATCAAATAGCCCTTTAATCTTAACACTGTGATTAGAGTTTAACACAGTTTTCAACAGTATTTCAGTTATATCAGGGCGGCTATATTGATTGATTGGGGTTTAACGCCGTTTTTAACAATTTCTCAGTTATATCACGGCGGCCAGTTCACCTACTCATGCATTTCCTGGTTTTCTCACACCAGTACTCCACACAACAATCTTCCCAAGCAACTGGCTGCTTTTCCACATAGACTTAGCCCATTGGTGGAAGACGAAAGACGCATTGACTTTTGTCAATTGCCGGAAAGAAAGTTGGCCGAGCCGGGATTCAAACTCACAACCCCTGGATTGACAGCCTGTGTCGCTACCGACTGAGCTACCGGGGCTCGGCAGGGCGGCTATATAACCTGACCATATGTTTCCTGGCTCTCTCGCACTAGTTTTTCCACACAGCATTCTTCCAAGGCAACTATCTTCCATCCCATACAGATTTTATGATGCTAGTCACAACAACTTGTGTGTCATTGATTAGATTGATTGATTGATTGATTGATTTGGGTTTAACGCCGTTTTTTAACAATTTCTCAGTCATATCACGGAGGCCAGTTCACCTACTCATGTGTTTCCTGGTTTTCTCACACCAGTACTCCACACAGCAATCTTCCCAAGCAACTGGCTGCTTTTCCACATAGACTTAGCCCATTGGTGGAAGACGAATGACGCATGTAGTAATGACTTTTGTCGTCGGAAAGAAGTTGGCCGGGCCGGGATTCGAACTCACAACCCTGGATTGACAGCCCACGTCGTTACCGACTGAGCTACCGGGACTCGGTGTCATTGATTGGAAAGAATGAATAGCTCAGCTGGGATTCAAACACTTAGCCCTGTTATGAGACTGACCTATCTTCCTTTTCCCACATCTGCAACAGACAGCTTTTGAAACCTTGTGATAAAAGGAAAAAGTTCTCCTTTTGCCACGTCTTCAACAATAAATATACTTTTTCAGATAAATAGGGATTTATCATATTTGTCTCTAGATCTTAAAAAAGTTGTCTGCTGAGGGAAGGTTTAAAAGATGTAGATGAATGTTTTGGCGTTTATTCAAGGATACTCACCGTATGAAGGGTGTATGTAGATGATGTAAGTATCACTGAATCAGCAAACATACCTGTTAACCCTTTCCCACTTGCAGATGCATCTTGACGCATTTGCAGCAAAAGACTTTTTGAAACATTGTGACAATTTTTGGCCTATACCTTTCAAGGTTTTGCAGCTGATTTGCTGTATGTGGGAAAGGGTTAAACCTTTTAATGTGAAGTTTTTAAAATGGCTTTTGCATTTGGAAGAGTCCATAGCTAATTTTTAGAAATAATGGTTGTATAAAAAAAAAGAAAAATGAAATTAGCAGCCAACATTATGTAGACGTGGAAGCGCTTGCTGCATGGTTCTATACTGATTGCTCGGGCTTCACAAAAACGGTTTCAGCAGTCAAAGGGTAAAATGACATTAACCCTTTCCCTCATATAGACGCTTTCTGACGCCTCTGCAGTAGCAGCTTTTTGAAAACATAGTGACAAAAGCAGAAATTGCTCAAAACGAGCAATTTCTCCTTTTGCCACAATGTTTTCAACTTTTCGTCATAGGTTATCCATTCAATTATAAAGACTTTCTATGTTTTGACAAAATATGTTTAAAGTCGTCTGCTGCAGAAATGTCGTATGAGGGAAAGGGTTAACATGAAGATTAAATCATTCTAAAATACAATATATTTATTACCCATTGCCCTTAATTCATCTATATGAAGTTTCAATCTAGACACAAGAAAAGTTCATCTTCACAAATATAAGTTGATCTGTGAACAAGAAGGAAACATTGCTGGAAAATGAACTAGATACAAATGTGCCTCAAGACAATATGTCAGTAAGTAAAATCTTTACAGGACAGATGACAGAGAAGTTATCCCTTTGTTTCTCCAAGCCATGGCAAGCGTCATTAAACCATCCGCAGAAATAACCACTAGCATTTTTATAGTGAAAAGAAGACATTGTTTTGTTTGTTTGTTTGGAGTTTAACGCCGCTTTCAACAGCTTTGGTCATATCACGGCGGTCAGTGCACCTACCCATGTTTTCCTGGCTTTCACACACCAGTACTTACACAACATTCTTTCGAAGCCAGAAAAGAAGACATAACTTTGAGACAAAGCAGAAACCATGACATGCAATTTCTCAATATTCTACATCAAGGGAATCAAAAGTTGTCAGAATCATGGAATTAGTTAGATGTTCAATCAATAACTTACCTTACCCAGTGCCTAAGCTAAGGGGCGTTTTTCATTTTCTTAACCCTTTCCCTCATATAGATGCTTTCTGACACCTCTGCAGCAGACGGCTTTTTGAAAACATGTCATGAAAGTGAGAAAAGAAGAAATTGCACAAAACGTGTAATTTCTCCTTTTGCCACAATGTTTTCCACTTTTTGTCATAGGTTATCCATTCAATTATGGAGATTTTTTGACAAAATTCGTTCAAAGTCGTCTGCTGCAGAATTGCCATATGAGGGAAAGGGTTAACTCATTATTTGACACTGAAAACCTATGTTTTGGATGATCAAAAGAATCCACTCAGTGAGACGATCCTTTTAAAAACCCTCAACATAGGGTTTGGTTGAGTAACATGTGGGATATTGTGGAGGCCAGATCAGTTTACTCCCCTTTATCTAGTCCTCTACTTACCTCTTATTGAAGCTGGTGTAGGTGAACATAGTAACGGATTTAGTAGCAGAAATATTGTGTACAAGAAGGAGAGGGCATTGAACCTCACTGCAGCAGCTGAAAATACATCAAGCAATTACAACATTACTCAGATAGCATCTAAATTATTCAATTATCTCAAGTGTCATAAAAAACAACATCAAAAGACAAACTAATTATTCTGGTCTTTACATAACTCTTTCCCACATGCAAACACATTTTGATTCATTGGCAGCAGACACATTTTTAAAGAAATTGTGACAAAAGGAGCAGTAATTAAAATATTATATGCAGACATTTTTCATACCTTTGCCTAGACGTTTTCAATGTCATAAACTGCAGCTTTATTTCATGTTGGCAAAGGATAATTCTCTCAAATGTCACAAGGATAAGAAACAACAGTTACTTCAATGGACAAGTAATCAACAAAATTTCACTGTGTCTTTGCTTTGCTACTTTTTTTCATTCTAATGGTGTTTATATGATGGTGCAAAGCTTTCAACAATATGTCAAAGAACAATGTTTTTCATGATTAAATTATTATTCTGGCACTTAAGGTAGTGTTTTCCTAACTCACTGATTTTAGTCTTAATGCTGTCTGCACAAACACAAGAAGCAACAACTACCGATTAAAGGTCTAATGTTTGATCAGAACACAACTCAAACCCCGTTCATCTGCTCTTAACCCTTTCCCTCATACGACAATTCTGCAGCAGACGACTTTGAACTTATATTGTCAAAAAGTAAAAAATCTCTATAATTGAATGGATAACCTATGACTTAAAGTGGAAAACATTGTGTCAAAAGGAGAAATTGCTCGTTTTGAGCAATTTCTTCTTTTGTCACTATGTTTTCAAAAAGCCGTCTGCTGCAGAGGCGTCAGAAAGCGTCAATATGAGGGAAAGGGTTAAAGCTGAAGCTCTAAACACTACATAGACCATAATTAATGTATCTGTAGATAAACATTCTGTTCATGTATACCTGCTATCAGGTCAAAGAGTTTCATGAAAGTTTCTATGATTACTGATGGTTATTGTTATGATTTGGATCAAACTGCTTGAAAGTTAATTATAGAAGGCTTTTCTTGCATTGAATCCAGATTGTTAATGCCAGCAGCATCGCCCTGGTTGCAAGAGTAACGCTTTCCCACATATAACAAATCTGTAGCAGACAACGTGAGAAATTTCTTCTTTTGCCACCTTGTTTTAAACAAGAGGGCCATGATGGCCCTGGATCGCTCACCTTAATTATACAATGTACTGTTATGCAAAACACATCAAGACAATTATTCTGAATGCAACCTCCAGTGTTAACAAGATTTTCCTTCATTTGGCCTAGTGATCTATAAATTATTTTTCCTGATATGACCCATATTCCAACATGGACTAGATATCATCAAAACAACATTCTGACAAATTTTCAACTTGCTCAAAGTAAAAATGCGGCCTCCGGAGTTTGAACAATATTTTCCTTTATTGACCTTGTTTCTGACCCCCATATGACCCATATTCGAACTTGAACTAGATATCATTTAGACAAACATTCTGACCAAATTTCAAGATGCTTAAGCAAAAAATGCGGCATCCAAAGTGTTAACAAGATTTTCCTTTAGTTTGGCCTAGTGACCTAGTTTTTGACCCAGCATGACCCGTATTCGAACTTGGCCTAGATATCATTCAGCTAAACATTCTGACCAAATTTCAAGCTGCTGTAGCAAAACATGCGGCTTCTACAAAGTTAACAAGATTTTTCCTCAATTTGGCCTAGTGACCTAGTTTCTGACCCAATATGACCCATATTTAAACTTGACCTACATATAATCAAGACAAACATTCTGATAAAGTTTCAACATGCTCATGTTGAAAATGTGGCCTCTAGAGTGTAAACAAGATTACCCTTCAATTTGGCCTAGTGACCTAGTTTTTGACCCGGCATGACCCGTATTCGAACTTGACCTAGATATCATTCAGCTCAACATTCTGACTAAATTTCAAGCTGCTGAAGCAAAAAATGCAGCTTCTACAGTGTTAACAAGATTTCCCTTCAATTTGGCCTAGTGACCTAGTTTTTGACCCGGCATGACCCATATTCGAACTTGACCTAGATATTTTAAAGACAAACATTCTGACAAAATTTCAAACTGCTGAAGCAAAAATTGCAGCTTCTACAGTGTTAACAAGATTTCCCTTCAATTTGGCCTAGTGACCTAGTTTTTGACCCAGCATGACCCATATTCGAACTTGACCTAGATATTTTAAAGACAAACATTCTGACAAAATTTCAAACTGCTGAAGCAAAAATTGCGGCCTCTGGAGTGTTAACAAGATTTTCCTTCAATTTGACCTAGTGACCTACTTTTTGACCCGACATGACCCATGTTCGAACTTGACCTACATATCATCAAGACAAACATTCTGATAAAGTTTCAACATGCTCAAGTTGAAAATGTGGCCTCCAGAGTGTTAACAAGATTTCGCTTCAATTTGACCTAGTGACCTCGTTTTTGACCTCATATGGCCCAGTTTCGAACTTGTCCAAGATTTAATGGAGATGAATGTTCTGATACACTTTCATGAAGATTGGATGCAAAATGTAGCCTGTAGAGTGTTAACAAGTTGAAATGTTGATGACGCACGACGCACAACTCACGACGCACGACGCACACACGCCGGACAAAATGTGATCACAATAGCTCACCTTGCACTTCATGCATAGTTGAGCTAAAAAACCTTCTACTGCAGATATGTCAAAATGCATCTGCAAGTGGGAATGGGATACAAGTATTGATGAACAGTTCATATATTTTACTATAACAGTGTTGCTATAAATGATATCTTCATATTCCCAGGTAAATTGCATGGCTAACATAAAATGTCGAATTACAAAAGATCTATGAAATGACAATAGAAAGGGTTTCCCAACAATTCATTTCCATATTTAGATATAGAATCCTATTAAAAGTAAAAGCTAAAAGTCCATTAACCAATTGGAATTTTCAATATTTTCTCTGACATTTCTATCACATCACAAAATCAGTAATATCTGTGAAAGAACAGACAACCAGGCTGCAGATTTAAGTGACAATCAGAGCAGATCTGTCCTAAATGAAACATACTCCTCCTCAGTATGAAATGGTTCGAGCCTCCAACTCGAGGCCAGGGTTTGACCCCTCGTCGAGTCATAAGAAAGACTTGTAAAAATGGAAGTAGTGGCTTGCCTCCTTAATACTAATGAAGTATTGCAGGAATAGTATTACGACAGATATACTGGTATCAGGATAAGATTAACAGCATTACTGGTAATTTACCCTGGAAACACTGTTATAAGGATGAACAAGAGGCCCAAGAGGGTCAGTATCGCTCCACGGCCATTAGGCAAAAATTAAAACGCCAAACAGCCCCGCCCCCTTATGGCCATGTTTTTGACCAATCAACATGGCTTGAAAGAATCTGTTAGAGGGTTACCCTAGGAACATTTCTACAAAATTATTTGAAAATCAGCCTGACACTTTTGGAGGAAAAGATTTTTTAAGATTTCACTATAGCCATACAAGGCAAAATAGCCCCGCCCCCTGGAGGCCATAGTTTTTGACCAATCAACATGACTTGAAGGAATCTGATAGAGGGTCATTCAAGGAACATTTCTACATAATTATTTAATCAAAGCGCCAATGGCACTGTAGTGGCGATCGTATGGAAAATCCTGCAAAGTAACAAGCAGTATATCGGTGTAGGGCTTGCGATGACTCTGGTGCGGGTAGATTTGAGAATGTATGAACCCTGCATCTTTTGACAGTAGAATAATGTTAGTTTGCCAGAATGTTGTCTTCGTGATTTTACGCTCTGAAATTGGTCGTGATGTGTTCAAAATTAGGCCATTCCAAATTTATGAAAAATCTAGTTGGTACTCGATAGACTACCGTTTTAGCTCATTAGAATGGCTATTTGTAATCTAAATTGTTCGGGTAATCACATGTTCATCACCAGGTCGCTGGGCCATATTAAGATAAAATATTTTGTACAATTTAGAAATGACTAATTATCAAGGAAGGAGAGAAATCAGTATCCATTAGTTTGGTATTTGTTTCAATGATGTCCGATATTAAACAGGTCAGCCCTGTGTTCCATAGTCACCAAACCCAAAACCTGTTTTGCGAAACCTATATAGGTTTCGTCGATAATCCGTGCATTAGTCGGTAAACCAAACCTGTTTGACGGGATTACATGTGTTTACGTTGTGTTTACTATGGAACACAGGGCTGTTCAATTTAGTCCCTTCACATTGCATGATTGAGGGTATATTTATATGTATCTGAGGTTGTTAAACTGCTTCGAAAAACGTGAGTGCAAAAACAAACACAAACATGCTCAAAAAGCACAATTTCACTATTTGTCAAACTGTTCAATTCATAAAAATATAGGCATATATTATAATGCTCGATCTCCAAACTAAATTAGACTACACTTTCAGCATTGATTGCTAATTGAAGACAGTGGTGCAGAGGTAGAGCGTCGGCCTCTCGTATCAAAGGTCCCTGGTTCGAGTCCCGTGATGAGCGGGTCCTGACTTTGGGATTTTTCCACACAAACGGCGCGAGTACTGGTTAAGTCTCCAGGAAGCAGACATCGAGAGTGATTAATCTAAGCCAAAGGCTTGTTTCGCAATCGATGTAAAATAAATAAGTTTAAACTAAATTGCTAATTGACTCTAAAACGTGCAGACGTGTATACATAACGTGTGTACACACTGACATCGTGTGTGCTTTAAACCTTTGTAAACCAGTCTTATCATCTAGACGCTTTCATATATTTAAACAACTACAAAATAAAGCGTTTATAATATTGAGATAACCAGTGTAGCGCGCTATTTATAGAACCTTTTGGAATTTCCAGATTTGAGTATCATCCGAGTTATTTGCCTTATTTGTAAGGCAGATAGAACGCGCAATGATATTTATTATCTGCCCAATCATGACGAAGATAATATTTACATATTTTAACTCTATGTAGATAATGTCTCGATAAAACTCAAATATTAGTAACAATCCGGTACCAAAGTAGCACTGACATAATGATTATTTATCACGTATCTGCATCAATGATGGAACTATAACGGATGTGAGTAAATTAGTTTGCAGTAAGGAAAACAAATATCAACCGATTGTTCAAAACCGACTATGTAAATATTTTTCGTTGTTGTTGTTTCTGTTAGCATTGTGGCGATTGTAAAACCAATCGCCACAAAAATCAGCCTGACACTTTCAGGAGAAGATTTCTTAAGTTTTCACTAAAGCCATATAAGGCAAATTATTTCGCCTCCCACGAAATTCTAGCAATTTCATTGGTTAAAGCCTGTCACGTGCACACCCCCTATATTTCTATAGGGGGTGAGTAAATTCAATATGGCTTCTATTCTCAGATCAAGCTGACTGGAAGTTTTTTTCAGTTGCCTATGTTAAAATAGATCTATATACTGTATAATATCTTGATATTTTTAACAGCGATTTGTTTACAATATATATATCATAACGACTACGAAGTCGAATATCATGCAAAGTAACTTCCCTTTCCATAGAAAAAAAAAAAATCAATGAATGTATAAAAATAATGCATGTCTTACGCTTGTTAATTTTTTTTTTTTCCCTTAGTGGGTCAGTAACAGACCATTTATAACTGATTCACCTTTCATGAACAAAACAAATTGATATTGTTTCATTTCATTATTAAAGTGGGTTTAGTACTAGGAATTTTAAAAATACTGGGACCAAATACTAGGAAAATGACGTCACGTCATCGGTTTGACGTCATAACGCTAGTGATTTGGCGCCAAAACCCGTAAATTTCATCTAGAAATATTGTAAATGTTAATGTAAATGAAAGAGTATCATTTTTTTTTGCTCATGAAAGGTGGTCGATGAAATAAATCAGTTATTTGGTCTGTTACTGACCCACTACTGAAAAATAGGGGGTATGTTGAATGTATAGGGGGACTCGGCTAACGCCTCGCCCCCTATAAATTCCACAGACCCCCTATTTTTCCGTAGTGGGTCAGTAACAGACCAAATAACTAATAATAGCCCGCCCCCTGGCGGCCATGTTTTTCCACCGACAACATGGCTTGGAGGAATCTGATAGAGGGTCACCCAAGGAACATTTCTACAAAATTATTTGAAAATCAGCTTGACACTTTCGGAGAAGATTTTTTAAGTTTCACTATAGCCATATAAGGCAAAATAGCCCCGCCCTCTGGCGGCCATGTTTTTTGACCAATCAACATGGCTTGAAGGAATCTGATAGAGGACCAGTCATCCAAGGAACATTTCTACAAAATTATTTGAAAATCTGCCAACAAGTTTGGAAGAACAAGATTTTTAAGTTTTCACTATTTTCTTCTTTCGGTTGCCATCATGGAAACCAGAATTGTGCATGGATCCAAAAAATTTGAAGGAATTTAGGAGAGGAAGTTAACAGACAGACGGACAGACGTCTGCACACACAACGGACAATTTGCCATGACATAAGCTAGACTGGCTTTCAGCCAGTGGAGCTAAAAGCTACTAAAAGTGGATCAGAAGCTGTTTTCAAAGAATCTGCTGCAGATTTTTAGAATTTAGAAAAGGAATAATACTTACAAACAAGTAAGACTGCTGGCAGTAGTACCCTATATAGTATGTAACATATGAGTCGTACAACATGGGTAGCCATCTTGTCTTGTTGATTCAAACGCCAAACAACTATGTCATGTGGTCAACATTCTACCTGCAAACAGTAATATTAATTAGAGAAAATTAATAATGTTGTCAAACTTTCTTAACCCTTTCCCAAATATGACTCTTTCAGACGCCTCTGCAGCAGACAGCATTTTGAAAACATAGTGACAAAAGAAGAAATTGCACAAAACTTGCAATTTCTCCTTTTGCCACAAAGTTTTCCACTTTTTGTCATAGGTTATCCATTCAATTATGGAGATTTTCTATTTTTTTACAAAATACGTTCAAAGTCGTCTGCTGCAGAATTGCCATATGAGGGAAAGGGTTAACCCTTTTCCAAATACGACTCTTTCGGACGCCTCAGCAGCAAAGGACTTTTGAAAACATTGAGGAAAAGGAAAAATTGGTTTAATTAGCCATTTCTCATTTTACCAAAATGTTTTAAATTTTACTCAATACTTGTTCTTCATTTATAGAGGAATCTGCTGTGGTCGAGTGGTTAGTGTCGGGGATTTCGAAACCGGGTGTCCCGGGTTCGATCCCCAGTCGCGGCACTACGGTCATGGTGGAGTGCCCTTGAGGCAAGGCACATTTTCTAGCCTAGTACTGGTTGTTTACCCAGGGATCATGAATAAGTGAACTGTCGCCATGATATAACTGAAATAATGTTGAAAGCGGCGTAAAACCCCAATAAATAAATATTCATTTATAGAGAGTTCCCTTTTTTTTTACTAAATATTTTCAAAGTCGTGTGCTAAGTCAAAATGGGGCCATAATTTGCATTATATGCAAGATAGAATTATCTAACTTGATTATTTACAAAGATGTGATAGTTGGAAAAGGTTCAATGTTAAGTTTCATCGCAAAATGTTATCGCATCTTTACTGAGATATATTATCTTTACTAAACAACAAGTGTTTGTGTGATTTTATGTTATATTTGTTTTATTTGTTTTATTTATTCTTTTTACACAATTTTACCTTTTCTGAAACTGTAACAAAATAAAGAAGTTTTAATGACTTATGTTCTTTGTTTCTGTTATTTTCAAAATATTTGCTCTCGTTTGTTGTTATCAACATATCTTTACCATTATCTGTTTATACCTTGCATAAATTTCATTACCCAATCTTCACCTGGCTGACATCACTTTAAAATCACCTTCTATAAGTACTTTCAGTACTTTGATGTTACATGTGAGAAAGGATTTAACATCTAATAAAGAGTAATTAAACATCTGCTCTACATCTGTATGCATCTTAACCCTTTTCTACATACAGACGCTTTTTGAAGCAATATATCTGTAACTGTAACAAATGACTTTTGAAAACATTGTGGCAAAAGGAGAATTTGCACAATATGAACCTCCATTCATTTATTCTACAGTTATTCAAAGAGATATTAAATATTTTTGCCTGGATATTTTCAAAGTCATGCTTCAATAAAAATTATTGAATGTTGGAAAGGGTTATGCCAGTCATTTCAAAGAGGATATTGAATCATTTTTTCATGTTAATCAGACTACTGCACTTGACACTAGGTAGATAGAGTAAAGAGCCTTCATGACTTGTCCAAATTACATATTCACCTATCCACTGTATGAGGTCAATGTTAACTACGTGTTAACCCTTTCCCCATATACAGACACATTGACCCATCAGTATGAGGTCAATGTTAACTACGTGTTAACCCTTTCCCCATATACAGACACATTGACCCATCAGTATGAGGTCAATGTTAACTACGTGTTAACCCTTTCCCCATATACAGACACATTGACCCATCTGCAGCAGACAAAGGTTGAAAAAATTGTGGCAAAAGGAGAAATTGCTCATAAATAGATTTTCCCTAACTTTGCCTAATTTTTCTTTTCAATTTCAAATCGTCTGCTTTTGGTATGTGGGAAAGAGATAAAATAGCAAAACTACTTCCTTTAGCTTGCGGTGACAGATGAAACAAAATAAAGCGGTAAAAAATGTTAGAATTATTGATCCTCAGCAGGTGACTCAGTTGGATTTACTTTGTGCTGGAGACAGAATAGCTAATGAACTCTTTACTCTGAATGTCCTGGCCTTGTACAATATGACAACCAAGTTTTTCAAAAGTTGTCTGCTGCAATGGCAACAATGCTTACTGTATGAGGGTAAATGGTTAATGAAATGTCATATCACACAAAGAAATTATAGGTATGATTATCCTTTTTCCAAATACAAATATATCGTAAATATCTGTAAATGAAAGTTAATTTGTTAAAAACATTGTGGCAAATGTTTTAAATTTGTCAGCTGCAGACGCGTCAAAATATGTAAGTGGAAAATGCTTAAAAAGTTCTCAATAAGCGGGAGTAGACTGATCTGTTCCAAACTTTGACTCCCTTACTAGTCAACAAAACATTATGTTCTGTGCACTTAACAAGAGGATTCTATTCAGTTCTCATAACAATTATTTGAGGGTGAAATACATTATTTAACAAAATGATAAACATGTATTTCTGTTATCTAGAGCTCTCAATGATTAAATCCATTGTCTCTGTTTGAATACATCAATTTATAAAAGCATCGAAAAGGAATCTTATTAAAAAAAGGTTAATCTGTTATCAAGCTGATATAAAGATTTGGCAACTGCTGCATTAATTAGCAGGATATTTCTCTTTATTCCATTGATATTGCAGTTTTCACAAGCTGTCTGCAATCAAAGCATACAAACAAGACTGTAAGAGAAATATACAGGTTTATTCACCTTTTCTAACCCTTGCTCACATACAACAGATCTGAAAAACAGCAACAATCTTAGAATAGAAGAAAATGCTATTATGGTCAAATTACGCTAAATACATCCGCTGTCATGCTACACCCAAATAGTCCCTAAAAAAAACTTTGTTTACATAGAACGACTGTATACCATCACCAGAATGTATTGAATATATGACATTGAGTTTAAATTCATTGTAAATGTGTATAGGATGCACTGGAAATGATTGATTTTATCACTTTTAGTATTTTGACCTTGTTTGAAAGTGAAAGTAGAGATGCTAAACACCAGTTTTGTCTGGGCCTGATTTGGTCCAAAATGACGGTAACCATTTTCGTCTAGTGAGTTCTTCCTTGCATAATGCATGACCCCCCATTTTCTTTGGAATGTTTTAAAGCTTAGAGGTTACTTTTTTCAATGATATATGGTGTTCTACATGAGAAACGCTTAGAAAGTGTGACAATTGAGGACTGAAACTTGTCGATTTACATGGAAACAAAGAAGGAATTTATTTGGTGTATTGTAATTTTTCCAAACAAAGTTTTCCAGAATCAATTGCCACAGATGCATCAAAATTAATCTGCATCAGAAAAATAGTTAAATTCAGAAAGTTATTTTAACCAACTGATGTGATGTTGTTTCCTTAATTAAACTATAGATAGAAAATGTGAACAATTAGGCAAATAACAGAGGAATCCACCTTGGCCGAAGGGTTAGTGTCAGGGATTTGGATCCAGATGCACAGGGTTTGATCCTCAATCATGGTGGTCAATGTGCAGTGCTCATGGGCAAGGTAAATTTCCCTAGTACTGGTTTATTTACCCAGGGATCAATACATTTTGTAATAAGTAAACTGTCACCATGATATAACGCAAATGTTGAAAACAGCTTAAAACCTCAATATAAAAAAAATAAAGTAACTGTTTTCAAAAGATTAAGAAACTATTGTGTAATTTCTCATTTCTCATTTCTGCTATGTTTTAAACAAACATTCAAAAAAGAGGTCCGTCAAAGTAAGAGTTACACAAGGTGACTCAGTCTATTCACTTTGCAGATTTCAAGCTAATAGTCACAAACTAGCGTCTATTATGCCTTTATCATCAAAACATCTCTGTGTTTCCAAAAATCAATACTATCAATACTTTAATCTGTTTCCAGGCCTTTCACACAAAATCATGAACTGTTTATTTATAAAAGTGATTTTTACATACAGCATCATGAGCAGTGATTGTTACTCTTTTTGCCACAATGTTTTTTCAAAAGTTGTCTGCTGAACCTATGTGAAGAGGCATCAGCATATTGGAAGGACTACATGTTTTTTCAACAAGAATTTGACGATATGAAGCCATCTTTTTTTCACTATTTTTCATATATGACTATATAGATAAAATTTATGCATTGAACTGTTGAAACTGTGATTGCAGTTGAGATTTCAGAAAATTATATTGAAATCACAGCTGAATACTCAATTCTTATCTATACATAGGGAATATTACTTGAAGTAGCTTAACGTACGTTGCTTTGCATTTTACTATTTTGGGAAAATAAATATCATGCAAGACCATATATAGGTCAGGTGATGTCTCATGTGCCAGTATGCAAAATACAAAGCCTTTAACCCTTTCCCTCATACGACAATTCTGCAGCAGACGACTTTGAACATATTTTGTTAAAAAAATAGAAAATTTCTATAATTGAATGGATAACCTATGACTAAAAGTGGCAAAAAGCAATTTCTTCTTTTTCTTCTTGTTTTCAAAAAGCCATCTGCTGCAGAGGCATCAGAAAGCGTCTATATGAGCGAAAGGGTTAATCTACAGCAACATACTTTTCTTTTTATTATCTAACTTTTAAGACAGGAAAAAGGTAAAGCATACAGATTAGAATGTATTCAATAATGAAATGTAACATTTTTGACATAAAATTTATGAATGACTTCAAACTACATTATTGACACATCATATTTCTATGGTGATACATCGTATTTTAAAGACATCACATTACCAGAGCAGGGCTCCGGAAATTTGGAAATCTCAATCGGTCCAATGAAAGTTTTAACCCCCCTGCTCTCGTTATTGAAAATTATGAAATTGGTACACTTTTCAAAAAATATACATGAATTTCATGTTTATTGCAGGTAACCTTGCTTGCATAGATGGTTGCATAACAGTGTCATCTCAGATAACGTCACTGAGAAGTAATTTACAAATTATAGTTTCCAAAATTTGCAGACGAACATACATAACCATGCATGTTTATATTGCTCCTTCGTACTAAAGAAAGTTTGACCTATACTCCAATATAGTACTTAATAGAAAATCATTGGTGATGCACAAAAGATACAAATCTCTTAGTTCATTCTCTGTTTGCATGTTAAACATTGTTTTGTCTACATAAAATTAAACCTTTCACGAAAAAAACTGTCTTTGTTGTTTTGGAATTACCATGACTGATATATTTCTGACATAATTAGAGAAATCCATTTTTTAGGTAAGTACTTTTACCCGTTTAAGTCATTTTTAACCAGTTCCCCAACCCGGTTCTCTTTGTCAACATGATTCAAAATTACCAAGCCAGAGTCATTTGACTTTTTGAACACCGCAAGTAAATTGCGTTGAGCCATTTCAACAATATACCAAAAGAAAAATGGACTTAAACTTCTGCCTTATATATACATGTTGAAAATCTAGAGTAATAAAACATTGAATTGTTATTATCAACTTCAAAAACATTTCCATCAATAATCACCTAATATGTAGCAAAATGGTTTGAAACAGTAGATCATTTGTAACAGTTGAAAATTACAAAGGTCCGAAAGTAAAAGTAACATGTCAATTAGCTGTTCAGTCCGGAGTGGGACAGATTAACAGTTGGTTCAACTGATCAACTTCTTATTAGCAAGCTGCAAACACTTTTGAAGAAGACCTATACCCCATGTATTATCTATCAAACTAGAGGGACCAATAAGATTACACGATTGTCACAGTTTATTGGACCGATTATCTTGTTTACGTCACTGCAAGTGACTCTATCGAAGGGTTTCAGAAACAAAGACGATGTAAACTAACTAGGATTTTATTGTGTTCTCGTTTATAAAGTGACATCAGTGTAGGTATGAGTAAGCTTTATGAAAATATCTGGAACGATTTTTTTTACAATTTGAATGATTGAAATCGGTCCGGTGAGTTAAAAATCAACAAATTTTTGGTTTTTCAAAGGCCAGTACCAGAGCTATTTTGTAGTAAACATATATGTAATTTACAATCCGCCCTGTTATATTTGAGTGTGATAATTTGCATGCATTTGCGCCTGTGAATTTGTATGTATTTGTAAGCGAATGTTTCTATTAAAGACGTTTGCAGGTGTTGTCAAAGCGCATCGTTTATGCCCATACCTAACCGTTCCTTTCTGCTCAATTTTAACAAAACTGAAATGGACAGTACCTAGGTTATTTTACAGTAAAACTACTTCAACTAATCATAAATGCAAATTTTAGGGGTCCGTCTAGCACAGCTTTATTGAAGGTCACAGCTGTACCATTTTAGGAGACTGTCTGGTATGGCTTTATTAAAGGTCACAGCTGTCTCAAAACAACTGAACACATTATTTTTTTCAAAAGATTTTCACATAAAATAGTTGAACAAATTAATGCAGCACTTATGAATTTGTGAATTCAAAATATGTTGGAATGAGTAGGTTAAAGAGGTGTCATAATGTGTTTGAACCATTCATATGATAATATCATTTGACAAAAAAGATATCGCTGAAATTTATTTCCAAGATAAAGATAATAATGCCTGACATACGAACATCAATACTACTAGACCACAGGCCTCCGGAATACCGAAAAAATGCCGGTCTGGACCGATTTCAATCTTAAAACTTGTAAAAAAATATATTTTCATAAATCTCACTAACACCTACACTATATGTCACTTTGTAAACAAGATCACCATTGTCTGTAAACCTTCGAGAGAGTAAAAATTTCACCAGACCAATGGAGATTTCAAAATTTCCAGAGCCCTGCTAGACCACATCCACTTTCTTATAGCTTGAAGTCTATAGATATATAAACCAATACCACTCATGCAATTTATATCTTGTAGATATAGATTTTTTATAAAATATCAACTTCTTTTACTATTATTTCAATAATTTGGTTTGTGTTTGGTATTATCCCATATATATATTTTATCACTGGGACTTGACTATCTGTTTGAGTCGGAATGAAAAAGCTGGTTCAACACAATTCACAGACATGGACGTGTATTTCCATGAATTTGTTGTTGACAGCGTAGAAATATGTTTTTCATTTTCATTTCTGTAATTCCTATACTTAAACAGAAAATTTCTTTAAATTTCCTTCTATGGCTTCAGAGATGTCAAATCAAATCCATTTTCCAATTGATATCCAAACATGTTACCGCATTTTGTTTATTAGTGACAGACTAATTGGGCGGGATGATATGGTAGGAACTAAGCTTGAAACAGATCATTAATTTTTAAAGAATATTCCACAGATATCGAGGTGTTCAGTCATTGAGAGCTACTGTAGAAAGAGATATTTGAAGTAATTCGTTGCCGATATTGTAACAAGACTTTTACAATAGTAACTGATTCTACTGTTGATTATGATGAGTGTCTTTGGAATTTTCCTACAATAGCAATTGGCTCTGACAAGCACCTTGATCAAAAACTAAAATGGTGACCTTTACTTTGGATTCCATATTTGTGTTCTTATACTTCAATGTACCTCTGTTAAAAAGTTAAAAAAAAAATGCGCTGAAACTTATTCCAGAATATGTCTTTCAACTATTCATGAGTTACAATTCAGTGTTCTTGAGACTTACAGGTTTTTTCAATCGTATCATAAAAGCGTTTTCATCTATACATATTATAATATCCAGCTCTTGAAACAGTACTCAATACAGAATTTTTCAAAGGCTGCTTTCCCATAAAGACCTAAGCAAAATGATGGTCACAATTACTTAAATCACTTGGTTGAAACAATCTTGGCTGAAGATTTGTTTCAACTTATTTATTTTACATCGATTGAGAGATAAGCTTTAAGCTTATATTTAATAATCACACTTGATGTCTGCTTCCTATACAAAACAAGTATTTGTGCCGTTTGTGTGGAAAAATCCCAAAGGTAGAACCCGTTCATCACGCAACTTGTTCTCAGGACTTTTGGTAAGAGAGGCCAACGTTCTACCACTGTACAGCTCTCTTCCACAAATTCAAACTTAAGACCCCATTTTCATTTAAAACCCTAGCTCTTTCTGACTGAGTAATTTCTCCTTGTCTTACAATGTTTTAAAATAATATTTGAGCCTTGATTTAAATTAAACTTCCCAGATGTGCAGTCTGATCAGGATCTACACTGATTGCAAATGCCACAAGGATGGTAACTTACGATCCTAAAAGTCTAACAAGAAAATTTTACAATTGCACTTTGTTATGTCCATATATTTAATGATAAATACTAAAATTAACAAAATACTTTGCTTAATTATGCATATCTTCTATCTTGGTAGTTCCTATTTTGCACACCTACTGGTTTATTATGGATTTTAGTATTTTTGTTATGCAATTAACAAATAAACATGTCATATCAAAATCAAACTAGAACTATCACTGAATGTGATTAAACGTTGCCCTGATAGGAGAGGTAGTGGAATATTAAGAAACCCCACCTTAAATTCAAACTTGTAGTTTTAAAGATAATCTCCGGACAAGAAAAAAAGTAAGAAAGGGCGATGAAAATTATTCTACGAACAAGAAAATAGAACAAAGGGCAATAAATCAGTAATTAGCTAAAATTGAGTTATGATTCTTGTTCACTGCACTTCCTCTCAATTTGTTGTATCATAGTATTAAGTTTTATTGAATTCCATCCATAAGTTTTGAAATTATTCTACGCTCAACAAAAAGTAACAAAGAGCAATAACTCTGTAATTATGTAAATTACAGTTATGGTTCTTGTACACTGCACTTCCCCTCATAGTGCTCTACCATTGTCTGCAGTTTTATTAGATTCCATCTATTAGTTATTAAGTAATTCTCCGGACAAGAAAAAGTAACAAAGGGCAATAACTCTGTATTTAGGTAAAATAGAGTTATGGTTGCTGTACACCGCGCTTCCTCTCAATGTGTTGTATCATCGTTTGAAGTTTTATTAAATTTCAACAATTAGTTTTAAAGTTATGCTACGGACAAGACTCAACATGGCTTGAAGGAATCTGATAGAGGGTCATCCAAGGAACATTTCTACAAAATTATTTGAAAATCTACCTGACACTTTCGGAGGAGAATTTTTTTTAAGTTTTCACTATAGCCATATAAGGCAAAATAGCCCTGCCCCCCTGGCGGCCATGTTTTCCGACCAATCAACATGGCTTGAAGGTATCTGATAAAGAAAAAGTAACAAAGGGCAATTACTCTGTAATTAAGTAAACAAGCAAATTCAGAGAATCATGGTCCCCCGCCAGGGTCAAGGTCACAAAAATTGGTATTGATGGAAAGGGGTTGTCACAAGGAATACACATGTGAAATATGAAAGCAGTACCTATTATGGTTCAGAAGTAAGGGCCATAACTCCGTGAAAAATCATCCAACCGGAACACAAACATTATATGCGCATCTACACTTGGTGGTGATCCTTCCTATGAAGTTTCATAAAATTCCAAAAAGCGGTTGCAGAGAAATAGCCCGGAAATGAATTTAGTCATACATAGCCTGATGGTGGAGTAAAGGGCCATAACTCTGTGAAAAATAATCCAACCGGAACGCAAACACGATATGCGCATCTACACTTGGTGGTGATCCTTCCTATAAAGTTTCATCAAATTCCAAAAAGCGGTTGCAGAGAGATAGCCCGGAAATGAATTAAGTCATACATAGCCGGATGGTGGGGTAAAACTCCGTGAAAAATCATCCAACCGGAACGCAAACACGATATGCGCATCTACACTTGGTGGTGATCCTTCCTATAAAGTTTCATAAAATTCCAAAAAGCGGTTGCAGAGAAATAGCCCGGAAATGAATTTAGTCATACATAGCCTGATGGTGGAGTAAAGGGCCATAACTCCGTGAAAAATAATCCAACCGGAACGCAAACACGATATGCGCATCTACACTTGGTGGTGATCCTTCCTATGAAGTTTCATAAAATTCCAAAAAGCGGTTGCAGAGAAATAGCCCGGAAATGAATTTAGTCATACATAGCCTGATGGTGGAGTAAAGGGCCATAACTCCGTGAAAAATAATCCAACCGGAACGCAAACACGATATGCGCATCTACACTTGGTGGTGATCCTTCCTATGAAGTTTCATAAAATTCCAAAAAGCGGTTGCAGAGAAATAGCCCGGAAATGAATTTAGTCATACATAGCCTGATGGTGGGGTAAAGGGCCATAACTCCGTGCAAAATAATTCAACCGGAACGCAAACACGATATGCGCATCTACACTTGGTGGTGATCCTTCCTATGAAGTTTCATCAAATTCCAAAAAGCGGTTGCAGAGAAATAGCCCGGAAATGAATTTAGTCATACATAGGGGTAAAGGGCCATAACTCCGTGAAAAATAATCCAACCGGAACGCAAACACGATATGCGCATCTACACTTGGTGGTGATCCTTCCTATGAAATTTCATCAAATTCGAAAAAGCGGTTGCAGAGAAATAGCCCGGAAACGAAAGTGTGACAGCGTGACGGACTGACGGACTGACGGACTGACGAATGAGAAATAATAGTCCCCGCGCTTTCCCGAAAGCGGGGGACAATAAGAGTTATGGTTCTTGTTCTCTGCACTTCCTCTCATTGTGCTCTACCATTGTATGAAGTATTTTTAGATTCCATCTATTAGTTATTTAGTAAGTCCTTACTTAGTTCGCTCAAAACAAAACAACAACACTACTCTATGTTGTGCGTACAGGGAGACGCGTGTATTGGCAGTCGACACACAAATATACATATATACAACATATTTTTGTAATAAAAGCATAATAGCAATGTAAAAGAAATACATGTATGTACCGGTACTCAGACATCAGTTACTGTGTATGGCCAACTCGCCCTGGAACAACCAGAGATAAAACTATTAGTAAAAACTCTGGAAACCTGTGTGAACTTGTCAAATGTCATGCCATGAAATGTTGAACCCCATTTGCAGTATTATTCCTTATTTAATAATGTATGAGTATACTCATATGTATTGAACTTTAAGTTCTCTCTATGAATAACTTATTAAACATAACTGAAATATGATTAGTCTAATAATGATTTCCAAACAGAAATAAAAACATTATTCCTTCCAAAATAATATATAACCTGTGATATTATTTCCATTTCGAATATCTTACATGTGATATAACCAAAAAATATCGAATTTTGAATTTTAAAGATGCGACTGCCTCTGTCGATTGTCTTGCTAGAAGTGAGTTCTCGAAACGCCCAAGCTATAAATAGCTATCGCACATACATCTCGTGCGTATACAAAAAACGGTTTTGTAGCTTCTCTCCGTGAGGACAAAGGTACTCGGCTATACGTTGTACCGTCGAGTACCAGCAATTCTCTGGACAAGAAAAAGTAACAAAGGGCAATAACTCAGTAATTAGGTTAAGTCGAGTTATGGTTCCTGTACACCAAATTTTTCTGTCAATGTGTTGTATCATTGTATGAAGTTTTATTAAATTCCAACAATTAGTTTTAAAGTTATGCTCCGGACATGACTCTACGAACAAGAAAAAGTAACAAAAAGCAGTAACTCTGTAATTATGTAAATTAGAGTTATGGTTCTTGTACACTGCACTTCCTCTCATTATGCTCTACCATTGTATGCAGTTTTATTAGATTCCATCAATTAGTTATTAAGTAATTCTCCGGACAAGAAAAAATAACAAAGCGCAATAACTCTGTATTTAGGTAAAATAGAGTTATGGTTCCTGTACATCACACTTCCTCTCAATGTGTTGTATCATCGTATGCAGTTTTATTAAATTCCAACAATTAGTTTTAAAGTTATGCTCCAGACAAGGAAAATCGCAACGGACCAACCGACCGACCGACCAACCACAGAGTGACTCCTATATACCCTCCTTTAAACTTAGTTTATCGGGGGGTATAATGAAGATCTCTGCCTAACAATGAGAAATAAATTGAGAGTCTAATTCTAATATCAAAGCAGAAATAAATTCCTGTGTATTCTACATTTTCTATGGCTTGATGTAACTAAAATATTGTTAAAAGCAACGCAAAACATCAACTAATAATTTTCTAATGGGGTTTCACAAAGCATGGGCAAAAAATAAAATGCAATGCTTTTGAATTTATTTAAAATCCCAACATAGCTTCAGTAACTGTTTGGTTGAGTAATAGTGGGTAATTAAGTCAAAGTAGGCCACTTGACCTACCCGACCACCCTGACCTCACACCACTCAAAACAAGAGCTGTCGGAGGACAGCGTGCTAAACTTTTTTGTGCTTGCCCATAAAACACAACTTTTTTGGGTGATAGAGAAAACATAACCAAGTACTTTATTATATTATTTATAAGCAAAGTACTTTATAAGTCGAAAAAGAGTCATAATTCTTACAAAAACATTTACTGAATTATGCATTCTTGGCTGTTTGTGGAGGTAATGATGGTAAAAAGATTTTAAAAGAGTTAGTGATGGTGAATAAGTGTTATAAGTTTTGAAGCCATATCTGTAATGGTTTTGAAAATAAGTATATTGGTACAAAAAACTTAACCAAAATTCTAAGTCGAATGGGCCATATTTCTTACAAAAATAAGAGTTGTGTACTCTTGTCTGTTGATAGAAGTGATGATAGTGAATAATTGTTGTAAGTTTCAAAGCAATATCAGGGCCATAATCCAGTCATGCATAGGAGGATCTGGCTGGTTTTCGAAAGGAACCGAGCTCTTATGGATATCTAACTACTGTATAAGTTTGGTTGAGATACAATAAAAAAAGAAGACTGTATCATGTTAACAAGCTCTTTTATAGCAATTTTGACAATTTCAAGGGCCATAATCCAGTCATGCATGGGCGGATCTGGCTGGTTTTCGAAAGGAACCGAGCTCTCATGGATATCTAACTACTGTATAAGTTTAGTTGAGATACAATCAAAAGTGAAGACTGTATCGTGTTAACAAATCGCCACGACATAAGCCCTTCTGGCCTTTGGCCAGTAGAGATAAAAATGAATTGGTACAAAAAATTTAACCAAAGTTCTAAGTAAAAAAAGGGCCATAATTCTTACAAAAACCTTGACAGAGTTATGTACTCTTGTCTGTTGATGGAGGTAAGATGGTGAATTAGTGTTGTAGTTTTCAAAGCAACATCTGTAATGGTTTGACAAAAAAGGGAATTGGTACAAAAACCTTAACCGAGGTGTGACATCAACACCAATGCAGATGCAGATGCCAGCACTGACGCCGTGGCAAGTAGTTTAGCTAGCCTTTTCTTCGAAAAGTTGAGCTAAAACGGTTGTATCTAGTATATGTTTATGTGTCTTTTGGTTACTGTAATAATTAACTAATCAGGGTTTCCACTGGACCATATATTTTTTTGGCAACATTAAACCACAATTTTGTTACTCAAGGGGGAGGGTTCGGGCGGGGGTGAGCCCCCTTCTGTGGGACATTTGTTTTTGTTCAGCTGTATTGATATACACTATTTTAAGCATACCTTGCACTTTCAATGTGTGTTCTGTCATTGACTAAATGTTGTGATATGGTGTATCAATACAGCTAAAAAAAAATATTATTTCATCATGGTTCACCAATACATAAAATGTCATAAAATTATTATAATTTTACTAAATAAAAAAATAAACAAAACCCTAAAACATGTTTCATTCTTTTATTATTATTATTTTATCATGGTTCTCATTCTTTTTTGTCCAATCTGTTTCTAACTTTAATGATTTTACCAGAGACATATAAAATGTGTTTATATGTCTCTGATTTTACCAATCTAAATGCTTCTAAATCCATTTGATATTGTATCAGACTAGTATGGTCAATGAAAACACATGAAACGGTTTATTAATAACCACAGATCCTCCTACTTGTTATGTTTTTCCATTTACAATGGGCTAATGCAAATTCAAAAGATTTCTGGTCACCACCATCAATATGAAGATTCATAAAAAAAAAATTCAGTGTTATTACTCAAACAAATTCACTTTCAAGCATGTATTTTAGGCCGTATGCGAGATTGCGCGCAAGAAAATTCCGCAGACCAAAAGCATATAAAAAGTGTTAAAATGTGTTGTTTGAAGTTATCTTCATTTATTTTTATTTTAAAAGCCGGGCGTAAAATGTTTTCCTAACCAATCGGCGAGAAATTGTACCCCACCCACCCAAATATTTGACGCTTAGCGACTTATAAATAACGCCGTCAAACTTCTCAATACTAATTTTTCATTTCAAGCTTGATAATTTCAATTAACATCTTGATAACACACAGATATATGATCAAAGATTGACAAAGACGATGTTTTTGTGTACACGATTCCAATAGGAAATTTATTTTGTAATAAATAAAAGCACTACCTAGATGATTTTTTTGCCTACTTAATTAGTTTTGATTAACATATTATTAATAAAATCAAAGACGCAAACAGTAAACAATCATCAGCGTGTGTCGTTGTTTCGATCAATTATTAAACATCAAAGTACTACCGATACGAGTAGGTGATAAAAGATACGCTGTTTACCCCAATATTATCACCTTGGTGTGTGACACGACTCATTGTGTAATGTGTTTTCGGCTTTGTGTTATGCAGATTTACGGCCAGATCGAGAAGTTTAGTAAAGGGAATTTCGTGTATAAAAAGCAACAGTTTACGGCGAATCATTTTTCAGCCATTATTTATTTTTTTTCGCCATTGGCGTGTTTGGCGAATTACAGCGGAAACCCTGACTAATTGATAGGTTGATTGATAAGTGGTGCAGGTAAGTCATAATAGGTGAATTAACCCTAAACCTGCTTATTTTAATGTATAAATTAATTACATTACATTAATTTCAGGTGTCTTTTGTTTTTTCCATGGAGTACATTTTTATGCCTAAAATGGTCAGTTTTAAATTATTTCAGTTCGCAAAGACAGAAGAACGCACCAGGGACACTATATTACAGGGATATGAAACGCATCGATAAGTTCCGTTATCTTCGCCTCGCTATAAGAAAAGCGGACATTAGCCCCTCTGGTCATTATCCACTTCGTAAATTCTTTTTCGATGTGCTGTTTTATTAAAAATCAATAGTTTAAATAGGAATAACCAAGAATGTAAGTACATTACATAATTTTGATCTTTATTTCTTACATTTACATTAATTTTGAGCTTGTATTTAAACAAAAAATGATAGTTATTGCAATCAGTTTCTGAAGTCGATTTTTTTCACAAAATTGTGGTCAAAAAAGTCAAAACGAAGAATACAGGCTCTACATAGGACCGTTTTTGTTCTATATTGCCGTTATAAACACATTTAAATGTTATATTATAAATGTTGAATGATCAATCTTTGTTTTAACCATTTGATTATACCTGATGGTTGCCGAGAATTTTCTAGAATTGTTTGTGAAAATCTGTGAAAAAATGCGATGAATTTTAAAAAAGATCACGGCCATTTGCCAAATGACAAATCGGGGCTATGCAAAACATAATTTTCTGTTCAATGTTGCCTTTATAAATACATTTAAACGTCAGATTATAAATGTTAAATGATCAATCTTGGTTTAAATTAGTTTTACAAACATGTTGTATGCAAGGAAGAATCTAATATTGTTGGAGAAAAAATGACAAAAAATGCGATGAAATTTAACAAAATTGTGGTCAAAAAAGTCAAAACGAAGAATACAGGCTCTACATAGGACCGTTTTTTGTTCTATATTGCCGTTATAAACACATTTAAATGTTATATTATAAATGTTGAATGATTAATCTTTGTTTTAATCATTTGATTATACCTGATGGTTGCCGAGAATTTTCTAGAATTGTTTGTGAAAATCTGTGAAAAATTGCGATGAATTTTAAAAAAGATCACGGAAATTAGCCAAATGACGAATAGGGGCTATGCAAAACATCATTTTCTGTTCAATGTTGCCTTTATAAATACATTTAAATGTCAGATTATAAATGTTAAATGATCAATCTTGGTTTAAAGTAGTTTTACAAACATGTTGTATGCAAGGAAGAATCTAATATTGTTGGAGAAAAAATGAGATGAAATTTAACAAAGTTTTGGTAAAAAAAGTCAAAAAGAGGAATACATGCTCTACATAGGACCGTTTTTTGTTCTATATTGCCGTTATAAACACATTTAAATGTCTGATTATAAATGTTGAATGATTAATCTTTGTTTTAATCATTTGATTATACCTGATGGTTGCCGAGAATTATCTAGAATTCTTTGTGAAAATCTGTGAAAAAGTGCAATGAATTTTAAAAAAGATCACGGCAATTTGCCAAATGACGAATCAGGGCTATGCAAAACATCATTTTCTGTTCAATGTTGCCTTTATAAATACATTTAAACGTCAGATTATAAATGTTAAATTGTCCCAAACAATAAAATATATGCAATTCTAAAGAGGTCTACCATATCACAGTTACCAGAAGTCAGGGTGACTTATGTTATGTAACATTATGCAATCATTTCCGGCCTTGTCACATGTGTGTTGGTAACACACTAATTAATTGGTTTTATAACCCCTTTATTGTGCATACATGTAGGGACTTAGGCTAATTGGCAATTAAAGTCTTCTTCTATAACCCTTCTCAACATTCTTAAAATCTGCAGCAGACAAAATCGAAATCATCCTCAGCAATACATTTTGCAAATATATCTATCTATAAGATTGTAAATGTAATTATGATTAAAATAAAAGGCAAAAAATGTTTTTAAAAGGAAAAAATGCTCATGAATCATAAATTCTTAAAATGGCAAATGGTTATTTACTTCGCTTGGTACTTTTTAAAGAATTTCCATGATTTATGTCGGAGAATCGTGGCTGATATAGCTGAAATAATAATGCAAAGGAGTCTATATTGTGTGTCCCTGGTACCTGAAAGCGAGAGAGAATAAACGAAAACAGTCGTATTTACGCGCAAGAAACCGTTATCTTACGCAAGTTAAGGCCGTTATCTACCGGAATGGGTAAAACAAAATGGCCGACACCTGTACGAAGCAAGGCGAACATATTACTGATAAGGCTGATGTAACCGCACGCGTTTCATATCCCTGTAATATAGTGTCCCTGAACGCACTTACATAATTAATAATTATATCCCGAAGATGGAATGGTGTCTAAAAAAGTATTGCTGATACAAATCTAACTCGCATTCATTTTAAAAGAATTCCTCTTACGATTATCACGTCTTTAAATTCTCACGACCAAAGTATGAGAATTGTATGATCTTACAAAATTGTTAAGATTCTCATGCTACACGGGTAACGATAGCTTCGCCCAAGCATCGCCTACTCATTTTTTACGGCAGCTCATATCTGTTTAGACCAGGGGCGACAAATTCTAATCGACTTTCACTGTAACGAATAACAAGAGGCTCATGAGGGCCTATGCTCTACTGGGATGGTTCTTTGGTCATTTTCAATCCAGAGCATGTATGTATGGTGAAGATCGGATAGTAAATGGAGGCTCTATTGTGTTCACAAGCTGTTTTATAGCAATTTTGACAACTTCAAGGGCCATAATCCAGTCATGCAAGGGCACACCTGGCTGGTTTTCAAAAGGAACCGAGCTCTCATCAATATTCAACTACGATCAGATAGTTAATGGAGCCTCCATTGTGTTCACAAGCTCTATCATAGCAATTTTGGCAAATTCAAGGGCCATAATCCAGCCTTGCATGGGCGGATCTAGCTGGTTTGCAAAAAGAATGAAGCTCTCATCAATATTTAACTACTATCTAAGTTTGGTGAAGATCGAATAGTAAATGGAGGCTCTATTGTGTTCACAAGCTGTATTATAGCAATTTTGACAATTTCAAGGGCCATAATCCAGTCTTGCATGGGTAGATCTTGCTTGTTAGCGAAAGGAACCGAGCTCTCATGGATATCTAACTACTGCATAATTTTGATGGAGATACAATCAAAACTGATCACGTTCACAAGCTGTATTATAGCAATTTTGACAACTTCAAGGGCCATAATCCAGTCATGCAAAGGCACATCCGGCTGGTTTTCGAAAGGAACCAAGCTCTCATCAATATTTAACTACTATCTAATTTTGGTTAATATCAGATAGTAAATGGAGCCTCTATTGTGTTCACAAGCTCTATTATAGCAATTTTGACAATTTCAAGGTCCATAATCCATTCTTGCATGGGCGGATCCGACTGGTTTGCGAAAGGAACCGAGCTCTCATGGATATCTAACTACTGTATAAGTTTGATCAAAATCAAAACTGAAGACTATCGCATTCACAAGCAATTCTAAGTCCCAAAATACTTTTTTATTTTCAATTCTGTAATTCATATATATAAAAGCACATTTGAAAGCTTAGTATACTGTAGAAAGTGATATTTGATGTTATTCATTGCCAATATTGTAATAAGACTTAAACAATAGGGACTGATTCAAGGCTAGATTTCAATGAGTGTCTTAGGTATTCGCCTATGATAGCAATTCGCTCTTATGAGCCCCTTGCTAAAAATAGATTTAACTTGGCTGTGAAGTGAATGCATTTGCAGAATACATGTATTTAATGAACTTAGCCCTTTCCCGTTTGCAGACACATTCTGAGTGGAAAAGGGAAAACTTGCTCATAATGAGCATTATTCTTTGCACAGTGTTTAGAATATGTACACAAATGTTTGTGTTTTTGTCTAGAAATGATTAAAGTTGTTTGCTGCAAATTTGTTCCATGTGGTAAAAGATCAGAAAGCTGGTTATTCCTTTCCCTGGAACAGATGATATTTGAAGTGTTTTAAGCAGAAAACCTCTGAAAACATTATGGGAAAATTAACAATTGATTTATTGTATCTATGTATGTAGGAATAGGTAAAGGCCAATAATCTACTGACCTAATGATGTGTGCACCAAAATACAATTATTTAAAAGGGGATATGATATTTTGACTTGAAGATAACAAAACTTTATTGTATTAAGCCATTCCCCACAACAGCGGACTTTTGAAAAAGTTACAGTGAATGAATGACTTTTGAAAACTTTCTACTTCTTTCCCCTAAACCCCTTTATTTCATTTTAGATGTGTCATAACTTAGTGTTTTTACACAAACGCAATTGTAATATGTTCAAGACATTTAAATTTATTTTTTTTCCTAAAAATAACTCCTCCCATGTCATTTCCGAAAAGCTATTAAAAATATAAGTCGCGGGTTTCTGCCCGGCGACTAATTATTGTATAGAGTTGGAAACATTGTGGCAAAAGGCTAAATTGCTCATTATGAGAAATTTATCGTTTGTCTCCATGTTTTTAGAAGTGTCAGAAAGTGTCTGTTTACTTGAAAGGGTTTAAAGGCCTTACCACATACAAAAAACAAGAGGGCCAAGATGGCCCTAAATCGATCACCTAATTGATAGTAAATTAGTAGCAAATATTTAACTGCAAATATCTGGGAAAATTTTATCAGGGAGTGCAAATGAAACTGCAAAGGAGTGGACACTTCTCAAGAAACAGCTTATCAGTAAAGGCCATTTATATCTTGAAATCTAACAAGAACTTTAATAAGAATGGAATTATAAAGTTTTTGTCATTTTGCACCTTTCCTGATGCCGCCTTGCTGCCCTGTTTTTCAACAAAATCAATATGGCTTCAACAGTTCATTTAGAGGGTCACTTAAGGAACATTTCTACCAAATTATCTTGCAATCGCACAAGTAGATTATGGAGGAAAAGGATTTTAAAATTTGGGTATTTTTCTCACTTTCTGATGCCGCAGCAACCAAAGTTATCAATGGAATTTAAATCTTTGAACAATTTTGAAAGAGGACCACCAAAGGAACATTCTTGTGATGTTTTGTGGAAATTGGTCTATTGGAATGGTAGGAGTTGGTTGTCATTTGTAGCTAAAAGTTCAATTTACCCTTTTTGTGATGACGCCTGGTTGATATGATTGTGTAACCAATCAAAACGGCTTAAACAAATTAAATAGAGGATCATTACAGTAAGATTCGTATTATATTTTCTTAAAATCAGACAAGCACTTTCATAAAAATGGAATTTTCAAATTTTGTCATTTTGCCCCTTTTCTGATGCCGCCTGACTGCCATGTTTTTCGACCAATCAGTATGGCTTGAACAATTTTTATAGAGGGTCACCCAAGGAACCTTTCTACCAAATTATATTTGAATCTGACAGGCAGATTCGGAGGAGAAGATTTTTAAAGTTTGGACATTTTGTCCCCTTTCTGATGCCGCAGCAACCAAAGTTCTCATTGGAATTTTAATCTTTGAACAATTTTGAAAGAGGACCACCAAAGGAACATTCCTGTGATGTTTTGTGGAAATGGGTCTATTGGAATGGTAGGAGTTGGTTCTCATTTGTAGCTAAAAGTTCAATTTACCCCTTTTGTGATGACGCCTGGTTGCTATGATTGTGTAACCAATCAAAACGGCTTAATCAAATTAAATAGAGGATCATTACAGTAAGATTCATATTATATTTTCTTAAAATCAGACAAGCACTTTCATAAAAATGGAATTTTCAAATTTTGTCATTTTGCCCCTTTTTTGATGCAACCTGACTGCCATGTTTTCGCCCAATCAGTATGGCTTGAACAATTTTTATAGAGGGTCACCCAAGGAACATTTCTACCAAATTATATTTGAATCTGACAGGCAGATTCGGAGGAGAAGATTTTTAAAGTTTGGACATTTTGTCCCCTTTCTGATGCCACAGCAACCAAAGTTCTCATTGGAATTTTAATCTTTGAACAATTTTGAAAGAGGACCACCAAAGGAACATTCCTGTGATGTTTTGTGGAAATGGGTATATTGGAATGGTAGGAGTTGGTTCTCATTTGTAGCTAAAAGTTCAATTTACCCCTTTTGTGATGACGCCTGGTTTCTATGATTGTGTAACCAATCAAAACGGCTTAAACAAATTAAATAGAGGATCATTACAGTAAGATTCGTATTATATTTTCTTAAAATCAGACAAGCACTTTCATAAAAATGGAATTTTCAAATTTTGTCAATTTGCCCCTTTTTTGATGCCGCCTGACTGCCATGTTTTTCGCCCAATCAGTATGGCTTGAACAATTTTTATAGAGGGTCACCCAAGGAACATTTCTACCAAATTATATTTGAATCTGACAGGCAGATTCGGAGGAGAAGATTTTTAAAGTTTGGACATTTTGTCCCCTTTCTGATGCCGCAGCAACCAAAGTTCTCAATGGAATTTAAATCTTTGAACAATTTTGAAAGAGGCCAACCAGAGGAACAGTCCTGTGATGTTTCACGGAAATTGTCCTTGGAGTTTGGGAGGAGATGATGTTTAAAGCTAAAAGTTAACACCGGACGGACGACGGACAACGGACAAAAAGTGATCAGAATAGCTCACCTTGAGCCTTTGGCTCAGGTGATCTAAAAATGCAGCAGACGACTTTGGCAATATCTAGTCAAAAATAAAAGAAAATACAAACAAATGTGATTGTACTGAAAAGAAATTTTGTACAACTTATCTTTATGTCACAATGTTTTCAAAAGTTGTCTGCAGCAGATGTACCAAAATGTGTCTGCAAGTGGGAAAGGGTATATGCAGCAGGCAAAATAGGCTTTCCTCACCTTACTTTAATGAAACTATGTCAAGGTTAATTAATATCCCAAACACATCAAATTTGCAGCAGACAACTTTAAAAACATTCGAGCGGAAATACAGTAAAACCTCTATAATTGAAATATATTAATGAATAATCTTAAAGTTGATAATATTATAAGCAATTTTCCTCTTTTGCCACAATGTTTTATGAAGTTGTCGCCTCAGCTGAAGAGACATCAAAATACGTCTGTATCATGAGGTATAGGGCTTAGTACATGTATGAATTCACTTACACACAGCCACTGTAACCAATGGCAAAGAATACATGTGGATTAGTAACTTGATCATTACTTTTAATATTTCCATTTTAATGTTCCTGTCAGCTTAACCCTTTCCCTCATATAGACGCTTTCTGACGCCTCTGCAGCAGACAGCTTTTTGAAAACATAGTGACAAAAGAAGAAATTGCACAACACGTGCAATTTCTCCTTTTGCCACAATGTTTTCCTCTTTTTGTCATAGGTTATCCATTCAATTATGGAGATTTTCTATTTTTTGACAAAATACGTTCAGTCGTCTGCTGCAGAATTGCCGTATGAGGGAAAGGGTTAAGTAGTGTTTAGGGTTAGTTTAACCCTTTCCCTCATATAGACGCTTTCTGATGCCTCTGCAGCAGACGGCTTTTTGAAAACAGTGACAAAAGAAGAAATTGCTCAAAACAAGCAATTTCTCCTTTTGACACAATATTTTCCACTTTTAGTCAAAGGTTATCCATTTAATTATAGAGATTTTCTATGTTTTGATAAAACATGTTCAAAGTCGTCTGCTGCAGAATTGTCGTATGAGGGAAAGGGTTAAGATTGAAAGAACAGATGTTGTATTTAAACTTGTATGACCTGGAGTGACTGAATCAGTTTACAAGGTTTACAACTCTTTTCCTTGGATGTTCTCAATCTTCAATGTAATCATGTCTGGTAACAAGCTATTAGTCAGTTTGTCACTCAGTCTGGAGATAGTATATCATAAATATTACTCAAACATGAACATTTTAGGAAATAAAGGACTTAAAAATAAGCCATAAACAAAAACAAGAGGGCCATGATGGCCCTGGATCGCTCACCTTAATTATACAATGTACTGCAATGCAAAACACATCAAGACAATTATTCTGAATGCAACCTCCACAGTGTTAACAATATTTTCCTTCGTTTGGCCTAGTGATCTATATTTTTTTACCTGATATGACCCATATTCCAACATGGACTAGATATCATCAAGACAACATTCTGACAAAGTTTCAACTTGCTCAAAGTAAAAATTCGGCCTCCGGAGTTTGAACAATATTTTCCTTTATTGACCTAGTTTCTGATCGAATATGACCCATATTCGAACTTGACCTAGATATAATTCAGACAAACATTCTGACCAAATTTCAAGCTGCTGAAGCAAAAAATGCGGCATCCAAAGTGTTCACAAGATTTTCCTTCAATTTGATCTAGTGACCTAGTTTTTGAACCAGCATGACCCATATTCGAACTTGGCCTACATATCATCAAGAAAAACATTCTGATAAAGTTTTATAATGCTGAAATTCAAAATGCAGTATCCAGAGTGTTAGCAAGCTTACCCTTCAATTTGGCCTAGTGACCTAGTTTTTAACCCGGCATGACCCATATCCGAACTTGGCCTAGATATCATTTAGACAAACATTCTGACCAAATTTCAAGCCGCTGAAGCAAAACATGCGGCTTCTACAGTTAACAAGATTTTCCCTCGTTTGGCCTAGTGACCTAGTTTCTGATCCAATATGACCCATATTTGAACTTGAACTAGATATCTTTAAGACAAACATTCTGACAAAATTTCAAGCTGCTGAAGCAAATAATGCGGCATCCAAAGTGTTCACAAGACTTTCCTTCAATTTGATCTAGTGACCTAGTTTTTGACCCCACATGACCCATATTCAAACTTGGCCTAGATATCATTCAGCTAAACATTCTGAACAAATTTCAAGCCGCTGAAGCAAAACATGCGGCTTCTACAGAGTTAACAAGATTTTCCCTCAATTTGACCTAGTTTCTGACCCAATATGACCCATATTTGAACTTGACCTAGATATCTTTAAGACAAACATTCTGACCAAATTTCAAGCTGCTGAAGCAAAAAATGTGGCATCAAAAGTGTTAACAAGATTTTCCTTCAATTTGACCTAGTGACCTAGTTTTTGACCCGGCATAACCCATATTCGAACTTGACCTAAATATTTTTAAGACAAACATTTTGACAAAATTTCAAACTGCTGAAGCAAAAATTGCGGCCTCTGGAGTGTTAACGAGATTTACCTTCAATTTGACCTAGTGACCTACTTTTTGACCTGACGTGACCCATGTTCGAACTTGACCTACATATCATCAAGACAAACATTCTGATACAGTTTCAACATGCTCAAGTTGAAAATGTGGCCTCCAGAGTGTTAACAAGATTTCCCTTCAATTCGACCTAGTGACCTAGTTTTTGACCTCATATGGCCTGGTTTCGAACTTGTCCAAGATTTTATGGAGATGAACGTTCTGATAAACTTTCATGAAGATTGGATGCAAAATGTAGCCTGTAGAGTGTTAACAAGCTCAAATGTTGACGACGCACGACAGACGCCGGACGGACGCCGGACAAAATGTGATCACAATAGCTCACCTTGCACTTCGTGCATAGGTGAGCTAAAAAATTGATTGTATCTATGACCCAAAAATATTCTAACAAAGTTTAACTAGGGGACAAAACAACAGTAAAAGCTAGGACCTGGTTTTCTGTCACAAATTTCATGAGTAAAGGGTCAGCCCTTTCCCACATGCAGACACATTCTGGCTTATTTGCAGCACACAACTTCTGGAAGCATTGTGGCGAAAGGAGAAACTGCTCAATAACTTGACAGTCATATATTATATAGAAAATTTCAACACTTATTCCTAGGTGTTTTTAATTTTTCTGCTGCAGATTTTTTGTATGTAGGAAAGAACGAAAGTTTCCTCATGTACTTATCACTATAAAAAGATACTGTATGGCCAGCACAACTAGGTGATAAACTGGAAAATCAATCAACTGGAAAAACTCGGCATACTCTATTCATGTAAAAAAGGTTTGGGGGATTGTGAACAAGATTTATAATGCTCTCCAATTCAAATATTATATTTCAAAATATTATGACATTTAAACCTTTTTAACAATTCTAGATATCAAACAAGCTCACAATGTTAGCATTCCTGTTTCAAAAGTATACTTCAGGAAGTATACTGCACTTGAACTTAAATTCGACTGCACTTAAATTTCTGTGGTATTTTTTTAAAATTAAAATAAAGACAAAGCGGTCGAAAAATTGATAATTAAAGAGTATTAATGATATAAAGTGTTTTACTGACTTTCCTCCCTTTGGAAGACCTACTATACCAAGTTTATACTTCAGATATTTTTAAAGAAACATTTTAAAAGCGGATGACTCTATAAATAGAAAATGGGGGAAAATGTTGAATTGAAAGTATGTGAATTATACATATATATGACTGTATACTTACATGCAAATAAATCCAATAGAAACTATTATCATCCAATGAATTTGGAAACACAAACCTCCACTGTAAGTCTACCTACAAAATAAATGAAATAACATTACTACCATATCCAACCATTGTTAACCATTTCCCACATCATGGCATGCAGACAAACTTTTGAAAACGTTGTGGTAAATGCCATTAAGTTATCATCTTTTAAAAAAAAAATCAGTCATAGACATGTTCCATAGGGTTCCAAAGTTATTTGCCTCAGATTCATTCTAGGTGGGAAAAAGTTAAAACCTGCATTAATCTTACAGTCATGTATTGTTTAACCCTTTCACACATACAACAAATGTGCAACAGACAACTGTGAAAATATCTAGGTAAAAAAATACAGAGAATCTCTATAAATGAAAAAATAGAATTGAAAACATTTTGCCACGATGTTTTAAAGAGTCTGCTGAAGAGGTGATCAAATGTGTTGACAAGTGGGAAAGGGTTAATAAATCTGAGGTAATTTTTCAAAAAACATCTTTCACATCACAACTTAGCCTGTGTTACAAGTACTCATTACAGTACATGAAATGCATCAGTGAAAGTACTATTGAGTAACCACAACATCGGCTTTGGTGAACATCCAATCCAGTTCACAGACTCCCTCACCTCCAGTTACAATTAGAATAAACTGCAATCAGTCTCTTTCCGCCCACACTGCCTTTACTACAAGATTGCCAATATCCACTTAAATACACATGCAGCCTTACTGATCCATGTAATAACTATGAACTTAATCTTGTATTTTAAAGATGTATGCTTTTAATATATCTGTGGAGGAATTGTAATATCTTTAAAATTGGAAGCATACTTTTGACAGTGTTGAAAACATTGTGGAAAAAAGGAATAATTGCTAATTTTGAGCAATTTCTCCCTTTCCCACAATGTTTTCAATAAGTGTCTACTATATAGGCTTTAAATGTCATCTGTATGTGGGAAAGGGTTAACCTACCTGCTGGGGGGAGACAATTTATTAGATCATCTAACACTACAGAACCTTGTATTAATTGAAATTAACACAAGACAGAGTGTATTGCTCTTTTACCCACAATATCTCTCTTATCAAAAATCTAAACTGTTATGCTGTGGATACTTTAACCCTTTCCCACATATAACAAATTACCATCAGATGACTTCAAAAACATTTAGTTTAACAGATGGTATGGGGGGGACTTTCTATAAATGATAAAATAATCATTGAATAAAGTTGAAAACATTGTGGCAAAAGGGAAAATTGCTCATTAACAGCAATATCTACTTTTACCACAATAATTTAGAAAATTGCCTGCTGCATGTAGTTGCATCAGAGAACGTCTACATGTAGGAAAGGGTTAAAGAACCATCTTGCTGATTCTATTGAGTAACAACAACTCCGAGTTTGAGGGTCAAATAAGGATTTAATTTTGAACATAATCTACTCCCCTTATCTAGCTGTTTGGTGTTAACATTTTCCCTCATACAGATACTTTCTAACACCTCTGCAGCAGATTTTGAACCAGAGCACTGCAAGCTACCGCTAACGCTTGTCTGCTTTTTTTCCGGCAATAGCTGATTAACGTGGGTTTTGACCTAGATGTTAAACAAATGATCTAGATTGTAGACCAATCAAATGTTGTATTTAATGAATAATGTCAAAGAAATAAAGGAAATGAAACGTTTTGATTGGTTCATAGTTAAGTTGGCGATCCCAAGAGAGGCACGAATAAGGTGAAGTTTTAAAATAAAATGTTCTGCATACCAACCTTTAATTGTTTTCCTTAAGAAATAAATTTCAGTGAAAACGTATGAAATATGATATTTAAGAGCAAAATTAATTATTTTTGAAACATGATAAGTTTTCAGTTATTTATCGTCAATTAAATCTTATACTGTGTTACATAATACACCTCTTGGGAGCCTCGCGTAATCTCCAGTCATGGGACGAATTCTCAGCCTTGGGCAATAACAATGTCGCGCTAGTGTAATGGATGTTGACTTGGATTGTCAAGTGAAAGGTCTGTGGTTCGCTTCCCGGCAAAGGCAAGCTTTTTTTTTCTCTCTCTCATTCATATCAAAAGCAAAGTATACGTTTATAAACGTTACTGTTTTCTGTCATTCTAATAAGTAAGACAAAATATCAAATAATATGCGCATGTTCCATTTCTTAGTATTTTCTCATATTGATCGCCGTTTATCTTTTTTAAAGATATTTCTTGTTTAAGTTGAAAGAGGCCCAAGAGGCCCACTGCCATTAGGCATAAATTAAATCTCCAAACAGCCCCGCCCCCTGGTGGCCATATTTTTTTACCATTCAACATGGCTTGAAAGAATCTGAAGAGGGTCACCCTAGGAACATTTCTACAAAGTTATTTGAAAATCGGCCTGACACTTTCAGAGGAGGAGATTTTAAGGAAAAATTGCCTCGCCCTCTGGCGACCATGTTTTTCGACCAATCAACATGGCTTGAAGGAATCTGATAGAGGGTCTCCCAAGGAAAATTTCTACAAAACTATTTGCAAATCGGCCTGACACTTTCGGAGAAGAAGATTTTTTAAGTTTTCACTATTTTTTTCTTTCGGTTGCCATGAAAACCAGAATTTTGCATGGATCCAAAAGATTTGAAGGAATTTAGGAGAGGACATTGAGAGGATGTTTCCTATGAAGTTTCATCCCCATTGGCCAAGTGATTAGGGAGGAGAAGTTGTGTGAAGCAAAAAGATTACGGACGGACGGACGCATGCACGACGGACAATTCGCCATGACATAATCTCGAGTGTGGAGTTAAAAAAGAAAACTGTTTGCCAATATATGTTAAACAAGAGATGTTTATCAAACATTATGCCCCCCCCCCCCCCCCCCCCCCCCCCCTGAGTGCCATGTTGTCTGGAATATTTGGACAATTTTTGACCTGATGACCTCAAAATCAATAGAGGTCATCTACTGGTCACCCTCAGCCTCCATGTAAAGTTTAAGGGCCATGGTACAGACAATGTGGAGTTATCACTCTAACAAGCTTTAAAAGTTCAAGGTCACTGTGACCTTGACCTTTGACCCAATGACCTGAAAGTCAAAAGGGGTCATCTACTGGTCAGGCCCAACCTCCAAGTCAATTTTGAGGACTAAAGCTCCAGGCATTGTTTAGTTATCACTCAGACAAGCATGGTCACTGTGACCTTGACCTTTCACAGATAACCTCACAATAGGGGTCATATACTGGTCACCCCCAGCCTCCATGTTAAGTTTTAGGGTCATAGGTGCATGCAATGTCGAGTTATCACTTGGACAAAATTTCACGTTCAAGGTCAGTGACCTTGACGTTTGACCTGATGACCTCACAATCAATAGGGGTTATTTACAGGTCACCCCAGCCTCAATGTCAAGTTTGACGGCCATGGGTGCAGCCAATGTCTAATTATCACTCGGACAAGCTTTCGCGTTCAAGGTCACTATGACCTTGACCTAGGTCACTATGACCTTGACCTTTGACCCAGTGACCTCAACATCAATAGGGGTCATCTACTGGTCACCTCCAGCCTCCATGTCAAGTTTGAGGACCATGGGTGCAGACAATGTCGATTTATCACTCGGACAAGCTTTTCAGGTTGAAGGTCACTGTTACCTTGATCTTTGACCCAATGACCTCAACATCAACAATAGGGGTCATTTACTGGTCACCCCCAGCCTCCATGTCTAGTTTGAGGGCCATTGGTGCAGGCAATGCCGAGTTATCACTTGGACAAGCTTTTTCGCGTTCAAGGTCACTGTGACCTTGACCTTTGACTTGATGACCTCAAAATCAATAGGCTTCGTCTACTGGTCATCCCAACCTCCAAGTCAAGTTTGAGGACCATAGGTCAGGCACTGTTGAGTTATCACTCAGACAAGCTTTGGTCTACCGACGGAAAGACAGACCGATGGACCGACTGACATACCGACCGACATGTGCAAAGCAATATACCCCTCTTCTTCGAAGGAGGCATAATAAATGAATACTGTAACTAAAGAATTGAGTTTCAACTGTTTTTCTATTCTTAGTAACAGCAACATTGACCTTGACCCTAGGGGGGGCAAATGCATTCCCATGAAAGGTCTCCATATTAAGTTTGGCTACAATATGTCAACTGTAACTTAAGATATTCAGTTACAAAAGTTTTTATTGATTTTTAGTAACAGCGACCTTGACCCTAGGGGCCCCATAAAATGTTTGGTTACAATATGTCACCAATAACTAAAGATATTCAGTTTTAACCGTAGCCTTGACCTTGACCCAAGGGGCCCCAAATGCAATCCCATGAAAGGTCTTCATAAACTCTTTCTACATACCAACTTTAGTTACAATATATCAACCATAACTAAAGATTTTCAGTTTCATAGTTGAATTTGACACTGCACGCCTACCTGCCCGCCTGCCAGAACAACAACATCATCATTCTAATAACCAGATTTCAACTATGTTGAAAACCTGGTTAATTACATAAAAGAGATGAAAACATTTTGGGAAATGGAGAAATTGCTTGTTTTTTCAGCAATTTCTCCTTTTGTCATGATGTTGTCAAAAGTTGTCCGCTGCAGTGGCGTCAGAAAGAAAATACTGAACTTACGTATAAATAAATTACATTACATGTAACAAGAGTGTTTTGAGAATCACAGACAAGATAAGCAGACAGGGGCGTAACTGGGTCGAAATATGAACTACGCACCATTCTAGGGGGGTCCGGGCATGCTCCCCCGGGAAAACAAATTTGTCTATATGGGCTCAGGTGACTTCTGGCGTATATTTCAAAATATCTTAATGAGCCTACTTGATACACTTATGTACGGCATATATACAAAAAAGACCCTTAAATCATTTGCAGCATTCGGAATTTATTTTTTCTAGGGCATGCTCCCCCGGGAAAACATTTTGTCTATATGGGCTTAGGTGACATCTGGCGTATATTTCACAATATCTTAATGAGCCTACTTGATACACGTATTATGTACGGCATATATACACAAAATACCCATAAAACATTTGCAGCATTCGGAATTTATTTTTTCTAACATTGACTGTCACTTCAACAAAAGTGAAACCTCGAAGGCATGTTCTCGAAGGGCCCACAGTTAATAGTTTGACCTATCAGTACTTTGTGCTTTAATGTAGCCAAAGGGACCGTGTTTTAGTTTGATAATTCGGAAGAGCAGGTTTTCGAGTGTTTCAGGTTAAAAAACATTAATTTTATGAGGGTTTGGCCGGGACCGAGGGAGGAGTTCGAGTTTTCCAGGGTGTTAGACCTTTCCAATGTTCGAGCCAACGAGGTTTTTACTGTACATTCAGATGATTCATACTAGGTACTTTCTTTAAGCCTACATGCGAAATAGAAGGGCTAGTCGTCGCTCCTTTCTTCTTGCAAACACATCTATCACTAAATCAGTGTTTATGTCATGATCAAGGTGAATATTCATCAAACCAAGCCCGGATAATTTACCGATGGTAATGGTTGGCCGTAGATATGTTTTCACCCTTCTCATAGTGGTAAACAAACGTTTCGCGTATATTTCTGGTTGCAGGTAGCGATCTCTTCTCAGATGCAAATAAATGGCACGGACCATAATTTTCTCCACCAAAAGACTTCGAATATCGTACTCCCATACTATATAACTGTATACATACAAACTACATGTATAGGGCATCTAATATTATCAATAAACATAGATGCTTCATGTGACAATTTGTCTGTGTCTGAATTGTTCTGATTTATCCATTTTCAACCTTACCCCCCTTAGGGTTCAGTTTTCATTGCATTTTTCGCATTTGTTTCATTTTTATTTTTGGAGCTCTAAAATCATTTCTTACGCATGTGTGTACATGCGTAAAAGCCTAGCTACGCGCCTGGCAGACAATTGAAAAGCCATCCCTATTAGAGAAAGATCTACTTGGAAATATAGATTGTCAGATTTTTTTTTTAACTTTACAAAAGTTCTCTGCTGCAGAGTCATCACAAGTATCTTTATAATAGAAAGGTGTGACATTGATACACCTGTTTGTTTGTATGGTGTTTTACGCTGCTTTCAATAATACTCCATTTATATCACTGCATGTCCTAGGTAAGTTACCAGTACTTTTGGTCCATTTATATCACTGCATTTCCTAGGTAAGTTACCAGTACTTTTGGTCCATTTATATCACTGCATTTCCTAGGTAAGTTACCAGTACTTATGGTCCATTTAGATTACTGCATTTCCTAGGTAAGTTACCAGTACTTTTGGTCCATTTATCCACAATCCTGTCTTTGCTATTAACCGATCAGGGATACACATGAATATGGTAAAAGGCAGCAACAACCAACTAGAGATTGCTTTTTTGAAAAAGCGCTTGTCTTCCCATTTGTGTGGTCGTAGGGGAGGAAAAGAAATGATGGAGATGGAATTTTTTAGTTTTGGACTGGAGATGAAGCAACAGTGACAATCCTCAGTTATTGAGCGGAAACCATTTTTCAGCTGAGGGTTACCATGACCTAGTGACCTCAAAATCAATAGGGGTCATTTGCTGCTGGTGACCAACCTGCACACCAAGTATGAAGTTCCTGGGCCCAAGCAATCTTCAGTTATTGAGCGGAAACCATTTTTCAGCCAAAGGTCACCGCGACCTTGACCTCTGACCTACTGACATCAAAATCAATAGGGGTCATCTACAGGTTAGGGCCAAGCTGCACACCAAGTATGAAGTTCCTGGGTATAAGCGTTCTTGAGTTATTGAGTAAAACACATTTTTCAGCTGAAGGTTACCGTGACCTTCGACATTTGACCTTGTGACCTCAAAATCAAACAAATTCAATAAAGGTCATTTACTGGTTAGGACCAACCTGCACAGCAGGTATGAAGTTCCTCAACTCATTCTTTAGTTATTGAGAGGAAACCATTTTTCAGCTGAAGGTTACCATGACCTTGACCTTTAAGCTAGTGACCTCAAAATCAATAGGGGTCATCTACTGGTGGTGACCAACCTGCACACCAAGTATTAACTTCCATGGCCTAAGCATTCTACAGTTATTAAGCAAAAACAATGTTTCAGCTCATTGTCACTGTGACCTTTCAGCTCAAGGTCACTGTGACCTTGACTTTGACCTCAAAATTAATAGGGTCTTCTACTGGGCATGGCCAACCTGCATACCAAGTATGGAGTTTCTCGGCCCAAGCGTTCTTCAGTTATTGAGCAGAAACCATTTTTTACCTCACAAGGTCACCATGACCTTGACCTTTGACCTTCTGACATCAAAATCAATAGAAGTCATCTACTGGTCATGACCAACCTGCATACCAAGTACGAAGATCCTATGCCCAAGCGTTCTTCAGTTATTGAGTGGAAACAAGTGTGACGGATGTGACCTTGACCAATGTGACCTTGACCTTTGACCTAGTGACCTCAAAATCAATAGGGGTCATTTGCTGCTGGTGACCAACCTGCACACCAAGTATGAAGTTCCTGGGCCCAAGCAAAAACTATTTATCAGCTCATTGTCACTGTGACCTTTCAAGCTCATGGTCACTGTGACCTTGACTTTAGACGTACTGACCTCAAAATCAATAGGGGTCTTCTACTAGGCATGGCCAACCTGCATACCAAGTATGAAGATCCTCAGCCAAAGCGTTCTTCAGTAATTGAGCGGAAACCATTTTTTACCTCACAAGGTCACCATGACCTTGACCTTTGACCTTCTGTTATCAAAATCAATAGGGGTCAGCTACTGGTCATGACCAACCTGCATACCAAGTATGAAGTTCCTACGCCCAAGCGTTCTTCAGTTATTGAGCGGAAACAAGTGTGACAGACGGAAGGACGGACGGAACGGGCAAAAACAGTATGTCACCCCCATGTAATGGGGGAGACATAATTATATCACTATAGCTACCAACAAGACGAAAGTTTGACACAAAGCATCAAAAAGAAGCCGCAATATTTCGTTGCACATAAAGAAATAAAAAAAATACATTTAAATCCACAAACATTAGACAAATTTAATCTGTATAGTTATTAATGCAGATATTGGTATTTGAAGATTTTAAAAAAGTATTATGTAGGATATTTAACCTGGCAGGGTCTGTGTTTTAAGTGAATGAGATGATTTAGAGTTAAACTGATCATAAAAAGTGACATTTAGGACTAAAACTAAAGATAAATGGACAAGGTTATGATAAATTTCAATTTGTACAAAAGACAATCAACTATTTGTATTGAACACAAGCCCTGTTATGATAATTTTTTGTCAAATAATGCAGACACACAGAAATTTTGTTTTTGTTTTGTATCGGTAAGTCATGATAGTGGATAAGGGTTTAACCACTTCCCACATGAAACAAATCTGCAGCAGACAAATTTGAAATTATCAAGTACAAAATATAAACAAGAGCTGTCGGAGGACAGCAAGCTCGACTATTCCACCGCTTATTAGTTACTAAGATATGGACTCTAATGTAGTTGCAAGCAAAGCATTAACCAGAATTTTTTAAAGGGTGATCATTTGCATCATATGCAGCATAGGTGTGATGGTTGGGAAGGGTTATATAACGTTTCAATGGAATGCATCAAGTAGTTACTAAGATAAGGACTCTTAATGTAGTTGTACGCAAAACTTCAACCATAATTTCTAAGTAAAAAAAGGGCCATAATTTGCATTATATATGCTCGATAGAGTTAACGTACTTGATTGTTTACATAGGTTACATAGGTATAGGTCTGACATAAGGAATGGAGTGTTTTTGTAATGAAGGTCACAGTGGGGTGACTAAGTGATCATGACCAATGTCCATATCTGGTTTAATGAACTTAAGTTAAAGTATTTCTAGGTTATTTGAAGAAAACATATCCAATACCCAAACTAAGTTTCAAAGTTGTAGGCGTAGGCCATCAGTAGTTGTAAGGCAAGGACTGGTTGCGTATTGATGGTTGCACTGACCTTGACCTTTTACCTATTGACCTGAAAACTCTTTGATTAATGATCATGACTAATGTCCATATCAAGTTTGATGAACTTAGGTACAACTAGTTCAAAGTTATTGCAAAAATTAGTGTTTTTTTCGTTAAAGGTCAAGGTGACCTTGACCTTTGACCTTATGATCCCATGACCTGTTTGAGTCAAGTGCTGATCATGACCATTACCCAAACTAAGTTTCAGGGTCATATGCCTAAGAAATCAGTAGTTTTAAAGCAAGGAATGTTTCTGTATTGAAGGTCACAGCGAACTTGACCTTTGACCTATTTACTCCAAACTCTCTAGGCATCACCAACTTGCTATGATGTATGTCCATACCATAGTTTGAAGATCATAGGCCTAGGTGTAAGTAAGTTATTTGGGTAAATGCTAGCTTTCACAAAAACTTAAACCATTAACTGTTACTTTACAGAAAGGTCACAGTGACCTTGACCTTTGACCTAGTGACTCCAAACTCTCTAGGCAAAACCAACTTGAAGATCACAGGCCTAAGTGTATGTTAGTTATAAGGGTAAATGCTAGCTTGCACAAAAACTTTAACCATAAACTGTTTCTATATGATCCAGAATTCGTTGTCCAGGAATTTCTGTTACATCTCAAAATGCTTGGTGTCCAGTATTTTCATAAGAAACTACACTGTAAATGAATATGGTCAAATGTAGACTAGCATTTGATTATTCTCTCATGAAATGGTCAAGTTGATATTTTTAAACATGTCCGATTTATCGCCAATTTTCATTTCCTCAGCCCTTTGAGATGTAACATGGAGTCCAGAACATTGAATCGCACTGATTCTTGGTTTATCCTTTGCTCTACAAATCTAACTTGTTTCTCCAACAAAATGTACATTCATCTTTATGTGTCAAGCATAGAAAACATTCTAGAAGGCAACACTACTCTAAAGTTCATTCATTTATTCAGAGATGTAACAGGACACGATACTAGCTATAAAAGTTCCAAATAATGACCTAAAATATTATATTCGGCATCTTCTTCTGCTGTAAATAATACATTTGAACATTAAGAAAGTTTTATACACTTTGATTGTTGATGCAACATGATTGTGTCCAATGATTTAAAGATCTTCCTTCAAACTGAGATGTAACGATGGACACCATACAGGTGTTGTAATTCTAGGTTTGAAAAAAGATCAGCTGAATTGCTAATTTCCTCCTATCTATGAGAACAGTGTTTCAGTGGAACATCCCTATAGCTTTAAGTCTCATTCTTTTATGCTTATCAGTGAAAATATCACTCATGAAAACATTAGTTTTCTGTGAACACTTGTGAAATAAAACTCATTTCTCTACCAAAATCAACAAACATCCTCAATACAATTGCTTTGAAGAAGTAAATCTTAACCCATTACCACATAATAATGCATTTTAACAGCTAACAGAACGAGCAATTTCTCCTTTTGCCATAACGTTTTCATGCCTATACTCTTGTCAAAATTTAATTTCCATTCAGTTTTTATATTTTTACCGACATGGTTCCAAAGTCATCTGCTGCAAACTTGTTGTATGTGGTAAAGGGTTAACTGCAATCAAATCATGTATTATCTAATCCAAAATAGGACAAAATAAATGATCTACATCTTGCGAAAAAGGGTCTTAATGCCTCTGCGTAAAGTGTTGTCTCAGATCAGACACTTTCCACCTCTGATGAATTTAGGTCTAGGATAGGCCTTCTTGAAACACAAAACACCAAAGAAGCTGAAAGTGTCGTCCCGGATTAGCCTGTGGGCACTGCACAGGCTGATCCGGGATGAAACTTTACGCACAGGCATTTTAAAAGACCCCTTTTCGCGAAATGCAGCTCAAATTCACAATCCTGCACGTTTTGTCTGATGGATCAAAATGTGTCATTTTTATTCTGACACCAGTCAGTCAGTTATATCACGGCATTTCCTTTGTAAGTTACCAGTACTACTGGTCCATTTATCCTGACACCAGCCAGCCAGTCAGTTATATCACGGCATTTCCTTTGTAAGTTACCAGTACTACTGGTCCATTTATTCTGACACCAGCCAGCCAGTCAGTTATATCACGGCATTTCCTTTGTAAGTTACCAGTACTACTGGTCCATTTATCCTGACACCAGTCAGTCAGTTATATCACGGCATTTCCTTTGTAAGTTACCAGTACTACTTGTCTTTTAATTCTGACACCAGCCAGCCAGTCAGTTATATCACGGCGTTTCCTTTGTAAGTTACCAGTACTACTGGTCTTTTTATTCTGACACCAGCCAGTCAGTCAGTTATATCACGGCATTTCCTTTGTAAGTTACCAGTACTACTTGTCTTTTTATTCTGACACCAGCCAGCCAGTCAGTTATATCACGGCATTTCCTTTGTAAGTTACCAGTACTACTTGTCTTTTTATTCTGACACCAGCCAGCCAGTCAGTTATATCACGGCATTTCCTTTGTAAGTTACCAGTACTACTTGTCTTTTTATTCTGACACCAGCCAGCCAGTCAGTTATATCACGGCGTTTCCTTTGTAAGTTACCAGTACTACTTGTCTTTTTATTCTGACACCAGCCAGCCAGTCAGTTATATCACGGCGTTTCCTTTGTAAGTTACCAGTACTACTTGTCTTTTTATTCTGACACCAGCCAGCCAGTCAGTTATATCACGGCATTTCCTTTGTAAGTTACCAGTACTACTTGTCTTTTTATTCTGACACCAGCCAGCCAGTCAGTTATATCACGGCATTTCCTTTGTAAGTTACCAGTACTACTTGTCTTTTTATTCTGACACCAGCCAGTCAGTCAGTTATATCACGGCATTTCCTTTGTAAGTTACCAGTACTACTTGTCTTTTTATTCTGACACCAGTCAGTCAGTTATATCACGGCATTTCCTTTGTAAGTTACCAGTACTACTGGTCCATTTATCCTGACACCAGTCAGTCAGTTATATCACGGCATTTCCTTTGTAAGTTACCAGTACTACAGATATAACTTCATGTATAATACATACAAGCTGATACTAAATTTCTAACATTCCATTATATTGAAACCATCATTGACATTTAGCCACAAAGTAGACAGTAGTCAATGTGTCAAATAATTGCAATACAGTGCTATCTTCATACAGATGTAACTTTGACAACAATGATGCAATGTGTAGAGTAACCTGGACACCACTTTTTGTGTCAAGTTACATCTTTTGGAACAAAAACTGGAAACAAAAACTTATGAGCACATGTGAACCTACAGTTGCTTCTGCCACGACAAACAGCAATTCTGAAGTGCAATGCTTGTGCCAATAATAATGTCTCCGATGGTTACAAGTAGAATACAAACCATGTGTACATTAGATGTAACATTGACGCCAGACATAATATTTACCTGTAACAAAGACACAATATTTGGAATCCATGTTACATCATAAATGTAAAAACATTTATTCTGGATTTTATTCTACTGCATGGATACACATGGCAGATTTGCCAGTCATTGTTGAGTTCCTTTAAAATTTTATAGTTTTTTCTGAGTTAAACAGACACAAATGTCTTGAACGTGGTCAAGACATAATTTGGACACGTTAGAATTCTCTTGGTTTTGTCGTACATGTTACGTCTCACGTTCACATGCACATTTTACAACTTATTCTAATGGATAACCATCCGTTGTAGTATCCTTTTGGTGCAGTCGATAATAAATCGACAATACTTAAATAATATGTTTACAGTAGGTGAAAAGATTTTACGATATGTGAAATTTTCAACGGTCGAAGGAATCGGCGAGCCATCGTCGGTAAGGTCCCACACAAAAGGGCTTTATTTCCTGTATGTGTGAGCAATTTACTTTGAATTTCTTCCCGATTGTAAAATAACAAGTAACTGGAGGATTGCAAGCAATACCATAGTCCCCTACCGGTTTGCACTTTTGAGTCTGTTTCTGTTGTCATAGCAACCCAATGTTTAGGTATATCAAGACAATAAAGTATGAAAATAAAGAAAGGGAAATAACTCAAAAATTAGGGAAGCAAGAGTTATGGTTCATGTGCACTGCACTCCCCCTTGATACGATGTATTCATGTGTGAAATTTCATAGCCATAGCTAGTATAGTTATGGAGATATGCTCCGGACAAAAATCAAGTATGAAAATAAAGAAAGGGAAATAACTCAAAAATTAGGCAAGCAAGAGTTATGATTCATGTCCACTGCACTCCCCCTTGATACGATGTATTCATGTGTGAAATTTCATAGCCATAGCTAGTATAGTTATGGAGATATGCTCCGGACAAAAATCAAGTATGAAAATAAAGAAAGGGAAATAACTCAAAAATTAGGCAAGCAAGAGTTATGGTTCATGTCCACTGCACTCCCCCTTGATGAGATGCATCCATGTGTGAAATTTCATAACCATAGCTAGTACAGTTTTGGAGATATGCTCCGGACAAAAATCAAGTATGAAAATAAAGAAAGGGAAATAACTCAAAAATTAGGCAAGCAAGAGTTATGGTTCATGTCCACTGCACTCCCCCTTGATACGATGTATTCATGTGTGAAATTTCATAGCCATAGCTAGTATAGTTATGGAGATATGCTCCGGACAAAAATCAAGTATGAAAATAAAGAAAGGGAAATAACTCAAAAATTAGGCAAGCAAGAGTTATGGTTCATGTCCACTGCACTCCCCCTTGATGAGATGCATCCATGTGTGAAATTTCATAACCATAGCTAGTACAGTTTTGGAGATATGCTCCGGACAAAAATCAAGTATGAAAATAAAGAAAGGGAAATAACTCAAAAATTAGGGAAGCAAGAGTTATGGTTCATATGCACTGCACTCCACATTGATGAGATGTATCCACATATGGAATTTCATAGCCATAGCTAGTACAGTTTTGGAGATATGCTCCGGACAAAAATTTGCCGGACTGACTGACTGACTGACAGATGGACAGACGGAGTGCAAACCTAATAGTCCCCTTCGGCACGCCGGTAGGGGACTAATAAATATTAATACTCACAAAAACTAATGTTTCACCAGCAGATTCCGTGTAAATCGATATGAAATGTTAAAAAAATAACCTACTACCATTCACTTACCGACGTAACAGCTGCCGTGATCCTGTTGGTTGGCGCTTTGTTTGGAAACGTGTCCGTGTAGAACGCATATTATTCGAGCGTACTACGTCATCAATTCATGCTGGCAAGTGCCCGGTCGGTACACCCGTTTAATCGATTAAATTTCTGAAGGGAGAGCAGGCTAGTCCAAATATTTCCGTCTTTAAGACGTAACCATAATTGACACGAAAACAACCGCTCGGAAATATTTTTGCATTTGGGTTGCTAAATATAGGAGAATTCCGAATATTTTATGATGAGAAAAAAGTTATGTTTCAAAATAACAAAATAACGCACTTATCGTCCTTAGCGACTTAAACTAGATACTGGGAGACATTTTTTTGGAGACGTAACAATATTGACACGAACAATTACGTCCCAGATTTATTTTTCATTACTTAGTATTTTCATGATTTAAGTGGCAAATAATGAAGTAATGTCTAAGTAATTATCCAGAGAAATATCTATGCTATCAAATAGTTTGTGTTTTCGCAAGAAGCATTTATTTAATATGAAATAATTATCACTTACCATCGTGCCTATGCTTTTTTTTATAAAAAATATGTCAAATTTGGCCAAGACAAATTAGAGATTTATGACACAAAATCAAAACATCAAACTGTATGACTTCTTTTATACTCTGATACTTTATTTTCGTATTCAAATACATAAGCAAACAGACACAAACACTTGAAACAAATAGAAAAAAAAGAGAATATTTGAGATGTAACAGAAATTCCTGGACAACGAATTCTGGATCATATAGAAAGTTACAGTGACTTTGACCTACTGACTCCAAACTGTGTAGGCATCACCAACTTGCTATGATGTATGTCCATACCAAGTTTGAAGATCATTGGCCTAGGCGTATGTAAGTTATAAGGGTAAATGCTAGCTTGCACAAAAACTTTAACCAACGCCAACGCCGGGGTGACTACAATAGCTCCCCTTAGACTTATTCTTTGAGAAGTCAAGCTAAAAATCTATAAAATGATAGTATGATAACCAAAAAGTGTAAAATATATTGTGGTAAATGCAATTCATGAAAAATTTCTGCTTTTGCCATAATGATTTCAATGATTTTAAACCTGACAGACTTTGAATTCATCAAGTACAAAACATAGATAATCTCTATAAATGAATGTAAGATAATTGAAAAGTGTTGACATTTTTGTGGCAAATGGAGCAATTGCTCATTATGACAATGTCACCTTTCACCACAATTATTTCAAAAGTCGGCTGCTGCAGAGGCTAAGAAATGGTATATACTTGCATGTGGGAAATGGTTAAAACCGTAAATGGAGAAAATTAAGTTCATTATGAGCAATTTCACCTTTTGCCAAAATGATTTCAAAAGTCGTCTGCTGCAGAGGCTCAGAAATGGTTTATACTCCTATGTGGGAAATTGTTAAAACCGTAAATGGAGAAAATTAAACTCATTATGAGCAATTTCACCTTTTGCCACAATGATTTCAAAAGTTGTTTGTTTCAGAGGCTCATAAAGGGTATATACTTGTACGTGGGAAAGGGTTAAAACAGTAAATGGAGAAAATTAATCTCATTGTGAGCAATTTCACCTTTTGCCACAATTTTTTCAACAAGAGCTGTCGGAGGACAGCGCCCTCGACTATATGCCGCTTATTCACATAAAGCACTATTTCATTATATTGCACTTAAGTACTATTAACCCTTTCTCTCATACGGCAATTCTGCAGCAGACGACTTTGAACGTATTTTGTCAAAACATAGAAAATCTCCATAATTGAATGGATAACCTATGACAAAAAGTGGAAAACATTGTGGCAAAATTTTCTAAGTAATTCAAGGGCCATTACTCCATATTTAGGATACAATGGAGTTATCTAACCTAATTGTACGATGGTCCTTAACAAATGTATGAAGTATGAAGTGATTTGAATTATGAAACTTTAGCGTTGAGCTAAACGCAAATGTTAAAACTGACCGAGTCCAAAAATAGCAAAACCTTGAAAAAAAAGGTTTACCAAATGTTTGACATCATGCAATTTTTTTTTGATATGTTGAAGAGTTATATTTGATAAATGAATGATCACAATTAGAAAGGAATGAAACCAAAAATTATGAATTTATCTAAAATTCTCAAAATCAAACAAAAATCATGTTATTTATTCCCAAAAAGTCACACTCAGCATCTTCAACATACAATGTGAAGAAAAGTATTATATGTAATTATATTCCAAATATGAAAGCCCTAACACAAGTACTTATTGAGAAAAATTAAAAAATTAAATGAAAATTTCCAACTTGCCCTAAAACTTTAACCACACAAAATCATGTTTTTTACCCCAAAAAGAAGGTCACACTCAGCATCTTCAGCATTCAAGGTGAAGAAAGGTATAAGATTCCAAATATTAAAGCCGTAGCACAAACACTTATTGAGAAAAATTAAAAAATTAAATGAAAATGCCAACTTGCCCTAAAACTTTAACCACCCAAAATCACCGTCTTTTACCCCAAAAAGAAGGTCACACTCAGAATCTTCAGCATACAATATGAAGACAGGTATTAGAAAATTCCAACTTGCCCTAAAACTTTAACCACCGAAAATCATGTTTTTTACCCCAAAAAGAAGGTCACACTCAGCATCTTCAGCATTTAATGTGAAGAAAGGTATAAGATGTAACTACATTCCAAGTATTAAAGCCGTAGCACAAATACTGATTCAGAATACAAAAAAAAAAAAAAAAATTCAAACTTGCCCTAAAACTTTAACCACCGAAAATCATGTTGTTTACCCCAAAAAGAAGGTCACACTCAGAATCTTCAGCATACAATATGAAGACAGGTATTAAATATAAAAGCCTAGCATAAGTAATTATTGAGAAAAAAATATAATTTTTTTTTCCAACTTGCCCTAGTGAAGAAATGTATAAGATGTAACTATATTCCAAATATTAAAGCCCTAGCACAAATACTTATTAATGAAAATGCCAACTTGCCCTAAAACTTTAACCGGACGCCGACGGAGACGCCGACGCCGGGGCGAGTAGTAAAGCTCTCATATTCTTCGAATAGTCGAGCTAAAAATCGTCTGTTGCAGAGACTCAGTAAGGGTATATACTCGTATGTTGGAAAGGGTTAAAACCGTTAATGGAGAAAATTAAGCTCATTATGAACAATTTCACCTTTTGCCACAATGATTTCAAAAGTCCTCTGTTGCAGAGGCTCAGTAAGGGTATATTTGTGGGAAAGGGATAAAACCGTAAATCTAGAAAATTAAGGCAATACATATTTGGTCATAAACTGATTAAGTGTTAATTTAAATTGTTATTGGAGAGAGTTTCCTGTGGAGATATTAAGACCCAAACCATTAAATGAGTATAAAAGGATGCAAGGTAAAAGTGTTTTACAACATGAGTATACTGCAAAAACACCACTTTCTTATATTGTTTCATCAAAATGTCGAACAAGCAAACGTCCTTTTTTCGTTCCCGGTTCAAGCAATTACATCACATAGAAAAGCTAATGAAGCAGATAACTATAGTATACGTTATGCTTGTTTGAATATAACGGATAAACATAAGAGTTTATAGAACACAGTGACGCCTTTTTTTAGTTCCCGGTTTGAGAACTATTGAAATAATAAAGCGTATGAGGCAGGTAACCAATTTAGTAGAATGGTTCTCTATTTAACTGTTTAGATTAGATACAGTATGAATTTCGCTTAACTAAAAATGTACATACATTAAATTAAAATACCGGCCTCAGTCTTTTTTCTAATTTTTAAAACTCACACATGTATATAGAGCGTAAAAGGGATGATTTAAAAGTAATTTACCTTAAATTAAAATACTTAGTAAGGACAAAGAGAAATCCCAATATGTGGTCACATTGGCAGGTCTAAAAATCTCCTTGTGCTAAATTTCAAAGCACTCCTACAGGAATTCCAATAAGTCACTATACATTATATAGACAGAACTCTAGAAAACATGCACATTTAACATTTTAACCCATTCCCACATCCAGCAAATCTGCAGCAGACAACTTGGAACACAATATGTCATAAAATTGAAAAATCTCCATAAATGAAAGTCAAATTATTCTGAGAAATTTCTCCATTTGCCACGATGTTTTCTAAATTGTCTGCTGCAGTCGTTAGAAAGCATCTGTATGTGGTAAAGGGTTAAAATCCTCATATGACCCTTAAACCCTATGTTGTGTGTACTCAAAAGAATCTTTTGAGTAACCTTATGATAGGGTTTGGTTTGGTAAAAAGTGAGGTTTTGTGAGCAAAAGATAAGTGTATCCCCTATTATCCAGATGTCTGAATGGAATCTCCTAGTGTATATATAGATAGATAGAGATAAATCAATTGCCAGTTTGTGAATTAACCATAAATCAGCGACTGTATCCTGTCATAGAATGCAGCTACATGTCTACATGACAGACTCATTTGGCAATACATAATATATATATATACATTTATTATATGCCTGTACATTTTCCGGTGGAAATACATGCAGATTGACATGCGCAAATACACCACGACAGATTAAAATTCCGTATCTACATGCGGTGTAAATACAAGATTGTGACGTCAGACAGTGCGCGGAATACTTTCAGCGAGGTATCCCCAATAAACAATGTATTGAATCTGTATATTTAATAGTTTTTTCGCTCTTCATAGATCGTAGGTATATAATAAAAGGAATATTACGTTGCGGGAGCAATAAATGGGTACGTATTGCACGACTCGTAGCGTGGGAAAATCCATATCTTACTCGACCTTCGGTCTCGTAAGATATCGATTTTTCCACGCTACTTGTCGTGCAATACAAACCCTTTTATCGCTCCCGCAACGTAATATTCCGTATGTATTTTGTATCCGAGTTTTCTTTTTTTCTTTGCAATTGAATCAGTTTTGAAGATGACAATTGCCATTTATGACGATTTTCATAAATATACTCATACCCAAAACATGGGTGGGGAAGGTGTGTTCCATCAACAATTGACTTCATATTGACATGTAATAATATCAGTATCAGTGGAAAACAATGCAAATTCAGATGAAATGATTCGTAATTTATTTAATTTTAATAATTAATTTCTTGCTCAAGTAAATGATAGGTTCATAATGTGACGAGAGTGGAAAACATTGTTAGAAAAGGAGCAAATACACCACTACTTCAACTTGTTGTCATATAAAGATGTTAAACACAAATGAACTGAAACTCGGAGTCAATATTTTCTTTCCTTTAGTTTTGATCACTACTTACCTGTTGTGTTAAGCTGTAACATTATTAATCGCATTGTTACTGACAAATCATGAAATGGTGAGTACTAGTAATAGGTTCAACCCCTAAGTACAAGGGAAACCGTTACATACACATTTTATAGATAATTAACCAAACATTTTCTGGACGTGTAGATATAATGCATGACTACGGTGAAGTGATATTTATGACATGCAAAAATTACAAACATACGGATATCTGTGATTCGCAAACATTTCCGCACGCAAAACGTCTGAAATCGGCGATTCGAGATGTTTTGGACACGCTAATATATCCCCTTATACAGTATCGTCCTGTGTAATAGCAAGTCGTCGAAATACTGAAGAAGCTGAGTGTCTTGCATGCACAGAAAGGCTCCTACAGCATTTATGATCTTTGTAAAAACTCTTGAAGAAGAATTGAGGACAAAAGTGCCCTGAATTGGAAAACTTCCCAATTTACCACGAAACTATGGTATTTCCTCGAATAGGGAGCGATCAGAATATGGTAATAGGCTTCTGTTAGGTAAAGAGAGACCGACCAGTCGCCTTTCCGGATAGTGTTCTTGATGGAACTTTTCGGCCGATTTAAACAGGTTTAGAACCAATATGTCTATTACAGGTCTCCATTTGCAGTCTTTCTTTGGTACAAGAAAAAGACGGCTGTAGAAATCCCTGAGAATTGGGGTTGTGAACCCTATCTGTAGCATTCTTTGCCAGAAGTGACAGAATGACTTCTGACATAGCCAGATGTCGAGAAGACAGGGCATCGGAAGGTCTATCAACAGAAGAGAGGAGACGAAGGGGATAAAGTACCCTTCTTATATCACAGATAAGATCCACCATTCCTCTGTGATACTTATTCACTCCTCCTGGAAATGAGACAAAAGACCCCTGACAGTAATTTCCGACTTAAGAATGCTTATAGAGAGAAGCCCTTCCCTAAGGCTGTGGTTTAGGAAGAGAGCTGTAATTGGATGTATGCCGAGGTTTAGCTCCCGTAAAACGGAGCTTCGGTTTAGCATATATGCAGGCCCAGCAGAAGGGGCAGGCTTGGCCACGAAGGGCTTTGGCTGCCTTTTTTGGCCCTGCGCAAAGGAGGATGCTGCTTGTGCCAAGAGGCGTCTAGCATGTTCTGACGAATGATAAGCAGCAACAGATTCAAACTTCCCGCTAAAGAGGAGGCCAGCCGAAAAGGACGCAGCCCTCAGCTTATCCCTGCTTCTCGGAATCAAAGAGAGCGACTTATTCAAAGTTGCGTCTCTTCTTAGGGATAGCAGCAATTCTGTGGCATTTTGCAAATAAAGTGCCATCAGGGTGGTTGCCCTTATAAGGCCTCTAATATTCAAGAGGTGCCTTGACTGGCCACCTTTTCCCCTTTAAGCAATAAAGATAGGGCTGCAATGAAATGGTCATCATGGGATGAAACCATGATAACCAGCCGCGCCCTGGCCTCCCACTTTTAAAATACCTTTAAAGGTACTGTCACCGCAGAAGGGGCGGTCAGGAACAGAGATTCAGTGTCCCAATCCAAGGGGGGTACCTTCAGAGGGAAACTCTCCTTGGACGAATTATATGCCCTAGATGAAACCCATTCTCTTGACAGAGAGGAAGGCACGCTCCACTCTTGCAGCGATTGCTCAAGCAGACTGCCAACATTGTTTGGCTGTGGGAACAATAGCTTCGGAGATAAATCCTCTGCAGTCAACTCCTCAAGGCCCAAAAGGTTTGCACGATGAGGGGGAGCGTCAACCTTCGGACAGATGGAGAGCTCGCTGATGGCCTTCTCTAGAGTTCAGTGCTTCAATTTGACCTCGTGACCTACTTTTGACACGACAATACCCATATTCGAACTTGACCTACATATCATCTAGACAAACGTTTTGAAAAAGTTTTAACATGCTCTTGTTAAAAATGTGGCCTCTAGAGCGTTAACAAGATTTCCCTTCAATGTTACCAAAAAACCTAGTTTTTGACCCAGGTTCGAACTTGTCAAAGATATGATAGTGAGGAATCTTCTGATACACTTTTATGAATATTGGATGCAAAATGTAGCTGTAGAGTGTTATTTATTTCCTCTAAGTTTTGAAGAAAAAATCCTTTGAAAACTGATAATTTATAAAAAACAAAATCTTGAATACACATGTGCACAACTAGTCATGCAGAAGCCTTCATTGTTATCCTAACTTTGTGACGTCATCATATGGGAACTTTGCAGTTTCAAATAGGCAACATCAAAAATATATATAGTTTTTGGCCTGGGGCTTTAGCCCCTGGTCATAGTAGTAAAACCATTTTTTTTCGTAGTTGGGCCTGTGAGCCGAAAATTTGATAGTTAACAATGGAGTCGCATGACAATTGTAGTGGCTTATTTAGTGGGGACCCATAAGGCCCGTCATCCCCCCCCCCCCCCCCCCCCCCAAACCTCCAACGTTCCAAGATCCACTTTTTATTTATTTTGCTTTTTTTATATTATTCAAAGAAACCCATTACATGTCGATGCAATTTATTGATTTAATTTTACTGTTCTCGCCAGTTGATATAGCACTTAACGACGAGTCAGTAAACTTTATAACAGAATACCTGCCATCGGACGATGCACTCCAGGTGTAAATCGAGTGCTGGTGGAAAAAATGGGGTGGTGTATCACCCTTATCTTACCGATCAGTCAACGATGGAGACTTGATTAAGGAAGTCAAGCGATCCGAATGCCGACACAATTTGTTGGATAACGATTACATTTTTGGTGACAAGTTGCGAGTTCGAAGAAAGAATTTCAACTATTGGCCTCGATAAGTCTGACTGAAGATCATCAATGGCGAAGAAAATGCTTACATGAATGTGCCTTATGTCTGCACATAGAGATTTGGATATCAACCTTTATGTTTTAAAAAATCTTCTGCTGCAGATATTGTTATCAAAAGCATATTTATGAATTAAAAATATAGCCTACCTAGTATCACTTAAACCCAGTCACAATTACCATGCGATAGGTTTGCGAGTAATATGCAGCAGATTTCCAGTTTTTTTCGGGAATCCTTCGGGACTCCTCGCGGGCATCGAGTTACTTTTAACTCGGACTTAAAACCTCATCGCACATATCGGGCGAGCACCGGGCCAAATTTTGGACTACCCAGACAATCCAGACGCCGCTCAGAGCCCGGCTGGAAATCGGGCAGACATTGACCGGGCACAGTCTGGCGTCAGGCCGATCACCAGTGATTCGCAGGTTATGAAAGCCGGCTCATCGCACCATTCATCAGATCATCCAGTCGCGCTCTTCACAGAAAGTTAACACACAGTTTATCACAAAAGTGTCAGAATAACAGTTCTACAAGATGCCCTAGAAAAGATGGGATGACTGAAGGAGAAGGAGAGTGCTGAACCCACAAGAGAGTGCAGAACCCACAAAAGAGTGAGAGTGTCAGTGAAGTGAATAAGACCATGCCTCTCATCTTCAGCCACCAATGCACCAATAACTAAGTTGTAGCGGTAGAGTGCAAACGCCAAACTCTCCTTCAATTTGGCGACCCGATCACGCTATGCAGGTGCCCGCAAGCTCTGTGGAGGTATCAACGGCATTCTCGTAAGAATGTTTGTCTTAATGCTATCTAAGTCAAGTTCTTATATGGGTCATCAGAGATCTGCCGAGGCTGCGTTTTTGCGCCATTGGCGCAGTTTAATTGAGAATGGCGCAACAGAATTCCCACAAATGGGCCCTGGGCGCGGCCGAAATTGAGGCTTAAATTTACTATTTTGACTTAAAAACAGGAATAAAGTCGAAGGGAGAACACAAAAAATACGAATTATCAGATACCATATAAATATCCGACCTTTCATGAGACAAAATCCCAGACATTTGAAAACATTTTCCAACTCAAAACAGTATTTTGATTAACCAAAACACTAGTAAATAATGTAGTAGTCGCCATTTTCCTATGACATTGTGCCTCATTTTAAAAGTGGGCATCCCCAAGCTTGGGAATCTCCGCGCACCTGCTAAGCATGTGCATTGTTTCGTTCCCATTCGTATTCGCGGTTCTGGCGATTCGCCCCAAATCGATATGGGGCGAATCGCCAGAACCGCGAATACGAATGGGAACGAAACAGCATTGGTAGACAATGACGCTTATTTCAATATGGCGGCGAAACAAAAACTGTCAATGTTATTGTTTAATTATTTTAATGACTATGCCCCAAAAGAGTAAACAATGGATAAAGATGATAACAGTAACATTGAAAAAGTGTCTGTTTTATGTAAATCGCGTGATCGAGTGTCAAATATCGAATTCGTTAACCTGTCAGACACGATTGACTTGTCCACAAATCCATCGACGTCGTCTGCAGTTATGGTATTACAAGGCCTACAGAGGCACAACGTCCGACGTTTCAAATTTTTTTTTTTTTACAATGGCCCAAAGTTTTTGAAAATGGCCCACCTTTTTCAGACTCAGTGGGCCTTGGGCCCAATGTTTTCAAAATCTTGGCAGATCTCTGGGTCATATTGGGTCAGAAACTAGGTCATTTGGCCAAATTGAAGGTAAATCTTGTAAACACTCTGGATATTGCATTTTTAACTTGAGCATGTTGAAACTGTTTCAGAATGTTTGTCTTGATGATATGTAGGCAAAGTTTGAAAATTGGTCATATATCTGTTCAAAAACAAGGTCACTAGGCCGAATTGAACGAAAATCCCGTCAACACTGTAGAAGTCACATTTTTTAAAATTTGGTCAGAATGTCTATCTTAATGATATCTAAGCCAAGTTCGAAATAAGGGTAAAGCCACGTTAAAAACTAGGTCACCAGACCAAATTGAAGAAATAATCTTGTTAATACTCTGGAGGCCGCATTCTTTGCTTCAGCAGCTTGAAACTTTGTCAGAATGTTTGTATTGATAATATCTAGTTTCCGAATATGGGTCGTATCAGGTAAAACAAAAAAATAGGTCACTAGGCCAAATGAATGAAAATCTTGATAACACTCTGGAGGTTGCATTTTAAATCTTTGTCAGAATAATTGTCTTTATGAGTTTTGCATTGACCAAACACTTTCTCCCAGTCCATTACATGGTTTAGCGAATTATTTCTACTTGATGGAAGTTAATTTAACTTTGACAATTTTCTCAATATAATAAGGCAGAAACTTCAAAATATTCTGCATAAACCTGCTGTCATATTTTTCTTTCATTCTTCCACTCAGGTGAGCGATACAGTGCCAGCAAGGTCCTCCTGTTTTCAAATTGGCAGATTAATAATATTTACTATTTTTGATATGATCTTTCAACTTCTTAACAATAAATACATAAACATAAGCTGAAATTGTTATTTCCTGTCACATTTTCCCTACTTCTCCAACCTTCCTGCAGCCCCCCAGCAAACACATGACGTTGGATCAACGTTGGATATACGTTGGATTTAGGTCGCGACGTCGGCGACTTGGATACAACGTTGTATCAACGTCGAAATCATTCGTTGTGTTTTGGTCATAGTTTGTAATAAGTTGTATTTTATCAAGTTTATACATTTTATACACATGATGTGACAAAAAGTTGCTCAATAATTGTGATACTGCTGCAAATGAATACTAAAACTCGATCATTTTATTTATTCAAGTTGCCTCCCTTGCTTGTGCCCTTGGTTTCTGAAATTGGAATTTCCACGTGGTGTCGCATTTTTTTGGACTTTTTCCTTTCTTTTAAAATATTTTGTTTGAATTCATCTTGTTGAACAAAGATTTGCAGAAATATTTATAAAGATAGCTTCTTATCATGTAATTTCGATAATTCCGAAAAAAAATTCATGTTTACTTTCCTAAAAATAGATCGACAGGCGCAGCATTTGAACCAATTTTGACCGCCATTTTGTTAACCGTGTGCGAGAGAGAAAGATTCAATTACAGCTCTATTGTTTATATTTAAAATAATACAACTAGGTAAGTTGATGCAATGTATGTTTAAATGTATATAGCACTCATGTTCTGTTGTTTTACACTGCTGTTTCAATGAAAACTTAGCGTATAGTTCCTTGAACAATTCAACCTGATTCGGCATCGCGCCGATTCGTACCATTTTGTGTGAGAAAACAATTTCTCTCTTAAATAAGCCATAAAATCTCTATCTAGAGATAAATATTAGTCCAGTTTGTTATATAATGAATGTAGTAAATCCTGTACTAATTACAGTCTGGGATACTGTCCAGATATAGGATTTAAGACCATACGGATAATTCCTGATGCCTGTGTGGTATGCATGTTTATACGTTGGATTTTGGTCGTTATCACGACGTTGATACAACGTCGTCATTCCAACGTCTTGATTCCGACGTTGTTCCAACGTCGTGATTTAGACGTTGTTCCAACGTCGGAGTCTGACGTCTAACAAACTTTCATTTTCAACCAATATACAACGTCTATCCAACGTCAGTTTCTGACGTTGTTACAACGTCTATCCAACGTCAATTGTTTGCATTATGTCAGCAAATAGTTTGGAAGTTGGGAAACAATTTTACAGTTCCGAATCAGCCGCCAGTACAAAGTCATGCGCTATCAGGGTGAGAATAATGATGTCTAAAACTTTGAATAATCACGAAGTTAGAACGCTCTATGATATATCATGGTGACCCCGTGTTATTTATGCTTAATAACAGTAATATGTTTAGTGACTGTCTTGTGACATACAATTACAGAGCCATCTGTAAAATTGAAAAAAAAAATGTGAGCTTTGTTGAAATTTATCAAATTAAACAAGATATGACAGTAGTGAGATGTTTTAAAATCAGCTGAAGGGATAAATATATATTTTTGCCAAATTTCAAATCAACCGAAAATAATTTCATTTAAGAAATTTCAAATCAAACGACAAAAGCGATACAGTATTTATGTTTTTAACGGTAGTAATATGTTAAGAAAACCCGTCTGTGACACACAACTACAAGAACCCTAGTCCAAATAATTTAGACTTTCGGTTTTTCGTTTTACCATCTGTCATTTTTTGGTCGACCGAAGTCTAAACACTCGGTTCAAATTTTCCATAGCATTTTTAATAAATCAGACCGACTCGATCAAAACGTATTATGCTGTTCACCCCTTTACCCCTTTACCACTTAAATCTATCAAAATTCTATTCACAACGATGAAAAGAGGCTTAACAGTTGCTCCGGGGATTAGATTAGAGAGGACCGATAAGTTACACCCATCATTAAAACGGGCGAAAACGTTGAGCTTTGTTGAAATTTAGCAAATTAAAAACGATATGACAGTAGTCAAATGTTAATCAGTTGAAGGAATAAATATATATTTTTGCCGAAAAACGTTAGCATAACATTGATTACAAACCTTTTACACGTTTTTGAGAATATGTCAACGTCGGCAGCACAACTTTTTTTGTCAACAGTAATGGCCCAACTTGGTTTGTAAATGTGGGACGGGCTAAACTCTTACTTAATCGAACAAAAAATAATCACCATGATTATGATTGCTTTTAATTATTTTCATAAATGCGAAGTTATTGTGCTAAATTTTGTGATTTTTAAGAACATATTATGGAGCGGGGGGGGTTTGCATGCGCAGACAAATGTTTACAATAATTTTGGGAGATCGAGGTCAACACGTTGGGAAAAGGACTTTTTGTTTTCGTTTTACGTATTTAACTAAAAAACTATTGTTATCATATATTTAAATCATATATTTAAAAGCGGGTTTTGTGTTTTTCGAATCAAGCAGTATTTCTTAAGCCATAAAATGCTGATTCCCGCGCCAATTGCTGCTTCTTGCAGCAACTCTTGTTCAACCTTTTTAGGAAGTTGCGTCCTCTTTTTTAGTTTCAATGAACTTTGAAATTAGATCTCTGATTGTTATATATATCAATTAATTTCAATGCTGATGAATTGTCCTTTGAGGAGTAGGATAAAGCATTTGAATCAGGCCATATTCTTTCAAACCCGTGCGTACTCTTACTATACATACCGTATACAGTCTCCAACATTATGGGTGAAATTTCTTCAAATCTGATGCCGATAAACAGTTAGCTTTTAGGCTATTAGAAGCCAGCATCAGTTACCCATGGGTCATTAGACTATTAATTTTCTTGATAGGGTGATTAAATTGCCAAGATGTTTGTCTGACCGGTGTATGACTGTGGGCTGTGTTCTCAGGACATGCACAATTGCATTTGTTTAAGAAAGAAGACAAGAGAAAGTTGATGCAACGCATCAATGTCGCCGGAAATCCATACTGCAGTTATGCATAACACTTACATTCTAGTAGTTGGAAAAAAAAAACAGTTATCAACTAAAGGGCATATTGGAACATCAGGGGTGGGGGTCAAGTGAAAATGTATCATAACTTGCATTTTTTGTCAACGAAGTGAATGTCCTTCATTGAAATATAATTAAAGCCTTTCATTGTTTATGATCAATCTCCATTCTAAGGTAGGTTGACCCATTGACATATAAACATATATATACATGTTTATATGTCTCTGGTTGACCATATACACAGCCAACTAATTATTGATCATAAACAGGAAATGAGTAATCTTCACAATCATTAGTCTACTCATGTTTTAAAATTATATAATGATGAGCGCCCTTGTGTCAATGAAGCATAAAAATATGCAGATCGCAAGCAAAATGCGTGTAGGGAATTTAATAACACATTTAAATTTGTCAAGGACGAAATAATATTGTACGAAAGACCCGATTCGTTTCTTCTTCGCATAATTGTCGTTTTTTACACTCTCTTTATAGGCAGAGAGTGTTCATTCAAAGTTATTTTTATATTAAAACCAGTCTTATCTCAGTTTGTTCTTTTCGTCATATGTTTCAAACCAAATAAATATTTTAAATCACCTATAATTAACTATTTGTAAGTGAGTGTAAAGAACGGCTCTCTGCAAAGGAGATTTATCTACGCAAGTCGGTATTCGGTAGTCACTTGATCAACATATTTAGCTTAGAAACAGTTCCCTATTTTAGATATTCATGGATTAACATTATTAAATGAATTCTACATAAATCAAGACATGTCTTTGAACATGAAAATAACAGTCAGTAAGTTAAAATTGCTACTAAAAGGAGAATTCGACGTGATTTTTATCTCGATATTGACATATAACAGTCTGCAGCAAGTCTAGCAGTGACTCTTTTGTCTTCGTAAATAAGACAAAAAAAACACAATTGCGAGTCAAAATAAAGAAACTGCAAATACTTAAAACATAGGATTATTTATTTCATTTTAGATGTGTCATAACTAAGTGTTTTTAAACTATCACAATTGTAATATGTTCAAGACATTTATATTTGTTTTTTTCTAAAAATAACTCTCCTCGCATGTCTTTTCCGAAAAGCTATTAAAATAGAAGTCGCGGGCTTCTGCCCGGCGACTTATAATAATAAGGACTGTACCTCATACATTATCTTTCTGAAGCACATATATAGTGCAGTTACAATCCATCTTAACAGTTGATCAGCTAATATGTACACATTTTATATGATCTTTTAAAATCCATGTGTGATAACTGGGGAGCCCAGGGCTATAATTTGAACAATCTTGGTAGAGGTCGACTAGATGAAGCTTATATCAAATATCAAAGGCATGGGCCTTCTACTTTCAGACAAGAAGATTTTTAAAGCTTTTTCCCTATACAAGTCTATTTTAAACCAGTGACCCTAAGGGAGGGGCCATTTTTGACCCCAGGGCTATAATTTAAACTATCTTGGTAAAGGTCCACTAGATGAAGCTACATACCAAATATCAAAGGCCTTAGCCTTCTACTTTTAGACAAGAATATTTTTTCAAGTTTTTTCCCTATACGAGTCTATTTTAAAAAAAAAGAGACCCCAAGGGAGGGGTCATTTTTGACCCCAGGGCTATAATTTGAACAATCTTGGTAGAGGTCCACTAGATGAAGCTCATACCAAATATCAAAGGCCTTGGCCTTCTACTTTTGGACAAGAAGATTTTTAAAAGTTTTTTCCCTATACGAGTCTTATGTAAAACAAGTGATCCCCGGGGAGGGGTCATTTTTTACCCCAGGGCTATAATTTGAACAATCTTGGTAGAGGTCCACTAGATAATGCTACATACCAAATATAAAAAGGCATGGGCCTTGAGACTACTTTCAGACAAGAAGATTTTTTAAGTTTTGGTTAATTTATCCTTTTTTGTTGCCGTGGCAACCAAAGTTCTCAATGGAACTTAAATCTTTGAACAATTTTGAAAGAGGGCCACCAAAGGAACATTCCTGTGAAGTTTGGTTGAAATTGGTCCTGTGGTTAAGGAGGAGATGATGTTTAAAGCTAAAAGTTAAAGACGGACGACGGACACAAATTGATCAGAATAGCAACGGAGGACAGCGCGCTCGACTATTTCTCCTCTTATTTAAGTTACTGAGATAATGGACTTTAACGTAGTTGCATGCAAAACATAAACCACAATTTCTTAAAGGGTGATAATTTGCATTATATGCAGGATACAGTTATTTAACATCATAATATACATAGGTGTGATAGTTGGGTAGGGTTGTAGAAAGTGTCAATGCAACGCATCAAGTAAATACTGAGATATGGACTCTTAATGTAGTTGCACGGCAAAACTTTAACCAGAAAATTGTAAATAAAAGAAGGGCCATAACTTGCATAAATTGCAGGATAGAGTTATCTGACTTGATAATCTACATAGGTGTGATCGTTGGGTAGGCGTGTAGAAAGCTTCAATGCAATACATGTAGTATTTAGGTACTTGCATGTAAAACTTTAACCAAGGTGTGACGTGGACGCCGACGCCAGGGCGAGTAGTATAGCTCTCATATTCTTCGAAAAATGCAAGTGGGGAAATTGAATATGATTTGGGGACCGATGCACATTTTTCACGCCTTGCAGACCTTCCCTTTGTAACGGTTAAGAAACAAAAACGTTGCATTGACGACACTCCTCAATGTGGTGCTCGTAGAAAAAGAATGCTTACCTCCACTCCACAGGGAAAAAGTTACTTGACTGAATTCACACAGGAAGCCCATGTAGGACCTGTATCGCTTACCTGATTTCTTTGACTGGTTATAATAATAGGCCGCCTGTGTGAAATTGACTCAATCGTTAAGGGCAAATTTAACATATGAGAACATTTCTATAATTTGCAAAGATAGCATATGTGTACAGTGGGCATAGACTACATAAGCAATTTTGGTCCAGGGTTATAAATGAACACAATTATTTTGGAAAATTCGGCATGTTGTTAACGATATAGAGGGCCACATACGAAACAACTTTGCAAACTTACTTATTGGGCTAGTTGTTAAAATAGTTTTAGCTATGGCGGTCATCTTGTAAATTGACTTTTTGTGTATTTTACATGCTTCATTCAATTTATGCAATTTGTAGATGCTGACGTTTCTTTTCATATTGTTAAGGTAGGAAAACAGAATGACAACAAATATTTGTGGACATGCTAATTGCATTCAATGCAAATTGGTAGTTGCGTCCTTTATTGTTTAGTTTTACATAATGATGCGTATATACTATGTACACATGCATGCATTGCTTTACCTATCTAAGATCATAACATATATATGCATGAATGTTTCATGTATGTGAAAATGCTAAAATGAAAGCAAAGTAATTTGTAATGTATGTTGCATTGTTGCCAAATGGGGGAACTGTCTTCTGAGAGAGAGAGAGAGAGAGGGAGAGAGAAGAGAGAGAGAGAGAGAGAGAGAGAGAGAGAGAGAGAGAGAGAGAGAGAGAGAGAAAGAGAGAGAGAGAGAGAGAGAGAGAGAGAGAGAGAGAAAGAGAGAGAGAGAGAGAGAGAGAGAGACACACACACAGAGAGACAGAGAGACAGAGAGACAGAGAGAGGACAGAGAGACAAAGAGAGACACAGAGAGACAGAGAGACAGAGAGAGAGACAGAGAGACATAGAGAGAAACAGAGAGAGAGAGACACACAGAGAGACACACAGAGAGAGAGACAGAGAGAGAGAGAGACAGAGGAGACATAGAGAGAAACAGAGAGAGAGACACACAGAGAGAGAGACAGACAGAGACAGACAGAGACAGAGACACACAGAGAGACAGAGACAGAGACAGACAGAGAGAGAGACACACACACACACACACACACACACACACACACACACACACACACACACAGACACACAGAGAGACACACAAAGAGACACACACAGAGAGAGACAGAGACAGACAGACAGGCAGGCAGGCAGGCAGACAACCAGAGAGAGAAAGAGAGAGAGAGGGGGGGGTGGGGGGGGGGGGGGGGGGGGGTTAGTGTTTCTTATTATATGCTTATTAGTTTTAATGTTGGATGTTGTCATTCTTAAGGTTAAAACAATCTACAGTACATACATGTATATAAATACACATATATTGATTTGGAAAATATGAAATTAATTGCTTAACCCCCTTTCCCAAATGCAGACGCATTTTAATACGTTTCCAGCAGATGCAGTGTGTCAAACATTGTGAGAAAAATTAGTTATAATATTGGATGTTGTCACTCTGAAGGTTAAACAAGCTACAGTACATACATGTATATAAATACACATATATTGATTTTAAAAATATGTTTTACTCAAATGTTATACCTCATTTAGTCTTAATACTCAATGTGAAACATTGTAGGAAAATGTGAAATTAATTGCTTAACCCTCTTTCCCAAATACACAGAACAGAACAGAACAGAAATTTTATTTTCAACTTAAGCATAAACAGCTCATGGTTGATATTCACAAATATACATACAGAAATGGTTAAGACAATGAAATAGTTGAGAAATAGTACTTAACTAAGTTTAAATTAAATAAGTTTAAAATCAGGTTTATATGCATATGTATAAATACACACATATACACACGCATTTGTATATATATATACTCATACCCATACACATACTTACATATATATATATATATATATATATATTAATTTCAATATGAAATTAATTATATTAAGAAAGAAAGTGGGACTGTTAACGCCCGTCTAATAAGGATGCTTTTTATTTTCAAATAGAGAGTTTTCTCATCTCAAAAGCCTTGAGACAAAATGACGCCAGATTACATAAATATTTTTTTCTTTCTGTGTTTAAGAGTTCTATGAACTTGTACATACTTGGACGTTGTGCGTAATAGCGCGGTATGAGTTGTTAATACAGAAGCATTTTAATACGTTTCCTGCAGATGCAGTGTGTCAAACATTGTGAGAAAAATTAGTTATAATATTGGATGTTGTCACTCTGAAGGTTAAACAAGCTACAGTACATGCATGTATATAAATACACATACAATGTATATTGATTAAATATGTTTTACTAAAATGTTATACCTCATTTATTCTTAATACTCAATGTGAATCATTGTAGGAAAATGTGAAATTGATTGCTTAACCCCCTTCCCCAAATGTAGACACATTTTAATACGTTTCCAGCAGTTGCAGTGTGTCAAACATTGTGAGAAAAAGAGAAATTGCTCAATGGAGTAATTTTCTGTTTTCCAACAATGTTTTCTTCTCTTTTCTATTATCTAACTTTCATTCATAGAGGCTCCCAATGTTTTAACCCTTTCCCACCTGCAGAAGCATTTTGACGCACTAGCAGCAGACTACTTTTGAAAACAGTGTGGCCAAAGGTGAGTTGCTTATGATGGCCACAATGTTTTCAACTTTATTTAACAATTAAGCTATATTTGATGGAGATAAGCTATATTTTCAGGTTTTTGTCACTAGGTTTTCAAAGTCGTCTCCTGCAGATTTGCTGTATGTGGGAAAGGGTTAAAGATATGTTCAATATTGTCTCCTGCAGATTCATTTTATTGTTGGAAACGGGGATTACATGGCTACTTTTCCTGCGATTGTTTCAATATACATATACAGCTAGTTCAGTCGTGAACAGCTTTCTGTATCATGAAATAGTGAAGTAACTTTTCCTTTCCACATTGTTTTCCTCTGGTTCACAAGCTTGCATTGGGACACATGTCATATTCTACCTTCACTTCAACTTGGTTCTGTACAAGTTTCAAAAGTGAAATAGCTGGTCTAACAACAAAATTGAGATTAATGTCTCGACACAGATGTGGTTTCTCTGGTCATGTGATAACATTTCAACGGGGCTTTCACTGAAATAGGGGTCAGATGCTGGGCAGTAAATGACTCCTGCAGAGGTCTTAGAACTGTGTACCGTTAACTTTTCTGGGAGATTTTTGGAGATTCAGGCATAATGTGGGAGACTGTATACTGCCCTGTTTTGGTGAGGGACCCACATTGGTGACCTTTTTATTTTGCATGTTATCTTCAATTTGAAGAGTTCTAAGGCATCATTTGATTTTGTGTAAACATATTTCTGTCAAAAGCTTTTGAATCTTTTTAATATGGACAAGACGTGCATGATTTTGAAGCATGACTTAACTGAGGAAGCAGATGCAGTTCAGTAAATTTAAATAACGTTTGGAAACAGACAGGATGTAAATATTTCTAACAAGAAGGCCAAATGTCCCTTTATTTTAAACAAGAAGGGCAAGATGTGCCTATATTGCTCACCTGGGTTCAGATGGGCTTCTCTAGGATAGAGAACTGACGTCATGTCTAAATATAAATTCAGAAAAACATGCCCGTTTGTTGCGCATAAACTAGTTTCGGTTTAAAACTAGTTTCGTGGTTTTCCATTTGTTAATCAAACCATTTTTTCCGTTTGTTTACACAAACTTAAAACTGTTTTCTTAAACCGTTCAAACCGCCATCGAATGTGGTTTCGGAGGTTTGATGTATCCAAACACATGGTCACTTGGAAGAGAGAAAATGGCAACTGAACCGCTTAAATTAGCCCTAACATGTGGAAATGCACTGGGTTCAAACATTGTCTGATAATGATAATAAGAATATATTTGGATTTTTAAACATAAAAATACTTTATTTACTCGTTTTATTATGTAATTATGACCAGAAAATTAAAAGATAAAAACATTTGTATCAAAGTCAGCCATGTTTTTCTCAAAACCGGCCGTTTGTGGCGAAAAGTCCAAACCCTGTAAACCAGTTTTTGTTTGATATTAAACTGTTGAAACCTTAAACCACAAACTAAAACCAGTTTAAGTGAAACAAATTGACTCTAATGCTTTCCATCTGAACTGTGTTTCCTCGTCTTAGTAGTAAACCATTCGGAACTCTCGGGTAATTCCGCTATCCTTCATCATCCATTGATGAAGCATTCATCACCGAGGTATTCCAAATGAGTAGTAAACATCGTTGGTCGCCATTTTGAAATGCTAGTAACCCCAGGCTTGAGGTGGGTTACTCGGATTCGAGTCAAAAGGTCAAAACGACGTCACTGAGGTTAAAAGTATCACCGTTCAAATGGATTCCGAGTGCACTCGGGCTGTTCTCAGCAGTACTTGTCAGAGATAAACTCTACATAGACACTAAACTATATACGGGTCCGTTAAGAAACAGTGTCATAGATAAAGGACCGAAGGCCGCTAACATATCTAGCTACTAGGGGTTAGGGGGAAAATGTGAACTAAACATTATTTCTTGGAATGTAGAAGGCTTGAGAGCATGCCTGAACGATCAGGATTTTGTGAATTTTGTACAAGGTTATGATATTTTGTTCTTTTCCGAAACATGGCAACGAGAAGTAGATAACTTTGCAATTCAAGGATACGAGTCAATGTGTATACCTCGTAAATATAACGCTAATAGTAAAGCAAGGCGTGGTCACGGTGGGATCAGTCTATTCTACAAAAAGGAGCTAAAATGCGGCCTTGTTGTAGAGGAGATTGATCACAACGGTATGCTATGGATAAGAATTTGTAAAAACATGTTTATGCTTGATAATGATATTTATGTATGCTTTTCATATATTCCACCTTGCAATTCTCCGTATTATACAGCACATGACATAGGTTTTTTTGAAAGGCTTGAAATTAATGTCCGAAAATATTCGTCAATAGGAAATGTCTCAATTATAGGTGATCTTAATGCTAGATGTGGTCAAAGAAACGATTATATTTCCCAGGATCCTGATCAGAGTAAATATGTATTTTTTTTAATTTAAACATATTTTATTCTATGAAGTAAGGCACACAAGCAACAGTACAAACATTAAGTGCGAAAAAGATTGGAACGAAAGCTTACAGCTTATATAGTTCCTCTCCATATGGTGATTGAACAGTTGTTTACAAAATGCAGTATAAATATACAAAGTGTATTAAAGTAAATATGTAAACGATGATTCTGGCGATTTCCGCCCTAATATTCCAAAACGATCTTCACAAGATAATACAGTTAATACGTCTGGTATTAAACTTTTAGAACTATGCTCTATTGCTGATCTGAACATTGTAAATGGCAGAGTGGGGGATGATGCAGATTCTGGGGCATTTACTTTTATTTCAGAAAGAGGGAAAAGTTTAATTGATTATGTTGTTTGTTGTAAAGAGTTATTTCCCCTGATATGCACTTTTAGAATACATGATTTGCAATCCTTCTCTTCCCATGCTCGCGTCCAGGTTAGCTTTACAACGGGGCATGCACCAGTATCTGTTGATACAGGGGCAATCCCGGGGGTTAAGTTAATCTGGGAAAGTGAGAGATCACCTGAGTATAAACTTTTTATTCAATCCCAAATAGGCTCTATGCATGACATCGTTAGTCAAATACAGTCGAAAACTATGAATATTGATGACGGTATAAGAAAAATAAGTGATTGTTTATACAACTCAGCGTTCACCATTTTTGGCACGAGTACTCACAAAAAGCCCCAGCAGTGCACTGGAAAAACAAAATTTAAAAGTCCATGGTTCAATACTGATTGTTCTCGAGCAAGAAAAGAATTACGTGTTTCAAATAGAGATTATCGTAAAAACAGCTCACTTTATAATGGGGATGTTTTGATTGCATGTAAACGAAATTATAGCCTTTTTAAAAAGCGAGCCAAAGCAAAATACCATAACGCACTACGGAGTAAATTTAGTGCTCTTGCCAAAAGTAGCCCTGGCAAATTTTGGAGTGAGTTGAGAAGGGTTAAATCGAAAAATAGTAAGCCATTAACGACTTTGCATGAGTCTGACTTTTTTGATTACTTTAAGAATTTGTTTTCACAATCTGAACCATTGGAAGAATTGAATTTTTCAGATGGCTCAGATAATGATGTTGATTTACATATCGAGGAACTTGATAGACGTATTTCAGAGGAGGAAATTTTAAACACAATTCAATCTTTGAAAACCGGGAAATGTGGAGGTATAGATTTATTAATTCCTGAAATATTTATTGATGTAAAAGAACTTGTTGCACCTATGATGTGTGAACTATTCAATTATATGTTTGAAAATAGTGTATTTCCGAATAAATGGACTAAAGGAATTATCATCCCAATCCCGAAAAAGGGTAACATTGACGATCTAAACAATTATAGGGGCATAACACTTACTAGCATATTTTCAAAGATATTTTCTTGTATTATTGACAATAGGCTTAGACAGTGGGCAGAACACAGTCCGGTTTTAAATGATTTTCAGTTTGGTCTTCGTAAAGGAAAAAGCACTAACGATAGTATTTTTATATTATCTTCCATAATTGACAAAGTTTTAAACATTGAAAAAAGGAAATTATATTGTGCATTTGTTGACTTTAGAAAAGCTTTCGATACTATTAATCACAAAGCTCTTTGGGTCAAACTTGTACAAACAGGTACATCTACCAAAATGATAAAATTACTCAAAGCAATGTACACAAATATAAAATCTTGTATACGGGTTAAAGATCAGTTAACTGATTTCTTTGATATTGCCACGGGCGTAAAGCAAGGAGAACCATTATCTCCCTTTTTATTTATTCTTTTTATAAATGACATGTATGATAATATGCAACCTGAAGCATTTGATTGTTTTACAGCTGACAATTTAAAATTATTTCTATTGCTTTTTGCTGATGATACTGTATTATTTTCGTATTCTCAAGAAGGTTTACAATTATTATTAAATAAACTAAATGATTACTCAAAACAATGGGGTGTAATGGTAAATACAGACAAAACAGTCGTGATGGTCTGCCAAAAAGGAAATACAATTCCAGATGTTGAATTAATATACAATGGAGATAAACTTGAGGTTGTAAACAAGTTTAACTTCCTTGGCTGTACATTAATTGAAAAAATGAAATTATTTGATTCTATGGTTCTACCTATTTTAATGTATTCTTCAGAGACATGGGGATTCCATAAGGCTCCTGACATCGAACGAGTTCATTTAAAGTTTTTAAAGCAATTATTAGCTGTAAGTCCGAAAACCACTAACACAGCAGTGTACGGTGAAACTGGAAGGTTTCCATTACATGTACTAAGAAGCGTATCCATTGTTAAATACTGGTATAAGATTTGTAAACACCCTGATTCTCTCTTATTTAAAATATATAACATGAGTGACACTCACGGAAATGCCACGAATGCGTGGGAATTAAACTTACAAAAACTAGTCAATAGTTTGGGTTTATCATATTTGAACGTTTTACCCGACGCATCTGGTGTAAACCTAAATATTGTAATAAGTCGAATTTATGATAGTTATCTACAAAGCTGGTTTGCGGACCTATAGCAAATTAGACTGCTACAGATCATTCAAGCAATGTTTCATTTATTGAAAATAAAAACCATAGAATAGCTTTAACAAGATTCAGGTGTTCATCTCACAAACTGTTAATTTAAGTAGGCAGACATAGAAATTTAGAAAGAGATGAAAGGAAATGTACTTTTTGTAAATGTAACACTATTGAAAATGAATATCATTTTTTATTAGTCTGTCCATTATATAGAGACCTTAGGATGTTATACCTACCTAAATACTACTACACTTGGCCTAATACATTTAAATTTAAAGGTTTGATGGAATCTCAATCAAAGAAAAAAATAGTTAACCTAGGTAAATTTGTATACCTTGCCAACTGCAAAAGAGATATCCTAAATACTTCTTAATACTTACTCTGTAAATATGTTGATCATCCTGTACTAGATAATCATAATATGTACACAAACCGTATGCTTATCTATTGCCGTGATATGTTTGTATATTTCATCACATTTTCTCCATATTTATGTTTCTAATTATCTTTATTGCCGCCACATGTATATATGTATTTTTGTTTCTGGCAACAAACATATGTTTATATGCCAATAAACGATTTTGAACTTGAACTTGTTCTCGGATCCCATATGAACTCGCCCATAGTTAGCGGTTTTGTGATAATTAACGAAGTGTCAGTTGTTAATTAGGTGTGAACATATCGAAGATAATTACTTGACACGCGACAGATTATTGGAAGCCGTTAGAAGGCGGCTTCCAGTAGGAATGTCTTGAAATTTAGCACAAGGATATTTATAGACCTGCCAGTGTGACCACATATCGGGATTTATCTTTGTCCTTACTAAGTATATTAATTTAAGGTAAATGACTTTTAAAACATCCTTTTTTCACCCTATATACATGTGTGAGTTTTACAAATTAAAAAAAAAGCCAAAGGCCGGTATTTTTATTCATTTTTAGTTAGGTGAAATTCATACTGTATCTAGTCTAAACAGTAAAATATTGAACCATTCTACTGAATTAGTTACCTGCCTCATACGCTTTATAATTTCAATAGTATCTCAAACCGGGAGCCAAAAAAAAGGCGCGCTAAATGTAGTCTAGTTGCTGACATCCTATGATATTACGTAGTAATAAGAGGAAGGAACTCCAGAATACGCTAAATGAGCCAATGAAAATCTCGCTTTTATAGCGTCACTGCGTGGTATCAGTGTCCCTGGTGGTATAAACAGAATGCTTATCCGTTATATTCGAGCAAGCATAAAATTCACTATAGAAAATAGTAAATCATTTCATTGATTATGGTTATCTGCTCGTTTCCTTATCTGCTTCATTCGCTTTTCTATTTGATATAATTGCTTCAACCGGGAACGAAAAAAGGAAGTTTGCTCGTTCGTCATTTTGATGAAACAATATAAGAAAGTGGTGTTGTTGCAGTTTACTCGTGATGTAATTTCTAACACCTTTACCTTTCATTCTGCCTTAATTTTCTCCATTTACGGTTTTTACCCATACCCACATATATACTCTTTCTGAGCCTCTGCAACAGACGACTTTTGAAATAATTGTGGCAAAAGATGAAATTGCTCATAATGAGCTTAATTTTCTCCATTTACGGTTTTAACCATTTCCCATATATATTCCCTTTCTGACCCTTTGTAGAAGACGACTTTTGAAATAATTGTGGCAAAAGGTGAAATTGCTCTTAATGAGCAATTGCTACATTTGCTACAATAATTTCAACTCTTTTCAATTATCTTACTATCATTTATAGAGATTTTCTATGTTTTGTACTTGATGAGTCTGTCAGGTTAAACATCATTGAAATCATTGTGACAAAAGGAGAAATTGCTCATAATAACTTGAGAAAACACATGACATGTCTGCGCTTAAGTTCCCATCTTTTAGAAATTGAGCAGGGTAGATTCAAATATATTAACAGAGAAAACAGAATATGCAAAATATGTAACCAAAATGTAGTGGAATCAGAATTTCATTGACGCCGCGTGGAAGCGCGGATTCAGTATGGGATAGGTTTTAATTTTGTATCATGGGGTGACGTAATCGAAAAGGGAGCAACCAACAAATATTATTGTAAAGAAAAACTCTGTAATATGTTTGAAAAAACAGCCTTTATGATTGAATAAATTGTATTAACTGATTTAAGAAACAACAAGATACAAAATATGTACATCGTTTACCGTTATTACAAAACTTTAGACACATTTAAATTGATTTTAATAACTGTTCCCCAACTAACTAGGCTAAGCTTTTTTTATGAGTTGGTTTACGGAGTTCACTAGGCCACGCTTTTTAAATTGTTTGGTTTACTGCTCTGACGACTCGATTCATCAAAGCTCAGAAAAAAGATTCGGGTGATGTTTTTTCCTATTTATTTCTGTTGTATTACTAAACTTAAAACGTTCCTCCCCATACAGTTGTTCATTCAGACCATTGTATTCTTGCTATATGTTGACTATACAAGAGAACTTTTTCTTTTAATTTCATAAATGCTTAATTTTGATATTAAATATCTTTAAACTCGTTAGAATTATTTGTATTTTTTGTTTATATACTCTCGTCTTTTGTTATCATACTTCTGCTCAACTGGAAGGAGAATAGACTTCCCTCTCTCCTTCCAAAGCTTGTGTCACACTTAACTTATAACTAGAGGCATTAACACTTAAGTTAATATCTGTTAATATTTCAGTATCTATGTTTTTTGTTTATCTAATTGATCTAGTAAGAGCAAATTTAAAATTAAGAAACTTCAGCTTGTATGACACTTTATTGGTGCAAACGGTAAACCAAATGGTTTGAAGATGGACCCTTTTTGCTCTTGATAACATTTTATTATAGACTATGGTATCCAGGTGAGCAATAAAGGAACATCTTGGCCTTCTTGCTTAAGATAAAGGTACATTTGGCCTTCTTGTTCAAAATATTTACGTCCTGTCCGTTTGCACAGGTTATTTAAATGTATTGAACTGCATCTGCTTCCATTTAAGTCATGCTTTAAAATCATGCGCGGCGTCTTTGATGCTTAGCATCACAATTCGTCCTGTTTTCTTTTAGTATGTACAAAATATAGTTCACTTATATCTAAATATTTAGGAATGTTACATGGCCCTCAATGCAAAAGTTTATAGCAATACTATCTTTAACAATCAAAAAGAAACTCTACAATCTTGCTAAATATATCAAGGAAAATATGTCAATTAGAAAAAATACCCTTGATGATGTTGCTGTTTCTTAATACATATTAACGTTGAATTGTTTGTATTTGTATGTCATTTTATGTATTAATGTATTATGTATGTTAAACTCTTATCCACTACCATGACTTACCGATGCAAACCAAAATGTTCTGTGTGTCAGCAATTATTAACAAAAAATATCATAACAGGACGTGTGTTCAATACAATTAGTTGATTGTTTTTGGTACAAATTAAAACTTATCATAACCTCTTGTCCATTTACCTTTAGTATTATTCTTATATGTCACTTTTCATGATCAGTTTAACTCTAAATCAACTCATTCACTTAAAAGGCAGACCCTGCCAGGTTAAATATCCTACATAATACTTAAATCTTCAAATACCGATATCTGGCTTAATAACTACAGATTAAATTTGTCTAATGTTTGTGGATTTAAATGTACTTTTTTTTTATTTATTCATGTGCAACGAATTATTGTTTGATGCTTTAAGTCAAACATTCGTCTTGTCTAGATTAGAGTTTAATGATTTCTCAGCATGTGTTGAAGTTTTGGTTAAGAGTGTTTCGTTGGATACAAAAAGAGATACAAGTATAACATATTTATACACGGATATTTTCAAGTCAAAAACAGACATTACGGAAAATCCGTATGACGGGAAATATCTGAAAACGTTGTGACAAAAGGAGAATTTGCTAGTTATCGACAATATTTCTATTTACAACAATATTTTCAAAATTCGTTTTCTAACCTGATATAATATCAGGACAAAACTCCATATTTCTAAAAGGCTTTAAATCAACAACAGAAATTACGGAAAATTAGATGTCACGGGAAATATCATTTCAGTGATTCCGTTCCAACTGCTTTTAGAGCTACAGGGAAGAGGGTCGGCCGTTATTGTTGTTATTGCCTTTCAACTGTGTAATACCACCATGGGAGATTAAATGACACTTAACACCTGCTGTGAATCAAAGTGCTGCCAGCAAGCGGCTATAACTGCAGATCACGGAATACATTAGGACAAGGATTTACTGATTAACTTTTGATCACATACACTTCACAAGAAGACCTTGTTATGTCCGTTAATTGAATAATAGTTTAGTTGAATGCACGATAGTGTATACATAGAATGGGGGTCTATCGCAAAAACTGTTATTTGACGGGCGGTATTTCACAGAGGTCGTTGCATAGTTTACACATTCATTTATGCATTAATCACAATTCATGCTATATCAAAATAAAAAAAGAACGCTGCATAACAATGAAAACTATATCGAAATTCCAATAAAAATGTCAAAGCAAAAAATAAACAATCTGTATCTACATGTTCTGGTTACTAAAAACAAATAAAAGTACTGAAAGTACTAAAGGTATAATTGCAATCGGTTAAGAGGAGATGCAGAAGTGCTTATAGAAATATTTATCTAAAAAAGATTTAAATCATGACAGACAAGTTATGATACATCAGGCCAGAATAAAATATTTCCAAGATCATAAATTCGTGTTGGTCTTGTGAAAATTAAATGACTCCAACCTAGAATATATTATTTGGTGCACATTGCACCTTTTTAGCTCGCCTATTCGAAGAAATAGGGGAGCTTATGTTATCACCCCGGCGTCCGCGTTGGCGTTGGCGTTGGTGTTGGCGTTGGCGTCCGCGTTGCCAGCTTGGTCAAACCTTTGCGTGCAAGGCCTTTTCTCAGACACTGTGTATGCTGTTGCTTTGAAACTTCACACACTTATTCAGGATCATTAGGGGACCTTGTATGTCAAGTCCCATAACTCTGGAATGGATTTTGACTGAATTGTGCCCCTTTTTGGACTTAGAAATTTGGTCAAACCTTTGCGTGCAAGGCATTTTCTCAGACACTGTGTATGCTGTTGCTTTCAAACTTCACACACTTATTCATGGTCATTAGGGGACCTTGTATGTCAAGTCCCATAACTCTGGAATGGATTTTGACTGAATTGTGCCCCTTTTTCGACTTAGAATTTTGGTCTAACCTTTGCGTGCAAGGCCTTTTCTCAGACACTGTGTATGCTGTTGCTTTGAAACTTCACACACTCATTCAGGATCATTAGGGGACCTTGTATGGCGTTGGTATCAGCGTTGCCAGGTTAAGATTTGCATGCAAGTATTGAAAATATTGTGATATCTTGCAATAAATAATAGTGTGTGGTTTTATCTGATACTGATACTGTAAGTCTTCGGTATTATGTTCACTATTGGCATACATCGTATATAAACCAATTTACAGATTTAAAAGGCCTGTATGGACTTGGTTAACATTTGCATGGAAGTATTGAAAAGGTGTATTATCTTGCAATAGGTGATACTGTGTTACTTTACCTAATGCTATAACTGTTCGAAGTAGGCCCTGATAGACGATGGCCCTGATAGGCGAGCTATATTGTCCTCCGACAACTCTTGTTTAATGATCATATTACACAATGGGTCTATGGAAATCCCACCATGAACATTCATGACAGTGCAGTGTCTTCCAATTTATTGACTGTACTGAACCAACTAACGCATTCATCGTATGCAATCTGTTAATGTTTACAATAATAACAATAAACTTAGAAGTTTATTCTACCAAAACAGTTATTTTTTGAATTATTAATTTTCTTTTCATCTCCAGTATTATACTTTACTTTTAGTGTCTGTGAAACGAAATTGATTGCAAAGCTTCTATTTTGACAGAAAATTGGTATAACAAATGAACAGATTAATATAAAAAGGCCTGAAACAAAAACAATGTAATAATGTACAAAAGAGAGTGAATAAAACTGATTGGAGTTGACACTGTAAATGTACACCCATCAATAAAGGGCATTTGTTATGATATTAAATCTTTAAATAGTTTGTAAGAGGCCCACCAAAGTAACATGCCCGTGAAGTTTGGTTGATATTTATCCAATGGTTTAGGAGCAAAAATATAATTTTACCCTTATTCTAATACAGCATCGCAGCAAAATGGATTGAACAAATTAGGTAGAGGGTTTCCGCTCACTCACAAATGTATTCTTAAATCAGACAAAAACTTGAATAGAAATTGATCTATTAAGTTTTGTAATTTTGCCCCTTTTCTGATGCCGTATGGCTGCTATATTTTTCAACCAATCAATACAACTTATGTAAATCTAGTAGAGGGTCACTCAAGGAACATTCGTAAATTGTCTTGGAATCTGTCTAGCGGATTCAGAGAAGAAGAATTTTACAGTTTAGGCATTTTACTCCTTTCCTGCTGCCGTAGCAACAAACGTTGTGTTTATAATGTATAGCTTTGAACACATTTGAAAGCGGACAACCAAAGGAACATTCCTGTGAAATATTGCCGAAATTTGCCCAGTGGATTAGGTTGAGATGTCATTTGAAGCTAAACGTTCAATATACCCCTTTTCTGATAAGCCTGGTAACTATGTCTTTTAACCGTCAATATCGCTTAAAGAATCATGAAGAGAGTCAATAAAGGAGCAAATCAGAAAAGCATTTTCAAAATTATCCATAAGAATTGATTTTAAAATTTTGTCATTTTCTGATACCGCACGAGACAGAATTATACATATACTTTTGAATATGATTAAGAAAAGGACCGCAAAAAGGAATATTTTTTTTTTTCATGAAGAGTGTCAATAAAGGAGCAAATCAGAAAAGCATTTTCAAAATTACCCATAAGAATTGAGTTTTAAAATGTTGTCATTTTGTCCTTTTCTGATACCACACAAGACAGAATTATACATATATCTTTAAACATGATTAAGAAAAGGACCGCACAAAGAACATTCCTTTTCTGTTTCCAGTGGATAAGATTTTTATGACTTTCAACCCAATAAATAAAACTTAAAACATATAGAATATAATTATGAACAGTTCTGCTAAATTATCTTGAAAACAGACAGGCACTTTCATAAAAATGTAGTTTTTAAAATGTTGTCATGTTGCCCCTCTTCTTATGCCGCCTGATTGCGGTGTTTACAAAACAATCAATATGTTTGTATCTGTAAAGAGTTATCACATGAACATTTCTACCACATTATATTTGTATCAGACAAGCTAATTGATTCACAGAAGAATATTTTTAAAAATTGGGCAAATTCACCCTTTCTGATGCTACAGTAGTTCTCCGTAGAATATAAATGTACCGCGCAATTTCCTCTTTTGTCATAATATTTCAAATAGTCATCTGCTGCAAAGGCCTCACAAAAGGTCTGTATGTGTGTAAAGGTTGATGTCTCAGGTTTATTTTTTAAAATATTTCAAAATAGAATAGAAAACATTGTGTCAGCGAGAGAGATTTTGCTCTCTATGAAATATGATACACTAGCTAAGGCTTTGAGTGGATACACTTTCATTCATGAGTTAATTAGTAAAGACAATATACACAGCACTTTCCCCTTTCAAATTTTAAGCCATCAATTCAAAGTCAACTTTTAGATCGCAATCATAATTACACCTGCGGAAAGTATGCACATACTGCTTTAATTTGTTCAGTGTGTGAGTGACACATGAATAAAGTTTGCACATACTGCTATAATGTTTCCATGTATTAGTCATGTTGACAGCGTACAAATACATTTTAATTTTTAATCATTTAATTCATATATTTTAACATAAAATTTCTTTCGAGTTTTTTATTTGGGTAAGTGATGTCGAATCAAATCCATTTTCCGTCTGATATGCATACAAGTTACCGCATGTTTGGTTTTTAGACAAGAACTGTTTGGCGGTTCGAAAAGTACAACATATGGGTATCAGCTGGCAACAGTTCACTCATTTAAAAAAAAATATTCCACGGATCATCCACTTTCATTGTCATTGTATACGATCTGCAACTACCAAGACATCTGTCTGAACCCGATATGGTGTTCGGAAACGGAGAGCTGATATAGAAAGACAGATGTGAAGTAATTCAATGCCGATATTGTAATCAAAGTACTGAAAATGCTGCTGGAAGGTGATTTTAGAGTGATGTCAGCCAGGTGCAGATGGGATAATGAATTGTATGCAAGGTATGAACAGATCATGGCTAGGATATATGGATAGGAACAAACGAGAGCAAATATGTTGGAAAATAAATGAATAAAAGAATTTAAGTCTTTAAAACTTCTTTATTTTGCTGCAGTTTCGGAATAGGTAAAATTGTATAAAAAGAATAAATCAAACAAATATAATAAAAAAACACAAACACTTGTTGTTTAGTTTATACGGTTATACTATATAATTTCGGAAGAATGCCTTCATCAGTAGAATACAATAATAAAGAAAGAATAAAAACTTCAAAATTATTGACAGCTGGACATTATATTATATTCACAATAGTTAGCAAACACTGTCAAGAAGTGAGGAGTATTGCATACATACAATTCATTTAAAAATTGCATTGAAACAAAATATATTTTTGGTACAAAATATAGAGAGAAATATTTGTAAAAAATATAGAAAGCATTTTTTCATATTTAGACAGAAATGTACAGGATAGAATAACATTTAGTCATATCCGTCAATAGCTAATGCTATCTTTCTATGCGTCTGTATAAGGACACAGATATATAGATAGATATTCTTTATTTCTTCCAAATTTGAAGAGCAAGTACATTTCATATTAAACATTACAAAAGTGAGAACATAAATATATAGTTAAAACATTGTAACAATAGGAGAACTTGCTCGTCATAAAAAAATCTATGATAGCCACTGTCTTTCAAATTTGCTTTTCACAAGTGAACAAATGCTATGAATGAACGTATTCAAGTGCTATGAATGAAAATATGAAAACATGAATTAATTTTACATTTGCAACAATGTTCGATAAACTGTTTCTGAATGAGGATACAACGTAGAACGTAATGTTTTCTCCTTGCATGAAAGCTTAATTAAGTATAGGTGTGCCCTCAATTTAAATCAATTCTCACATAACAAGAACATTAAGAAAGTGTTGTCACGATGATCAGATTTTTATAGAAATAATTTTATTTGATGTGTATTACGCGTCAAGCGTGGATTCAAACACTTCCAAATATTTTACAATTTAAAACAATTAGATATTCGGATAAAATCTGATTGAATGATACGAATTGTTAAAACCCCCACACCCAATGCATATTAAAACCAAAGGCTTCTTTTTCCACAACATTTTGTTTCAAGAGCTACAATATCTAAAGAGGCAACATGTTAGGGTGCTTATCCAGTATGCATGAGTTCGATTTTACCATACCCATTCAGGAAAAGTGATTTCCACATCTTTCAACTTTCCCCCGGTAAATCAGTCGGTAGCGACGCGGGCTGTCAATCCAGCAGTTGTAAGTTCGAATCGAAGCTCGGCCATCATTCTTTCTGTCATTGTGACAAGCGTCATTCATCTTTCACCAATGGGCTAACAGTCTATTTGGAAAAGAAGCCAGTTGCTAGGAAAGAATGTTGTGTGGATTACTTGTGTGAGAAATGAATAGGTGAACTGGCCGCCGTGATATGACTGAACCATTGTTGAAAATGGCGTTAATGCCTAATCAATCAATTATTTTTATATAATCATTTTGTAATTTACCATTTAGAATGCCCCCTAATCCCCTTATACATATTTAGTCGAGTAGTCGTTCGGGAGAACACACCATTCGTGAATTACCAGATAACTAACACTTCTCCCTAGCACACAACTATTGACAACATTGTGACAAAACATAAGAAATTTATCCCAGGACTCCAAATGCAGCAGACGATTTTGAAAATATCTAAGAGGGATTTTTTCCTTTTTTCCCACAACGTTTCAATTAGTAAATATATATATACATATAATATATATATAACTGATGTAAAAACCTATAAATGAATATACTTAGTAACTAGAAGAAATATAAAGAATATAACTGAAAGTCGTAATTAAGGATAGATTAGCATATTTTGGGGAAATTACCTTACGACACGGTATGTCCTCGAATTGACCTAGTTCGTGTAATGTATATCTGATCCGGTGTATCGGTGTTGTTCACAAAAGCGTGGCGCGTAAGAATATACAGGTAACAATGTTTACCACAGAAAGATGTGTATTTGGAAAATCCAAATCAATTTTAATTTTCAAAGCCACAAAAACATGAATTATTTGAAAATTTAATTGGCCAAACCAGTTTCTACATCAAACTGATTGTACATGAAAACACTTTAAGTATGAATTTACATTGATTTTTGCGAACTATATTGACTAGCGTATGTATGAAGAGATCATATAGTTTATAGATAGGATGTGTGTTATAGGGCATATTCCATTAAGGTCAGTGTGCAATCCCATAGGAAGAAGATTATTACATAATAATCACCTTCCAAAAACTAGATTCATGTCTCAAAACGATGAGTGTCTTCGGATTTCGCCTACTATAGCATTTGGCTCTAATAAGGCCTTTAGGGTGTTAACACGATTTCCATTCAATTTGGCTTAGTAACCTAGTTTTTGACCCGGCTTGACCCATATTCAAACTTGGCCTAAATATCATATAGATAAACATTTTGACCAAATTTCATGCTGCCTTAGAATGCAGTGTTAACAAGATTTTCCTTCAATTTGGCCTAGTAACCTAGTTTCTGACCCAATATGACCCATATTTGAACTTGACCTAGAAATCATGAATACAAACATGCGGCCTCTAGAGTGTTAACAAGCTTTTCCTTCAATTTGACCTAGTGACCTACTTTTTGACCCATCATAACCTATGTTCAAACATGACCTACATATCATCAAGACAAACATTCTGATAAAGTTTCAACATGCTCAAGTTGAAAATAAGGCCTCCATGAGTGTTAACATGATTTCCATTCAATTTGGCCTAGTGACCTAGTTTTTTTTACCTCAAATGGCCAAATTTCGAACTTGTCCAAGATTTGATGGAGTTGAATGTTCTGATAAACTTTCATGAAGATCCGATGCAAAATGTAGCCTGTAGAGTGTTAACAAGGGAAAATGTTGACGATGCACGACAGCCGTATTTTTCATTGCAGGGATTTTCTCAAAAGGTTTTTGAGCTACCCGCTTTCAAGCTACTCGTTTTCCATATATATAAAAGTAACATTTAAGATCCTTATGTCTAACTTAAATTTCTAAATTATGTATACAACTTTATGGATTAAAACTTTACATTGTGTACGTTTACTTTGTATAATGTGCATACTGTTTAGCTTGTTGTGAAACGTATTTAACTGATCCCTGGACAATCAAGACATATTGTCCATTTTGAAAAAAAAAACCACAACAGAGTGCAGCACAAACAATTTACAAATTTACACTTCCTGAAAGCTGACATGACAATATACGGAGGTATTCAGCATAGCATAAAAAAGTTAATATTATGATACTGCCAATTTGAAAACAGGAGGACCTTGTTGGCACTATATCGCTTACCTGAGTGCAAGAGCTCACACGTATAAACAATTAAGACATGAAGAATCAAAGGGAAATTTGACAGCAGGTTTAGGCAGAATATGTTTCAGTTTCTGCCTTATTATATTGAGAAATAGTTCAATGTTAAATCAGATTCTCTAAACCATGAACTAGACTTGGAGAAAGGGTTTGAACAATGCAAAACTAACCAAGACGATTATTCTGACAAAGATTCAAAATGCGGCCTCAAGAGACTTAACAAGACTTTCCTTTAATTTGGCCTAGTGACCTAGTTTTTAACCCGGCATGACCCATATTCGAACTTGGCCTAGATATCTTAAAGATAAACATTTTGACCAAATTTAAAAAAATGTTTTTGAACAAACATGACCAATATTCAAACTTGGCCTACATATCATCAAGACGAACATTATGATAAAGTTTCAACATGCTCAAGTTAAAAATGCAGTCTCCAGAGTGTTAACAAGATTTCCTTCAATTTGGCTTAGTGACCTGGTTTCTGACGCAATAGGACCCATATTCGAACTTAGATATCATTAAGACAAACATTCTAACGAGAATGCCGTTGATACCTCCACAGCACCTATGGGCACCTGTACAGCGCGATCGGGTCGCCCGGTTAAGGGAGAGGTTGACGTTTGCACGCTACCGCTACAACTTATTTCTTGGTGTGCATTGGTGGTTGAAGAGGAGAGGCATGGTCTCATTCACTTCACTGCCACTCTCCCTCTCTTGTGGGTACTGCCCTTCCCGTCTCCCTCAGTTCTCCCTTATTTTCTAGGGCAGCTTGTAGTACTGTTACTCTGACACTTTTATGATAAACTGTGTGTTAAATTGTTACCTTCTGTGAAGAGCGAGACTGGATAATCCGATGAATGATGCGATGAGCCGGCCAGGCATCAACCGATTAATGTGCGATCAGTTTGCGATGAGGTTTTAAGTCTGAGTTGAAGTAACTCGATGCCCGCGAGGAGTCCCGAAGGGTTCCGTCGGAAAATGCCTTGAAATCTTCCGCAAACTCCTGGCAAACATATCGCAAGGTAATTGTGACTGAGGTTTAAGTGATACTAGGTAGGCTACATTTTTATTAATAAATATGCTTTTAAAAACAATATAAATATTCAGCAGAAGACTAAATATGTAGCAGAAGACTTTTGAAAACTTAAATGTTGATATCCATATATCTATGTGTAGTCCCATAAACATTTTCTTCGCCATTGATAATCTTCAGGCAAATAGTTGAAATTCTTTCTTCGAACTCGCAACTTGTCACCAAAAATGTGATCGCTATCCAAAGAAGTGTGTGGACATTCGGATCGCTTGACTTCCTTAATCAATTCGTCAATAGTGACTGGTCGGAAAGATAAGGGTGATATTAACCTAGCACTTTGAATTTGTTTTTGAGTCGGAATCGAAAAGTTGCCTTTACTCCATTCGATTTACAATATTTAGGAATTACCAATGAACTTTACGCGCGATCAAGTATGATGAAAGCGTAGAAATACATTTTAATTATTAATCATGTAATTCATATATTTTAACATAAAATTTCTTTCGAGTTATTTCTTTTGGGTTAGTGATGTCGAATCAAATCAATTTTCGGCATCATATGTCAACAAGTTTGATTTTGATTTTTAGACAGGAACTATTGGTGGTACAAGATGACCAACATGGGAATTATCTGGCAACAGTCATTTAATTTTTAACAAAATATTCCACAAATCATCCACTTTCATTGACATTATGTACGATCTGCAACCACCAATACATATATATGAAGTGGAGATGGTGTTCAGAAAAGGAGAGCTGATGTAGAAAGACAGATGTGAAGTAATTCACTGCCGATATCGTAAAACGCCTGTCTAGATTCCAGTCTCAAAATGATGCGTCGTTTCGAAAATTAGCTACTATAGCAATTGGCTCTAACGAGCCCCTTGCTAAATCAAAGCGCTGAAGGCACAATATTTGTTTGGGTACATAAAACTGTTCAAACATTTGCATTTGCATAGATATGTGATTTATAAACTATGCATTGTTTATAAATATTACAACTTCGGGTAAAAGAATAAAAGCTTGAAGAAATCTGATATAGGGTCTCCGAAGAAACATTTCTACACAATTATTTGAAAATCGGCCTGACACTTTCGGAGGAGAATATTTTTTAAGTTCTCACTATAGCCATATAAGGCCAAAAAGTCCCGCTCTCTGTCGGCCATGTTTTTTCGACCAATCAACATGGATTGAAGGAATCTGATAGAGGGTCTCCCAAGAAACATTTCTACAAAAAAAATGAAAATTGACCAAACACATTCGGAGGAGAATTTTTTTCAAGTTCTCACTACAGCCATATAAGGCCAAATAGCCCCGCCCCCTGGCGGCCATGTTTTTCAACCTATTGATCTACCAATCAACTTGGCTTGAAGGAATCTGATAGAGGGTCACCCTAGGAACATTTCTACGAAATTATTTGAAAATCGGCCTGACACTTTTGGAGGAGAAGATTTTATGAGTTTACACTATAGCCATATAAGGCAAAAAAGCTCCGCCCCCTGGCGGCCTTGTTTTTCTACCAATCAACTTGGCTTGAAGGAATTTGATAGAGGTTCACCCAAGGTACATTTCTACAAATTATTTGAAAATCGACCATACACTTTCAGAGGAAGAGATTTTATAAGTTTTCACTATAGCCATATAAGGCAAAATAGCGCCGCCACCTGGCGGCCATGTTTTTCGACCAATCAACATGGCTTGAAGGAATCTGATAGACGGTTTTCCAAGGAACACATCTATAAAATAATTTCTGCATGAATCACAAACATTTGAAGGAATTCTGGTGAGGTCAATGAGAGGATGCTTTCTGTGAAGTTTCATCCTAATTGACCCACTCGTTACTGAGGAGAAGATGTTGACGGACGACAGACGCCGGACAAAAGGAGATGTTTCGACACTCTGACTTTTCGACCCCTGATTGCTAAGACTGTTCGACCTTTGGTTCAATTATCGGTGTATATAGGTGTTAATTGATGATTTAGCATACACCTGTCTTTAACTCAGCTTGGTAAAATGATCAGTCATGCTTAACTGCAAATCAGCAATTGATTGCTTGTTGGTTAATCTGATACATTATTAATTAATTTGCTTGATGTCTTGTTTTGTACAGTGGACCGTCATTTAGATATGCAACATAATTTAAGATTGTATTTCAGACATGAATACAATGAAAACTGCTGAAGTTGCGATTTGAAATGTATTGTTTAGATATAATTATAAAAGCCGACATTTCTTTCAAAATATTTAATAAATCTAATGAATATATGTATTATTAAGTAAAGGCCCCAGGCCTCTACATTAACTTCTGAACCTACTTGCCCAGTAGGACAAGTACTTTGAACATTAACTTGCCCAGGCTCAAATACAACTTGTCTGAATATTGTATGATAACTATCTTCAAATAAGAAATAATAACTCAAATAACACAAAACGAAACTTTATTTGTGTTGAGAAAAGTCATAGAGCAGGTCAGAGCAGACTGACATGAATTGCCAGTTTTGTCAGTGTAATAGCAGACGACAATTTTCGGTTTTAATTTCAGACACGTGTGATATACTAATTACATGACTGTTGACTGTTTTAACACGAACAGTTGTACAGCGAGTGACAAAAGACGAAGTTTTATCGTTTCCAAACTTCTACATGGCGTGTAGCGATTTGTCAAAGCGTAGCCACGAATGTTCTTTCTGCCACGTTTTGATTTAATATTGACACAATAACCAGGGACTACTTATACGGAGAAGAGAAACGAGTGCGATAAGCTATATAGCGCTATATAATATGCTTGTCGTTCTTATCGATACCTGTACAAGGTTATCGAGGTTTACGTACACGAGCAGTTTTGTAAAGACGACAAGCCCTGGACCTACAAAACTAGTGTACAAGAGAAAGTTGATGCAACGCATCAATGTCGCCGGATATCCATAGTGCAGTTATGCATAACACTACCATTATAGTAGTTGAATAAACAGTTATCAACTGAGGGGCATATTGGAACATCAGGGGTGGGGTCAAGTGAAAATGTATCATAACTTGCATTGTTTTGCCAACGAAGTGAATGATAATTGAAGCCTTTCATTGTTTATGATCAATCTCCATTCCAAAGTAGGTTGACCATACACACAACCAACTAATTATTGATCATAAACAGTAATGGAAATTAGTTTTTTCATTAGTCTTAGCATGTATACAGTGCTTTCATTAAGGAATAATTATAAGATTTGTGAATTCCATATACACTTTTCAAGATGTTTGTCAGAATATTTGAATTTTATTATTTTTCAATAAAACCACAAAACAGACAATTTAGGATTTGCATGCAATAGCACGTCATTTTACCTTTCCTCTTTTAAAGTCAACAGTGGACACCTTTGCAGCAATCTACTTTTAAAACAATGAGATAAGGGTTAAATCGCTGAAGACATGAGTTTTCTCTTTTTCTCAAAATGATATTAGCTTAGCATCCTAATTATATCATACTAAACAAATGTTGAAATGTAGTCCAATATTTATAAATTAGACCGCCTACGAAATATAATATCAACTAAACAGTTAAATCTCATTGAAATTGTTGTATAATTTAAACTTAATTTCGAACATAAACTTAGCCCTACAACATGTTAATTTATTTTAATTATTTCCTTCCTTTTTTTATAATGAAAACAACAAACTACTCATGTTTTAAAATTATATTATGATGAGCGCCCTTGTGTCAATGATGCATAACAATATGCAGATCGGAAGCAATATGCCTTTAGGGAATTAAATGACACATTTAAAATTGTCAGGGACGAAATAATTTTGTACGAAAGACCCGATTCTTTCTTATTCGCAGAGGTGTCGTTCTTGAAACTCTCTTTATAGGCAGAGAGCGTTCGTTCAAAGTCATTTTTCCATTAAAACCAGTTTTATCTCGGTTTGTTATTTTCTTTATTTGTTTCGAACTAAATAAACATTTTAAATCACCTATAATTTACTATTTGTAAATGAGTGTAAAGAGCGGCTCTCTGCAAAGGAGATTGATCTACGCAGTTGGTATTCGCGAGTCACGCAGGTGCGCGTAAGTAAACAAATTAGACTGCGACGTAAAGGTTTGTAGTTATCGACTTTTGATTACATGTAGTATATAGTGTAAAATAAAGTATACCAGTCTAGCTAATAGGGACTGTTTTGTCTTCGTAAATAAAACAAAAAAACATAAATGCGAGTCAAAATAAAGAAACTGAAAATACCTAAAACATCGGAATATTTATTTCATTTTAGATGTGTCATTACTTAGTGTTTTTAAACAAACACAATTGTAATATGTTCAAGACATCTAAATGTGTTTCTTTCTAATAATAATCCCCCCTCCCATGTGATTTCAGAAAACCTATTAAAAATAGAAGTCGCGGGCTTCTGCCCGGCGACTAATCAGAAATATGAGTTGTTGTAATAGGGTGAAATAGTTAAAGCTTCCTTCATTGACGTATCGAAGATTTAATATAAATATTTTTATTGAACAATAAAGCGAATTTACAAGATATGAAAACGTAATTATCAAAAATAGTGTACTGATAATCAATATATTTTCTGTAAACAGTATAGTGAATATACAACAAAGTACATTGTTATAGTATATACACTGACAATTGAACGAGGGGTCGGAAACTAGGAATCGAAACAGAGGGGTCGAAAAGTCTTAGAAATCAGGGGTCGAAAAGTCGAGGGTCGAAAAGTCTGGCTACCACGGAGAATAACCCATATCATTGTATTTATAAATAGAATTTGACGATCACGATTTCTCTGCAAATGAGTCACTCGCATTTTAAATGCATCTTACGACGCAAATATTTGTTTTTTAATTCGTTATACTATATTTATGTGGCTGACAAGACACAAAGAAAATATAAAACAAATGTGACGCGCATATTGACCTACATTTGAAAAGCCAATGTGTATATATTCCTACTCGTTATACTATTTCTTCAAAGGAACATGAAATTAGCCTTTTCGGATAAACATTGTACTTTATATATTTATTCTTTCATAATTTAATTGAAATTATACTTGCATCAGGTTTGATTTACATTAAGCAAGTTTATAAATGCGGTACTATATTTAGGCGTAGGATTATATCGGTGTGATTTGGTCAGAAGTAGATCCTTATGGTTAAATTACTTATTTTGACCAGAGACATATAAACACATGTGTGTTTATATGTCTCTGTTTTGACCTTTGCTATTACTTCGCGTAATTTATTTTAAAAACACAATTACATTTCATTTCCAAATTCTCTTTGAATAGAAGAACCACATAAGAAAACAAAGACGATATAAAGTATAAAGTTTTTTTTTATCATAATTACAATATATTTGCAAAATTTATTGCCAAGAATTATTTCGAATTTGTTTGCTGCAGATTTTTGAATATTGAGAAGGGTTATGTAAGAAGAGTTTAATTACCAATTAGCCGAAGTCCCTGTATGCACAATAAAAGGGTTATAAAACCAATTAATTAGTATGTAACCAACGCACATGGAACAAGACAGGAAATGATTGCACAATGTTACATAACATAAGTCACCCTGCCTTCTGGTCACAGTGTGATATGATAGACCTCTTTAGAATTGCATATATTTTACTGTTTTGTGCCACCTCATGTTTTCAATAACAAAATGTGTCAAAATATTCCTTTCTCCATCAAATTCGTTTTAAAATACTAATTATTGTTCTTTTTTTTTCAAAAATCAAAATCTAAGACACATACAATTGTTATGACCCTTTTGATTATCTGCTTATCATATTTTGACTATGAACAAGTTACCTTCAGTGGCTTTTACTACCATATGTATATTTATACAATAATCACATATAAGATGAAAATTCGCGGACTACACCATATATAACGGCATGAAATATTATATTTTAGACTACATCGACAAGCTGATGGATGAAGTTATAGACAGGAGAAAAACGCTCAACAGCTATCAGGAATGCAGAGAAGACTTGAAGAATGTATGATGTCCACACCCAAACCTGTTTGTCACAAATACCCAGCTGTCAATAAAGAAGCTGTTTTATCATCTCACAAGTCAAGATTCGCAAAACTTTAAATTATTAGTAGTTATGGTTATGCCTTGATATGATTTGAAAAACATATTGAAAACGGCGTAAAACACAAAACAATAAATCAATCCTTATTTTTTAATTTAGTTCCTGAAAGAGCAATCAACTCTTAATATGATCCATAATCTAGTAAAACCAACTATGTGGACTTTTGAGAGTAATGTAGTTCAAGATCAGTCTTAACAAATGTGCTGTTTGATCTACCTCTGCTATAAACAACAAACAGTCAAGGTAGATGTCAAAATGGTTAATATTGATTGATTCATGTAGGAAGGATGTAAAGAGTGACAATTTGATAGCTACATTTAGTTTTCCTGCACAATGTTCAAATTGATATAAGTGTGGTCAGATGAACAGTTGCTTTTAAATGTAATTTATATTTTAGTCTAGAAGTTCCAAGCATATCGGGAAAGGGAGAAATTGCTAATTGTAATCCTTTCTCACATACAAAAAGTAAATCTGCACTTTTAGTCATAGTTTATCCATTCAATTAGAGATTTTCCATTTTTTGACAAAATATGATAAAAGTCGTCTGCTGCATAATTGTCGTATGAGGGAAAGGGTTGACTGTTAAACAAAGTTGGAATATTTTGTCCAATCATGAGCAATTTCTCCTTTTGCAATAATGTTTTCAAAGGTCGTCTGCTCAGCTGCAGAGGCGTCAGAAAGGGTCTATAGATGGGAAAGGGTTAATTAAGCAAACAATGTTTTCAAGTGTAGCTATCAATATATTATAGGCATGAACAGTGGTAAGAATTAACCATGTCCTGCGAACTGAAAATCAGAAGCAGAAGACAGCATCAAGATCTGTGTAAATTATAGAAAATCTCTATGAATAAAGGAAAAATTAATCTTTAATGGAAATGTTCTCCTTTTTCAGGAATGATTTCATTAGTCAGGTGCAATGTGGGAAATATTTAACAATGCATTCACAGCTTGCAACAATGTAGAAATGGAATTGTAAATACAACAATATATATTTTTACTGGTTTAAATGTTAATCTCATCTATTTCACATGGGTCAAATGTCAAAACAATAATTATTCAATAGTCTCTAGCATATGTAAATCCAGTGTACTGCTCAGAGGGCCACTTTTGTCTGATCTTCTCCACAGCACAGGCTGGTAGCACTTTCCGCACACCCCTTCCAAGCCTATACCATATCCATCTTGTAAGCCTTCGGTAGGCTACATGTCTGTACATCCTGTGATTTTTTTTTTGTAGATATATTGTATTTATTGGAAAAGAAGAAATTTCCCGCAAATTATTTCTATTTTCCCACTTATGTTTTCAACTTCGATAAAAAAGTTTTATTTATCTTATAGTACTAATATATTTTGAAAGCATTTACCATATTTACTTGCATATTTTGTTGCAAAGATTCCAAAGTTTAATGCTGCTTTAGCAGCTTATGATGTACGAAATTAAAAATTGATTACATGAATGGATGTGTTTTCTTCTGCATTATTTGATGATGATTTATGCTGTTTATTGTTCTTAGCTCACCAGAGCACAAAGTTCTCAAGGTGAGTTTTTGTGATCGCCTTTTGTCCGTCGTCTGTCGTCCGTCGTCCGTCGTCAACATTTGCTTGTTAACACATTAGAGGCAACATTTTGCATCCAATCTTCATGAAAGTTTATCAGAACATATATCTCCATCAAACCTAGGCCAAGTTCGAAACTGGGTCATGTCGGGTCAAAAACTAGGTCACCGGGCCAAATTTAATGAAAATCTTGTTAACACTCTTGAAGCCGTATTTTTGGCTTGAGCATGTTGAAACTTTGTCAGAATGTTTGTCTAAGTGATATCTAGGCCAAGTTCGAATATAGGTCACTAGGCTAAATTGAAGGAAAATCTTGTTAATACTCTTGAAGCCACATTTTAAACTTGAGCATGTTGAAACTTTGTCAGAATATTTATCTAAGTGATATCTAGGCCAAGTTCGAATATGGGTCAAAAACTAGGTAACTAGTCCAAATTTAATGAAAATCTTGTTAACACTTTGGAAGCCACCTTTTTGGCTTGAGCATGTTGAAACTATGTCGGAAAATTTGTCTTAGTGATATCTAGGTCAAGTTCGATGGTCATGTCGGGTCAAAAACTAGGTCACAAGGCCAAATTTAAGGAAAATCTTGTTGACATGAGCAGCTTGAACTTTTGTCAGAAAGTTTTTCTTGATGATATTGCCATTGGCACTGAAAGAGTTAAGTCTTAAATAGCTCATTCTCAGGTTAGCGATTCCAGGGCCTCATGGTCCTCTTGTTTAATATCAGTTCAACATCCTTTCAATTATAACATCAGGAACAAACAAACATTTACTTCATTATGATCCCTGGTTAAGCAAACCAGCACTAGGCTAGGATATGTGCCTTACCCTAGGGCACACTCCACACTGACTTGGGATTGATCCCCAGCAGGCCCCTTCAAAATCCCGACACTAACCATGATAGATTCCCTGTCCACATCTAAAGCATGTTTAATAAGTACTTGCTCGATCCCCAGCCTGAAACTTATTGTAATGCATTTCCCTCCTTGATGCACATGGTAGTGGAATTTATATACTGACTGACCTTTTTCAGTGAAAACTAAGTGATATAACTGAAAATTGTTGAAAGCAGCTAAAACACCATTCAAACAAACACATGCTCAATCTAAGAATTTGTTCTCTCTATATACAGCAAACTACATTAATTAAAAGACGGAAGATAGATTTCGTTAGTGTACATAGATAAAACAAGAGGGCCATGAGGCCCTGGAATCGCTCACCTGAGAATGGGCTATTTAAGACATAACTCATTGTAAAAACTTATTGTAATGCATTTCCCTCCTTGATGCACATGGTAGTGGAATTTATATACTGACTGACTTTTTTCAGTGAAAACTAAGTGATATAACTGAAAATTGTTGAAAGCAGCTAAAACACCATTCAAACAAACACATGCTCAATCTAAGAATTTGTTCTCTCTATATACAGCAAACTTCATTAATTAAAAGACGGAAGATAGATTTCGTTAGTGTACATAGATAAAACAAGAGGGCCATGAGGCCCTGGAATCGCTCACCTGAGAATGGGCTATTTAAGACATAACTCTCTCATGCTCAAGCCAAACATGTGGCTTCCAGAGTGTTAACAAGATTTCCCTTAAAATTTGGTCTAGTGACGTACTTTTTGACATGACATGACCCATATTCGAACTTGGCCTAGATAGCATCAAGACAAACTTTCTGATAAAGTTTCAACATGCTCAAGTTTAAAATGTGGCTTCCAGAATGTTAACAAGATTTTCCTTAAATTTGGCATTGTGACCTAGGTTTTGACCCGACATGACCCATATTCAAACTTGACCTAGATTTCACTAAGTCAAAATTTCCGACATAGTTTCAACATGCTCAAGCCAGAAATGTGGCTTCTAGAGTGTAAACAAGATTTTCCTTAAATTTGGCCTAGTGACCTAGTTTTTAACCGGACATGACCCATATTCGAACTTGGCCTAGATACCATCAAGACAAACTTTCTGATAAAGTTTCAACATGCTCAAATTTAAAATGTGGCTTCCAGAGTGTTAACAAGATTTTCCTTCAATTTGGCCTAGTGACCTAGTTTTTGACCGGACATAATCCATATTCAAACTTGGCCTAGATATCATCAAGACAAATTTTCTGACAAAGTTTCAACATGCTCAAGTTTAAAATGTGGCTTCCAGAGTGTTAACAGGATTGTTTTCCAATTTGGCCTAGTGACCTAGCTTTTGACCCCACATGACCCAGTTTCGAACTTGGCCTAGAGTTGATGGAGATATATGTTCTGATAAACTTTCATAAACATTGGATGCAAAATGTTGCCTCTAGAGAAGTAACAAGCAAATGTTGACGACGGACGACGGACGACGGACAAAAGGCGATCACAATAAAAATGAAACTACCAAATACATGTATGTAAGGTTTTCAAAGTAACGCTTTATAAACAGGTGGTGTTTATTTTTACTGTAAGGTAATACTGATGGAAATTATATACATTTTGCTTTTTAAAAATCGGCAGAAAAGATAAATTCTGAACTCATTGACGCCGCGTGGAAGCGCGGCGTCAGTATGGGATAGATTTTTTTTTTAATTTTGTACCATGGGGTGACGTAATCGAAAAGGGAGAAACCAATGTTATTATTGTTAAAAAACCCTCTGTTGTTTGTTTAAAAAAACAACCCTTTATGAATCAATAAATTGTATAAAATGATTTAAGACACAAAAGATACAAAATAGGCATGTCTTCTACCGTTATTACAAAACTTTAGAAACATCTAATGGGTATTTAATAACTTTCCCCTAACTTCCTAGGCTACGCCTTTTTTATAGTTTGGTTAACGACCCGATTCATCAAAGCTCAGAAAAAAGTTTCTGTCGATGTTTTTGCCTATTTACAATATTGAGATTTTTGAATAAATGGGTAATATTTAAAAAATCAATGATGATTCATTTTAATTAATACATATTAAAGTATAATTCTAGAAACTGTAAAAACAAGGTTAACCCAACTATGCAATAGGCATTGCCAAAACGTGACCCGTTCTATTTGTAAATGCAGCATGTCATCGCTTGGCGATTTTGGTCATTCTTATTGAATAGACGACAAGGTGTCATCGGTTCCCATAGAGTAATTAAGTTGTCTCTGCTTCGCCGAGCACTCTCTGGGCGGTTTTCTGTTCCTTCCGTTATGAATACTTCGCTGTTTTCACGATTTCATCCGATTTCTAAAATTCATTGGATTCGTACCCGGTTTTTCATGTTTCGTTTGAGAAGAACGATTCGTACCAACTGGTTTTCGCTCTTTGTTCTTGGGGAACTGACTTGACCATTTGTGTTTGTTTATTTTTCAGTTTTCTACTGGCATGTTCAAAACGATTAAAGTGACATTACAAACAAACAAAACAGACTTAATAATTATTGCTATATGTTGACTATACATGTGAACTTTCATAATGCTCAATCTTGATCATAAATATCTTCTTTGTTTTTTAATTACTTCGTATTTTTTTGTTTATATACTCCCGTTTTTGCTATCATACTTCTGCTAAACTGGAAGGAGAATAGACTTCCCACTTCCTTTTATCTAATGGATCTAGTTAGAGGAATTAAAACAGTTTATTGGTAAAAAAACCTTGAGAAACTTCAGCTTGTATGACACATTATAGTTGGGGTGAATGTTAAGCAAACCGTAAACCAAATGGTTACAGGACTAAACTTGTCATTTCACGACTAAACTTCACATGCTGAATATCACATAGATCGTAGCATATACAACGTGTAATCCCTACGTCAATATTGACCCTTTCTGCTCTTGGTAACCTTTTTATATAGGCTATGGTAGCCAGGTGAGCAATATAGGCACTTCTTGTTCGAAATATTTACATCCTGTCTGCTTGCACAGGTTATTTAAATGTACTGAACTGCATCTGCTTCCTTTAAGTCATGCTTCAAAATCATGCGCGGCGTCAAAACATTTCTTGTAAATTACATTGTACATTACATTAATATACGGTACCTGATTAGACTAGATCGAAGCCAAACAATTCAACTTCGAAAACACCGGTTCGGTTATATCAGACATCCATACAAACTTTCATTCGTGCATTCATTTATTCGTTCATTCACTCATTTATTCACTCATTCATTAATATTCTTCTATTCATTCATACATTCACTCACTCACTCAATCAATATTTTTTCACTCACTCACTCGATCTTTTATTCACTCACTCACCTGATTACTCCATTCATTAATTCATCTATCCATTCAATCATGCATTCGTTTGCTCATTCATCTATTTACTAATTTACTCACTTATTCCGTATCCATCCTGCTTTGTATCAACCACACCAACTCAATTATGCCCTATATTCTTTTGTATAATACTCTGGGTTAGGTAATCTATTATATTCTATGTATTGTAATGCTCTCCATCTTTGGAGGAAATAAAGAATATATATATATACTTTTGAATAAAACAAGAAATTTTCCTACCAATTTGTATTGTCCACACGGTCATTTTCATCGTACTCGTTCTCATCGCTGGAAAATTGAGTTTCCGAATCTCACGAATAAATAGGTGTCGATGGTCGTCTTGGTTCAAATTTGTACAGTTGAACACTCGAAATTGCTGATATTAGCACAGAATTCGCCTCCGTTTCTTCTAAAACTTGCAGTATTTCACTAGTCGTCATTACAGATACGGTTGAGTTGTCATCAAATGACGTCATCGGTAACCGGGCGGACTGCGCATGCGCGAAAATCTTATTGGAAAGGTGGAAAGGTGGAAAAGTCAAGTAAATCACGTTGCGTATTTCATTTATAGCGCCCATTTGAGTAAAGATACCGGGGAATGAATTTTTCCGATGTATTTGTATGCAATTACTGAATAAGCATAGGGTTAAAACTGATATAAAATGTTTAGCATTTCAATTGACCTTTAACAGCAATTGGTAAGCTGCCAACTCCGAAAAAATGGTATTATTACTATGACCAGGGGCTAAAGCCACAGGCTAACAACACGATGACAGTGTACACGTTACACACGGTCAAGTTCAAGTTAGGCGACCTGGATAATGAAAGCTGTCGGTTTTCAAACGAGTGGAGTAAACTTGTGACCAGCATTCAGAGATTTACAGAACTTATTTCAATGTTCACTCAACCGGAAAAATATTTGACTAATTGACTTGTAAAATTAATTAAATCAATTGATATGTAGATGTCTTATTTACCAAAACATAAATTCTAACCCTTTTCTACCTGCCCTCAGATGCATCTTCAAGATATAAATATTGAATACATTATGACAAATTAAGAAATTGTTCTTTGTGAGCAATATTTCATTTTGCTACAAAGTTTTCAACACAATTCTCTAATGGTAATACTTTTTTTTATAGAAATTTTAAATATTTTGCCTAGATGTTTTCAAAGTTGTCTGCTGCCATTTTTTTTGTATTTGGGAAAGGGTTATTCAGTAGCCTGTGGTGTTATTGCATGTTGATAACCATTTCACTGTCTGAAATCATTTTATAAAGCTGTCTGCTTGAGATTTTGTGTCGAGCCCGCTTGCGGTGAGCTCCGACATAGCTGTCACAATGGCGGTTCGGTGTGAGTGCGTGCGTATCACAAACGTGCACCATGATGATGTGGCGTGTCGTGCACACACTCCAGGGCTTTGATTTCTCATTGTGCCCCTCTTGCGACAATGAGAGATTACAGAACAAACAAACGAATTGCACAATGGGCTTATTCACTTTTCACACATAAACGTAACAGTTGGTTTTGTAATACCATAGACATATTAAATAACTGTGATCTAGCACATTATTGTGACATCAATATTCCATTTAATAAAATATGCTAATTGTTAAAGCAGAGTCTGTCTTGCAATCAAGATACTTTTTAGGCTGGAACCAGCCGTTAATAGTGATGTAGGATCTTTAAGAAAGGCTGGCAATAAGTTACGCACTTACAGTTTATTTAAATCGTCTTTTTATGCAGAAGAGTATTGTACGCTCATCATACCAACACGTGCACATTTTATCCTTCAGGAGTCGACTTTCTTCACTTTGTATCATATATATTTAAGACGAAATGAGCAATCGAATCTGTATTGTAATATATAGATACATACGTGTGATATAGATAGATGTTGATGTTTTACATACTTTATATATTTAATTTCAAGAAAGGTCATGCGCTTTTTATTTGATATATTATTTTAACAATACATGAACATATATATGATTGCACATGGATGAGACTTAAATAAATAACATATGATAGTACAACGTGTTGTACACATCTATTTCGATTGCGGGTCTGGGCGGTAACGCTAATCTCAACTAATCAAAGCACTAAAAGTGCTGCCAGCAAGCTGATTACATTTTGACATGGATTTGCCGATCCCGAAAGTCTAAAAAGAACACTTAACAATAGCAATGTGTTATGTCCATATATTGAACGATATATGAGTTAAACCCAAAGTACTGTACTCACAGTATGGGGGACTCGATATACAGTATGGGGGACCCGATATACTACTCACAGTATGGGGGACCCGATATACTACTCACAGTATGAGGGACCCGATATACTACTCACAGTATGGGGGACCCGATTTACTACTCACAGTATGGGGGACTCGATATACTACTCACAGTATGGGGGACTCGATATACTACTCACAGTATGGGGGACCCGATTTACTACTCACAGTATGGGGGACTCGATATACTACTCACAGTATGGGGGACTCGATATACTACTCACAGTATGGGGGACCCGATATACTACTCACAGTATGGGGGACTCGATATACTACTCACAGTATGGGGGACTCGATATACTACTCACAGTATGGGGGACCCGATATACTACTCACAGTATGGGGGACTCGATTTACTACTCACAGTATGGGGGACCCGATTTACTACTCACAGTATGGGGGACTCGATATACTACTCACAGTATGGGGGACTCGATATACTACTCACAGTATGGGGGACCCGATATACTACTCACAGTATGGGGGACTCGATATACTACTCACAGTATGGGGGACTCGATATACTACTCACAGTATGGGGGACCCGATATACTGCTCATGGGGACCCGATATACTACTCACAGTATGGGGGACTCGATATACTACTCACAGTATGGGGGACTCGATATACTACTCACAGTATGGGGAACCCGATATACTACTCACAGTTTGGGGAACCCGATATACTACTCACAGTATGGGGGACCCGATATACTACTCACAGTATGGGGGACTCGATATACTAACATTTGACACAAATTACTTTCCTTAATCATTCTGCTAACTGAGTAGTTCTTAGCACACCTACTGGTTTACAATTGATTTTAGCCGTTATTTTTTATGCAATTAACACATATACATGATGTATCAAAATCAAATGAAGGTCTCTGCCTATCTATTAGAAATATATTGAGAGTCTAATTTTCTACGGCGTATTATAACTAAAATAGTGTTAAAAGCGACTTTAAACACCATACAGGCAAACTAATATTTGATCCTCGTTTTGTTTATATTTTATCACTGACACTTGACTACTGATCTGTAACAAAAATGTTTGAGTCGGAATCTAAAAGCTGTATATCGTGAGCTAATGGGTCAGCAGTTTTATATTAAAAAATATATATACATGTGTTATCGGTCAGCAATTTATTGTTTAATAACTATATATAACAAGAGAAAGTGTGGTCAGATGAACAGTTGCTTTTAAATGTAATTTATATTTTAGTCTGGAAGTTCCAAGCATATCGGGAAAGGGAGAAATTGCTAATTGTAATCCTTTCTCACATACAAAAAATAAATCTGCACTTTTAGTCATAGTTTATCCATTCAATTAGAGATTTTCCATTTTTTGACAAAATATGATAAAAGTCGTCTGCTGCATAATTGTCGTATGAGGGAAAGGGTTGACTGTTAAACAAAGTTGGAATATTTTGTCCAATCATGAGCAATTTCTCCTTTTGCAATAATGTTTTCAAAGGTCGTCTGCTCAGCTGCAGAGGCGTCAGAAAGGGTCTATAGATGGGAAAGGGTTAATTAAGCAAACAATGCCAATGTTTGTCTGTTTGGGGGTGCGTTCCATCGCGTCCGCGCCCTTAAATATTTAAGGATTGACTTATCTCGTCCTTGACCTACATTGGTTGAAGTATGACCCACTTTCTTAATTACTGACCTACATCTCTAAATTACCCTAGACTGGGGCTTTAGATCGCGTCCGCACTCTGTCTCATCTTATCCTTTTTCACATTGTTTACACTAATATTTTATATTCATCAAAGGGATACTATCTACATACCCTTACAATACTTATTTTTTAATACTTTACATAGATAACTATTTAATGAAATTTGACAGAGCGGACAAAAAGCCCAAAGCATCAAACCATTGAAAACAAATTTACGCTGAGATGTAGGTTTTCTTCCAAGTCTTTGCTAATTTTTTACCTTGAAATTGCACTGTTTTCTGCCCTGGCCGGTACTACATGGGATATAGCATCAATAAAATGGGCTCCTGAGTCATAAGTCGGCAATGGCACACGCTTTTTCCGTGTGCTGTTGCAATGGTCTCGCGGACTGAGCTGTCTGGTGGATGGAGCTTGCTACATGGGGGTACCCGTCTGCGCGTGTGCGGCACCCTTCATTTGCGTGACGGGGGGATGGCGATGTCTGGGTCATTTACGAAAGATGTCCTCCCCGTCAGCTTTTGTTGGGGGTGCGCGCGAGGTCGGGGGCTCGCATGAGCAAGTGTACAGGGAACATAGCTGCGAAATCCATCAGGCGGCTGGTTGGTGGGACTAGATATGACAAGGGAGCCCACTCATCAATAAGCACCAGTGTTGCAATCAAGTCACAATTTTTTAAATTACGTAAATATTTTATTCTACAGGGCTGGCACAGTGTGTGATTTATGTATATAGCACTAGTTTTAATGGGTCCTCAAGGGTCGTTTTTGCTGGTTGGTGCGCGAGGTATTTTTTAAGCCATATGTTTTAACCACACTGTGCCACTACGCTGTAGCATTTGTTCTATGTTATTTTTCATTTATATTTTGTCTTAAAAAAGAAAAGAAAAAGAAATCATTCTTAGTTCTTCTTTTTTTAGTGATTATTTATTTTAACAAGTTCGCCCTTTGCCCACAACGGGGCCGGTGATTGGCTGCGCGCTAGGTCTGGTCGACTCGTCCTTCAACATAGAATTATGAGTGAAGGTCGAGCTCGGCCAGAAAAGCGGATTGAAATTCGGCCAATCGGGGACACCGTTGTGGAGGAGGGTTCGGGAGTGCCTTTTTGGCACATATTTTTGTTTTTCTACATATTTTTTGTTTTATATTTTTCATTAAAAAACTCTAGTTCTAAATAATAGTAACAAAATTATTTTTCCCTTTAAATTTTTTATCCTTTTGTGTAATTTTAAAAAAATATATATATATTCGCCCTTTGCCCATCTACATCGGCTAAAGGGTAAAACAGTTACCTGCACAACGGGGCCTGTGATTGGCTGGACGCTAAATCTGGTCAAGCCGCCTTTCACCAAAGGCGCCGGTCGTGCACTAGGTATGATAATCTCTCGGATACATCCTTTAAAAGACACCGGGCTTAAGACATTTGAAAAACTGTATGAATCAGGAGTAACTCCAATTTTAGACTATTGTTCTGGGGTTTGGGGATATCGTAGGTATCAGGCAATAGACAACATACAACATAGGGCCATTCGATACTTTCTGGGGGTACATAGGTTTGCACCGCTGTTGGCTATACACGGGGATATAGGATGGATCCCTAGTATTTACAGACGATGGATAAGCCTGATTCGATACTGGAACAGATTGGTAAAATTCGATGAGAACAGACTCAGGTTATATTTAATAGGGACTATAGACTGTGTCGTAATAATTGGTGCAGTGAATTAAAAGATGTGCTAAACAAACTTGACTTAATAACCTTCTACGACAATAAAACCACAATAAACATGAAAACAGTAAAAGATAAAATACACCTTTATTATAGTAGCGTATGGGTAGATAGTGTGCAAAATGTCCCGAAACTAAGAACATACATCAAGTTTAAGACCGAATTCATAACTGAGAGTTATGTTATGTTTAATCTGACAAAATGTGAGCGTTCAATGCTAGCCCAATTTAGGTGTGGGATTCTCCCCCTTAGAATCGAGACAGGGCGATATATTGGAGAGCACCCCGAGGAACGACTTTGTAATATGTGCGAAACAGATTCAGTTGAAGATGAAACTCATTTTCTAATAAACTGTGAATTTTATAAACATATTCGTTTAGAAATATTTGAAGACCAATTCAATGATGCTACATTTAACCAGTTAAGGGATCATCATAAAATGATATACCTTATGAACAATCATCCTCGAAAATGCGCTAAATTTATTGTAAAGGGTTATCGAAAGAGAAGATCAGCCATGTATCATAACTAATCTGATTGGTGTTTACCTGTATTAGACTCTGAAATAGAAACCTGTCTTGCGAAAACACGTCATGCCTCATTGATTAACCGCGAAAACCTATTTCGTTTTCGTTGAAATGAAATTGGCTCTCGCGTTTAACGACAACGTTTTTATGTGTATTGAAAACAGCACATAGCTCTCAACTTATTATAACCAAGGGAGCAACTACGTCTGAAAACACCGCATAACTTATGAACATACCGTAGAGTTCTTCACTGTGAAAGGGTAGTTTTCTTATAGTCGCTGCTTAAGGAAAATGCAGACTCATTTGATTACGACGTTTTCAAAGTGTCTACATTCAGCAAGTTTCTCTGAAAACATCTGATATTAAACTTAGCGATTGCGGATTATAAATAATATGATGTGTTATGACTTTATCTCATTATATGTAAATATGTATATACGTATACACATATAGGTGACTTATAGGCCCAAAGGGCCGGGTGTGATCATTTTTGTTTTTTATATAATACTGTTAATCATAATATGTTTCACACATGTCACTTTAATAAACAATTTCTTATCTTATCTTATCTTATATTTGTGTGTGAAAGTCGAGCTTGACCGGAAAAGCGGATTGAAATTCGGCCAATCAGGGGCGCCGTTGTGGAGGTCTGTTAGGTAGTGCTTTTTTTTGCACTTTTTCTTTTACATTTATTTTCTTATCAATTGTTTAAAATAATATCTTATAAACACACACACCTATATACCCACATACAATAATGAACCTATAAACAGAAAGCGGGATATGCAACAATGAAATATAAGCAGTCAGTGTCAAAAGTCAAATATATTATAATAAAAACATTGAAAAAAAACCATATATAGTCTACCCCATTAATAAAAAAAAATTGGAGAGAGAATAATAGCTGCTCGCCAAATGGCTTTATGCCGATAGGCGAGGGTAAACAACCACATAAGAAGAAGAAGCAAACAATGTTTTCAAGTGTAGCTATCAATATATTATAGGCATGAACAGTGGTAAGAATTAACCATGTCCTGCGAACTGAAAATCAGAAGCAGAAGACAGCATCAAGATCTGTGTAAATTATAGAAAATCTCTATGAATAAAGGAAAAATTAATCTTTAATGGAAATGTTCTCCTTTTTTCAGGAATGATTTCATTAGTCAGGTGCAATGTGGGGAAATATTTAAACAATGCATTCACAGCTTGCACAAATGTAGAAATGGAATTGTAAATACAACAATATA